>CM043923.1:3722292-3998010 GCA_024047395.1 Fusarium circinatum | reverse complement strand
ATATAGTTTAACTATCTATTTAGAACTGCTCCTTATTATTAAAATAATACTATTAATAGTATTTAAAAAAGTATTTAATAGCTAAGTTTATAGTTATTTAAAATATAATAAGCTTTTCCTAGCTCTTAACTTTTAATAACTTTAGTAAGATAGGATAGTTTTTTATAGTAAAGGCTAGGTATAGGATTTTATCTTTATATCTTACTATACTAAATAGGGATATAATTAATATCTTAAATATAAAATTATATTTATATATAAAGGATATCTAGTATAAGTAATAAAAGCTATTAAAAATAGTACTATTCTTTACTTATAATTAGGCTATAGTCTTATACTTAATAGCTATTATATATACCTAGTAAAAAGCTTTTATTACTATATCTAATATATCTATATAAATACTAAGCTATTAGTTAGCTTTACTAGGTATAGTATAATAACTTACCTTATAAGTATACTAGCCTAAGTAGCTTTTAATAATATATTAGTTAAGACATAGCCTAATATTAACCTTACTTTGCTTTATAGTTTACTTCTTAGCTAATCTTTAGGACTATTTAAGCTATATAAAAAAGAGCTTATTTTAATAGATATATTAAATTATTTACTTAAACTTAGTAATATAAGGCAAAGGACTATAAAAAGCAGGCTATATTATAGTATATTAACTATTAATATCTTATTATTTCTATATATTTCCTTTACTATTACTATTTTAAAGATCTTTAAAATATTACTTTTTAATAGTAAAGGAAAGAAAATATTAACTTTTATAAAATATAAGTAAATTAAGTTATATAGTTATATTATCTTATTATTATAAAATAAATTAAAATATAAGCTATTATAAAGCTTCTATAAGGATAAGGCTATAATATTATTAAAAGATATTTACTATTTTATTACTTTTAAAAAAAGACTTTAATTATATCTATATAGCTTAGTAAGATCTATTTATTTATATTATTCTTTTTTAAAAGTTTCTAAACTAAGCTTTATAAGAAAATATAATTAGTATTAGCTATATATAATAATAGTATTTAAACTTTAAAAATAGGTTTATAGCCTTTAGTAGTTAAGTTAGGTTATAGATTATAATAGCTTATAGGTAATACTTAAGGTAAAGCTATTTAACCTTATAATATTAAATTTAATAATAAGATATAATCTTTAAGAAAGTTATATTTACTTTAAAATGACTTAAGTATTATAGTTAATCTTAGGCTATTTTATATCTTAGTAAATATAATTAATATTCTATAAAGAGTAAAGGCTATATCTTAGCTAAGTAATATTATAGTATATTTTATATATATAGTAGTTAGTATATACTTATATTACTTATTTTCTATTAAGAAATTAATTATATAATATTTTAAGTAAAGGTTAATATTAATAGTGCAATATTATAAGAGTTTAAACTAAGATAGT
Source organism: Fusarium circinatum (assembly GCA_024047395.1). Classification (NCBI taxonomy): domain Eukaryota; kingdom Fungi; phylum Ascomycota; class Sordariomycetes; order Hypocreales; family Nectriaceae; genus Fusarium; species Fusarium circinatum. Next base: position 3,996,576 of record CM043923.1, on the reverse strand, counting down.
AGTAATAATTAAGTAGGCAGTTAAAATAGGCAGAGAACTAAAATAGCTAGCAGTCTTTATCCTGGCTAAGGTACTTTATAATAACTATATTAAGAAGTATAAAAGTCTTTTATAATTAAGTAATTAATAGGAAGAAATTAATACTTACTATAACTAGCGCTTTTTAACTTAATATCTCCTAAAGTTCTTCTTTTTATTTACCTATAGACTAGTTTACTATTACTAATCTAAGCTAGTAAATATAGCTTCTTATAGACTTAAAAACTAAAATCCTTAATATTAATCTTTTATAAATTTGCCTTATTTAGGCTATTTATATAATTTTAAATTATTACCTATATATAAACTATTACTTTATAAAGTCTATAACTCTATTTATTATATTACTTTTACTTAGTAGATTTCCTATATAATATACTTTTTAAAAGGCTAAGCTACTATATAGTTAATTTATTATATTACCTCCTTACTAATAATACTAATCTACATTATTAAGATAAGAGCTACGCAGTAAATATTTAAAATCTAAAAGGAGATTATCTTTACTCTAGGTTTTAATCTTAGGTCTAATAACTAATATATATAGCAAGCAAAGCTCTACTACATAGCAAATATCCAAGTTTACTTATATTATTTAATAATATAATAAGCCAGGCCTTTATATTTAAGTTAACTTCTATATATAAGTACCCTACCTAATCTTATAAGTATTAATAATTAAAATTACTTAACTCTAGTTCTAGGCTAAGTATATACTTATATATTTATATATATATTATTATCTAGTTAAGTCTTATTTTAATTTATTAAAGTTACTAAATAAAACTTAGCTATACTTACTAAAACTTATATATTATTAATATAGAAATTTAAATTAATATACCTTCCTTACTCTAACTAGCTATTAACTATACTAAAACTAAAAGTAATTACTAAAATCTTTACTACTATTAAAAAGGCTAAAGAAACTAAAGCTAAAGTATAATAGTTTATTAGCAATAAATAATAATATAACTTTTTACTATTTCTTATATTTAACTATATAAAGAGTAGTAATAGTATAGGCTTTTCTAATTACCCTTACTAAAAATAAAAAATAATAACCTATATCCTTAAGGGTATTATTAAGTATAAGGACTTTATTAAAAATAAAAGTATTTTAAATACTAAAGACTTATAGTTTATAACTATAAGTTAAGGTATTATATATTTTAAATAGCTAGTTAAAAGCCTTAATAAAAGCTAAGGTACTGGCTTATAATTATAAGTTAACTTTTTAAAATATCTTAAGATATATAAGCCTAGATATTAAGATCTAAAAGCTATTAAGATTTTAGTTATACTTTAAAATAATAAAAAGGTTTTAGTTAAGGTTATATTAAATAAGGTTAGTAATATTAATAGTATTAAAGACTTATTATATATCCCTATATAGTATCTAGATATTAAGATTTACCTAGGTAATATACTAATCTAACCTTTACCTATAGATTAAAATATATTCTTTTTTATCTTTAAAGGTTTTATAGATTTTATATTTTTAACTAAAGCCTTAATAAGGGTAGATAAGTATAGTATAGTACTATATAAGCTAGGAAAAGATACTATTTCTATTTAGGTTACTAAAAGCTAAGGCTATAGTACTTACCTTTTCTTAATTACTAGCTAGATCCTTAATTAACTAATTATTTAGTATAGGCTATTTATTTTAATTAATACTAAAGGTATTTATTAAGCTTTTAAAGATTTTTATAAGGGTAAAAATAAATTTAAGAAAGTAAAGGGATAGTAAAGTAATAATACTAAGCACAGACTAAGTATATAAAGTAAATAAGAAAAGTATTATATATCTCTTAGAATTACTAACCTAGGTTTATATAGAGATATTAAGGATATAAGCTATTAACTATTAAACTTCTATTAATATTATAAAAAGAATTTAATTTCTTAATATACTATTAAATATAAGATAGTTACTACTATACTATATATCTTTACCTATACCTTTTAAGGCTATACTAAGAATCTGTAATCTTATAGCCTTAAATTCCCTTAGGTTCTTACTAAATATAAAGTATATAGCTAGACCTAATATATATACTGCTACTGTACTTATACTAAAAGTATATTCTTATTAGTAGGGATACTATAGCCTGGAGTAAGAATATTAATACAAGGGCTATAGTTTAATAAAAAACAGCGGTAATTATTAATACTAATTTTAATAACTATAATAGTAGTAATAGCCAAGGCAAGGAAATAGTTATAAGTAAACTTTATATTATTACTTACTAAAATAACTATTATAATACTAGTATCTATAGCCTTCTTTACTATATTATTAATACTAGAATTATATATACTTAATATAAATATATTTATAATACTTCTATTAAATATACCTTTTCTAGTAATATCTTAAATAACCTAGTATATACCCTTTACTATATCTAATATTTTACCTTAACTATATTTATATTATATCTTAACTAAAATTAAAGTATAATTCTTAACTATATTATATATTTTACTTTTAATAATTCCTATTATTTAAGTACTATAGCTATTTTAATTATAGTCTGGTAATTTTAAAATAAAGTTTTTTTTATATAAAGCTTAACTAGAGAATTTAGTATATAAGATATTAATACTAGTATTAAGGATATATATATATATACCTAGTCTTATAGTAATATTATAGTAGTATTAGTATAAATTATTATCTTAAGTATAGCCTTGAGAAATCTATATAAAATTCTATATAGTATTAGGCTATAATTTAGGTTTACTAAGTACTTTAGGACAATAAGTAATAGTATTTAAAGTAATAAGTTACTATATTAAATAAAGTATATTTCTTAATACCTATAAACTACTTTATATTAATATATATCTAAGACTAGCTATAGGTAAGACTTACTATTTTACTTTAATACTATCCTTTACTATTATTTTAAATCTCCTGCTTCTTAAATTAAAATAGTATAGTATACTAGTATTTAATAATAGAAATTTAAGGAAAAAATTATAATAACTTTTTATATATTAAGAGGATTTTAAAGGGTTAGCTATTATTAAGTTTTTATAAAGTTATAGTAAGTAAAGTAAAAATACTTTTTTAAAAAAGTATATACTTATTATTTAGCTCTAAGAAGTATTACTATTTAATGCAAAATGTAAACATAATGTAGCGTAAGGGTATTAACTTTTATATATAAACCTTGTTAGATGCCCTGACTATAAATATTAGAGAAAGAAATACAAGAGTAAAATATAATTTTAAACTCAGTCTTTAAGTAGTCAACACCACAAAGCTTATGGATCTGCTATCCTTACAATTTAGACTTATATTTGAGACACTTGGCATACACAGAATTGCAGGAAAGTAAGAAGTTACCTGCTTAGCTATGTTGCCTTTTCCGATTTAAGTATAAACTCTATAATTAATCTTAAGTTATTAAATAAAGCCATAACTAAGTATAAGACAGACCGCTTTATCCGCCATACTGGTAACAAGGTATTTAAGTGCGTTTAATTAATATAAGTAGATTTTATAGGTATTTTAAGTAGTTTTAAATATAATACTAATTTTAAAGGGTTTAGGTTAATGTGTTATATAATAGCAACCTTTTATAACTAATAACTTACTAAATTAAATACATATATTTATATACTTAGATAAAAGTAATACTATTTTCTATTTATATAGCTATATTTATCTATTTAAGACCTAATCATAAAATATTCTAATAATATTATTATAAATTACTACTTAAATAAGTTGTGTATATAATGGATTTTATTTAAGTTATTAATCTAAGTTATATTTACATTAAAAGGTAACAGCCAGCTTCACGATCTTTTGACAAATCGAAACAGCCCGTAGGGTGCACCTGTTACCTCCCTTAGTTCAAATAACTAGTTTAATAACTCAGTTGACCCAGATTAGAAGAATAGCACTGTCTTCAAGATAGCAATAGCTTATGTGTACCCCACGAGCTGTTCCTTTTGTCAAAAGAAAACAGATAAGCTATTCCAGTCTTAAACAATGCAAACAGTCATCTGAGCCAAAACAGATCATTAGACACAGTCCACAAAGCCTTATCGGTCATACGCATCTGTGCAAGGTATCTCAACCTCGGAAGACTAGCCATTCCATCCAGGAGCTATTCGCATCCAAAATTATCCACTATCCGTTTTCTGTTTCTTTGGTCTGCCTTTCTTTCGTTTACCACATTCATCAATGTGAGCTTTGTGGGCATGCTTGTTGTCTTCCGTATGTCCACATCTACACCGGTAACTGTTGCCAACGCATGAATGTCTTCGTAAATGTTCACAATGCTTATCTTTGCGACTCGAGTATCCGCAACAGCAGATATATACCGTACAGAAATGAATGTTTGTCAAGTGCCGTTCAAGGGACCTCATACTACCATGGGTCCCACAGGTACCTCGTCCGCAATGGAATGGTTTTGAAGGAGAATGGTGTAAAACTATATGAGTGCTAGAATATATTAGAATTCAGTCATGATACAACGGAACGGCCACACATACCAGAGATAGGCGGCGTTGTCAAATAATGCCCCGCAAAAGTCACATGGTCGGGAGGTAGGGCTTGACAATGCCGATGGCGAAGCTCTTGATTCATATGGAATATTTGCAGTGGAGCTCAAAGAACTCGAGTTATCGCATAAGGCCGCTGTGGATCTTGGCGGAGACGATGGTCCCGATAAGGAAATAGGATTATGGGCAAATGAAGGTTGAAGAGAACTAGGAAGTAGGCGCAGTCTTACTTGCGCGTTGTCGGATTCAACAGACTGGTAGTGCTCAACTACTGGCGACGTGTCGTTAAAGAATAGTGCTTCGTAACACGTTGCAGTTTCAGCAAAACTTTGAATCATATCGTCCCCAACAACAGGCAAGGGTATATCAGGGTCGTGATCCCAATACCCCGTGTTGATCCACCATTGTAGGTCAGCGATGCCGCTCGTCAATGGTTCTTGGTAATGATCATCATGGCTCCAGGTGATAACGAGTGCGCCGAGACTACGCTCGGCGCTACCCTTTGGTCAAATTCAAGCTCAATAGGGATGGTTAAAACCAAATAAAGGACAAAATAAGTAGAAAATGAAAGCGTAAGAAGTTTGGTAGGTAACTTGGGTCTTCTGGCAACCTAAAATACAAGTTTGATAGGGTTGAAAGAATGGAAGGCGGGGTTGTTAAACTTTGAATACGTACCATTAGCCCCCTTCCACAAGGGCCTATTTTCTTATTCGTTACCTCGAACAAATTGTGGGCTTACTCGTAGCTGCGACGATCGCGTGAAATGACGTAAACTTGGTCTGGACTGCATGCCGCCAAGTCAGACCAACACCAATACTGCAGCCACATACAGATCGGGAGTGGCACACGAAGGGCTTCGTTTTACCGGATGTGAAAGAGATTCCGGGACCTTAGGTCCACATAGGTTGACAGTTAAATTTTGGCATTGGAATCACGCATCTTCGAAGCAAAATCTCTCATTCTTACCGTTCCATTCCCATCGTATTCCTATTGTTCTATCTAGCATACTGATTGCCCCCTACAATGACTCAATGCGCCTGGGTCAAGGCTACAATTCTTTTCTCCATCGACCATGCGTTCTAAATGCCGTAAAGCTTACCCAGAAACTACGGTCAAACGTCAAGAAAATACATCTCAAGTTGTAGATTACTCTTCACGTTTCGTGGAAAAAATATCCGAGGTTGCCAAGAGCATAAACGTTAGTGCCGGTTCTTCGATTAAGAGCGGAGGCATTATTGGGTCTGGACGCTCTGTGACTCTTGACGAAGCGAAGTTTACAGAAAGTGATCTGAACGCAGTTGTTTCTGTAAAAGTCATCAATCGTACTACGGAATTGCTTGGCGATGTTAAATTTGAAGACCCAGGTCTTGAACTTACAAACGACCAGTTCTTTGAAACTTATGGAAACTGTTACATCTCAGGTGTTTTACAGCCCGTAAATGCTTAGTGGAAGTGTTAACGTGGTCAGGGGTCATTGAGGGCGGCGAATTGATTGGCGTTGTCTCTGCAAGGTGATGGATATTCAAGACAAGACCAAAATCAAGCAGGCGTAGGTGACCTCATACCGAACAAGAATGAACTAACAACACTTAGAATCAAAGGCATGGTAAACAGCAGCGGAACTCAGTCTGGGTTTATTCTAGAAGAGAACGGCACGAATAAAGGCTATAATGCTGCTATGAGCAAGACTGAGATGACCATTACCGTCAGTTGGTCTGGTGGTGGACAAATAAAGGCAGGTATGTGGAACCCAAGTCCCTTTCTATGTGACAAAGAGGACTAAAACTGGGCAGAAAACCAAGGATGGACTCTCGACTTACTTATAAGTGCCGCCGCTTCCTTTCCAGCTAATGTCGCACGCTGTCCATAAAAGACGTAGGCTATCCTGGCCCCTTATTACTACTTTAAGAGCTTCCTTAAGTAGTTAAAGGGTCATTCTATCAAGGTTCCCTAGTTTCATGGGGCTCTTGTGTATGCAAACACCTTACTTAATATGTATATGGAGTACAAAACTCTGGTAGGCCGTATTTAGGCCGTGCTAAGTAACCCTATTAACTATATACTGACTACGGCGGATAACCTAATCTGTGTGCATATATAGGAACTAGTTAGTGTATGTGAAGAAATAAATTAAGAAATAAAACAGATCACTAAGATTGTAGATCTTATATACGTGATTGCTAACTGCTAGAAGAACAGAGTTAATTGACCTTCAAGATCGCAAAAGCCAGAAGACGCGGAAGAGATTGAACTTGCAGCTGAAATCCTGGAGCCTGAAAGATATGGAACTCGTATCCCGATTCACAGGCCTGATTAGGAAAATGGCGACAAATGGACGACTGCTCGAGCTGCAGAGATCCTGTCAGGGTTTTCATTCGGTTCCAACGTACAAGTTAAGAAGGGAGCCACTGACAAGGATCAGTCTGCTGGGATGAAAGTGATGAGAAAGAAGAATTTGAGAACGATAAGACAGATGAAGATAAGGCGGTGAAAAAGGTTCTTCTGCAATCACTTTATGCTCCTGGACTCGAGTTTTCTTTCATGGAAGATGAGAAGAATGAGTTCAGCACTGATGAAGCACAAAAGAAGTTCGAGGGCTTCTGGGTTGGTTTGCCCGTGGGTGGTGCATCTGGAGACTTCTTCAATGATGGCCGGCATGTTGCAGGTGTAGTGGACCGCGCGGACTACCCCGTTCTGATTGAGATCCAGATGATACCGCATCAAGATAACGCAACTCTGGTTGGATGGATCAAGACGCACTACAAATGCTTCTGTCTCTCGAGTGGTAACCTTGATTCTCCATCCGCTGGCAACATACGTCTGGAGTTGACAGAAGGCGAGCATGTTGTCGGAGTCCGCATGTTAAAGATACAGGAGGGCAGCGGCACTTTGATCGGCATAGTATTCATTGAACTCACTACTTCCAAAGCAAGGGTAGTATCGGTAGGCAGCTCCAATGGACTGCGAATCGCTAATAGCTTGCCGGACAAGCATACGTAAGGGCTTAAAGCCTGGTACGGCCGACGGGGTTACGCCATCGATCGACTTGGAACTCTTTGAGGCTAGGCCACGCCTTGTAGGTAGGTAAACGTGGAGAATCCTCCATGTCTTTTCCCAAGTAAACACTATTAGTTACGTCGTTATATACTGTGTTTATCCTCACCAATGAATATATGTGGTGGTGATGCCTGGACTCTCAGCTTTTGTCCATCTATCACATACAAATTCGTTGCTTCAGCTATAACCCTTAACGCTCAACTTGTCCTATGATCAGCGCTTTGATGCCGGTAATGCAACCGAATAGCTAGTGCAATGCAGATTTCGAAGGCAAATTAAGTGAAGTGTGATCTTATTTACCTCTATAGTCACTTATGCATCACACATCACATGTGGCTTAAATTAGTTTGTGACTCTTACGCACAGGGCGCCTAAGTTAGTATTCTAGAGCACTGACCCCGCACGAAGTTTCTCAAATGAGAATAGGGTTATTTACGATATTTCGAAATCCAAGTCTTCCGAGACATGAACATGTTCGTTGACATCATCTCTCACCTCACGTATCTCATGGCGTGTAGAGATCGTCTAGGTGCCTACCACCCTGGGCTATGATGGCGACATCTGTATATGTAGTCTTGCACCAACAGGGGACTTCAAGGTGGATACAAGGAACTCATCATTATGTCCCTTGATCCCCAGAAGGGGGAGCCTCAGACAATATGTCAGTGATGAAACAATCTGGCTTAAATAAGTCGAGAATACCTTTACTTTACCTAGGCTTTCCTAAAATCTTTTATCATTTGGAACTAACGTCCTAAGTTTTCCTACTTCTCCTACCACGCCAAGCGAAGCGCTGTGTACTTAAACAGCTTTTTCTTAAAACCCTGGGCTGTTATTATTGAAACTGCCATCCAGACTCGCCAAGTAGTCTTGAATTACACACTAATCAAACAATCTACATTGCTGCCACAATCAACATTTCGAATCAGTGCTCGATCTCCCTTGACTTTATCATTTTATCTTGTCATCCTGCAAGCATTATGGCCGAGAAGGGATTCAAAATTATTGGCTCCACGGCCAACCTAGGGGCTGGCAAGAATTTAGTCCAGCTTAAGAATTCGTGAGATCTCTGAAGCGCATGGCACATCTTGATTTCCTGACCATTCTATAGTGACACTCCTCAATGCTCATTCGACATTATAGGATACTTAAAGGAATTCCTTCCTCCAGACAGGCTTACAGACTTGGGGGGCTATGGCAACGAAATGGACGGTATAGAAGAGCCATCTGCCAAAAACCCAGCCCTTAGTTGGGTCCCAAGTTACGAAGCACAGAGAAAAGCATGGGCCAATAAGTTTATGGCATCATATTATACACCCCTCGCAAGCGACCAAACCATCTTCGGATTGTATTTGTCAGAGTGCATGAAAACATATGTATCTGTACTTGAAGCTAAACAGCTCTTCGAAATCATCAGCAAAAATCCAATTGGGGAAATTTCCGAATTTGGAATTGTGGATTTACGCGATACCAGTTTTAAGACGAAAATCAAGACGGCAATCGGCATGCCATTTCAAGATGCGCCAGAAGTGGAAGCTATGAAAGAGAGCAAGGACTCCAAGGCGTAACTTATAAGACAGTGTATATAGGACGAGACTACTAATATGATCTAGAGATGTTGAACTTCGGACCCAACTTGCAGGTATTAAAGGGTCGCCTCTAAGTAACATTGCGAAGGAGCGGATGGTGGTCTTCCATTGCGCTGCTAGTGTAAACCGAACACCGATGTTTATAAATGGCTATACCAAGTACATCGGGCAGCCTAACTACCAGAGAGTCTTTATCTTGAAAGGTGGTTTCACGGACTTCGAACGGTATGTAATAAAGACGAATGCACTTGACAAGATCAGTAAGTTTTGCTGCTTTATAGTTAATTGAAGACGGCATACTAATATATACTAGTTATTAATAGGCCATATGAAGAACAAGCTCTTAATAGTCTTGAGGCTGGTAATATGGCTATTATTAGCAAATTCTGGAAGAAGGGGAAAATCCAAAGTCCTAGTTATAAGAATTAGTCTTATAACTAAGTCCGATATTAGAATGCTAATAAGATAAGTGGAGCTTGAGCCAAGATAATAATAAATATTAATAGGACAGTATATATAGAAAATTTATCTCTGTTGCTAGCGGCTTACGGTCTCCATCGGGCCTGACCCAACGGGCTGGGAGCTTTGAATGCGTCTCGAGCCCAATCAGGCATACCTAAGCAAGTTTGATCTCCTTAGCCTTTCCAGTCTTGATATCGAAGAGAAACCCACGAGCCGTGCTCTTCAGTTCGTCCCTAATAACTTCATTCTTGCGAAGCCACTCGAGGTCACCTGTAACACTCTCCGCCATGCTGCACTCAACTGTCAGCAACTGAGACCTCATTGCATCTATAGACTCAACACTTACTCGGTATTGGCGCCCCAGTTAATCTGGTTGATCTCCTTCCAATGACTCTCGCCAACTCGCTCTTTGATAGTGTCGCGCATCCACTCGTTGGTGAACATGGTTGAGCCACAATCGGTATGATGAACGATAACGAGCTCGTCTATCACGAAGAGGGTGTCTAGAAGAAGAATGTCCCGGACAGCGAAGCGGATGTTCCCGCCTGCGTTACGCGAGACCATTATCACTGGATGCAATTAGTTTATGTGGCGGTAAGTTTGTTATTCTTGACCCACTTTCACCCTCTGGGACTCCGAGGTTAAAGTCGATGAACTTGTCGACGCTACATCGAGGATCGACGCAAGCGACTATGACACATTGTTGGCAAATACTTAGGGATGTTATAACAGGGGGTCACCTACCGACGATGGTAAGGCGAGGCTTTGTAAGCTTGTTAACTTCGGCAACAGTTGGGAATGGTGTGAAACCCCGAGGACTGTTGTCAGATCAGCTTGGGGTATAATCAGAATATTGCAAAAAACATACTCATGGGCCGCAATAAGATCAGCAACGGTCTCGGACATTTTGTTTACTTGGGAAGGTGTTAAGGTAGATGTTTTAAGTAATTGGCGTGTGGTATTGGATGAAATAGAATGTTAATAAGAATAAGAATTGAATTTAGAGCTACAAGTCTCATCCTTATTATATACATTCCGCGCATGATCATATCTCTGTTCTTTGTGAATGATACTCCAAAATGCCCTCGGTCCCCAAGAACAGGTTGCAATGGCTTTTACAAATCAAAATCGCCGTGGAGTTGCATTGACATCAGTAATCCGCCCCAGAGAAGATGGTTGCAATCGTATTCACCCGAGACTATTCGGATACTCTTCTATTCTTTGTTCATTGGTGATTTCATACGATGCAGGTCGGCTAGTCCCGACTTGTGCTAGTGGCTAGGATTCATAAGCATGAACATAGACCATATATACTCCGGACTGAATCGGATACTAACTCAGCAAACCAATCGAGACAGACGCCTACTTATGTAGACTTCTAATTTTGCAAGCTGAGAAATATGATTACTGAACGTAAGCGGTAACTCAAGCTGTGACGCAGGTGGCTGTAGACCTGTGGCTTTATTTGGCGCCATAAAGGGGACCCGACACGGCAAAGCTCACAATGCAACCCTACAAGCATCTCTGATGTCGGTTATTATACATAACTCGCCCGAGCCAGCTTGGACACTTTCTGACGTTTTCTGTGTTTCTGAATAAGTCTTGCTATCCAATTTTCTGGTAGTTTACTAATTACAATAATGGGAACAATTGATTTGTCACGATTTGTGTTAAATATTCTCGTATAGATTGCGATATGCCAAACCAACATCCGAAACATCACCACGACTACATTGCACCACAAATTATTACCCTATTTCCCATCAGATCTTTGTAATCAATATTAGCAATCATGGTATCATCAGCTATCGGCCCCTTCCCTTATTTTCCTCTGACGGGGATAGAGTTTCCCATAACGCCCCTCATATTATCCTCATACCAGCACGCCAAAAGGTATGCGACGCCAGGTGTTTTAAACCACGTCCTCCGAAGTGCGGCTTTTTGCCTTCTTCTCCAAAAGAAAATACCCGAGTTTGCCAAACTAGGTGACTCTCTTGACAATGAGCTTGTCGTCGTAAGCTGTCTTCTCCACGACCTCGCTTGGTCCAAGACGAAGGAGCTTGTCACGAACACTAGACGGTTCGAGGTTGATAGTGCGAACCTCTCTCGCGAGTTCATCAACGCCACGTCAGAGAAAGATGGGAATTGGGAGCAAGGCAGTCGCCGTATGCAGATTGCCTGGGATGCCGTCGCACTTCATACAATGGAGACCATTGCACCTTGGAAAGAGCCTGAAGTCGCGCTTGTTCACTTTGGCGTCCATGGCGATCTTCTTGGACCAAACTTGCACCTCCTCGGTTTGCCGGAGGACCTCCTTAACTTGGAAGGCGTTATAACGGAAGAAGAGTTCAAAGAGATTTCCAACGCGTTCCCGCGTATGCATTTTGCAGATGAGTTTAAGGAGATCTTTTGCGGCTTGTGCCGGGATAGAGGTCGTTACTCTTTCGATAGCAATGTGGTGAACTATGGATTGGAGTGGGGATATGATGGGAAGGGCACTGGAGTAGAGGAGTTTAAAAATTTAGTAGAAGACGCTCAACGAGCCAAGAGCCTGTACAGTGTCATGAGTGCTATTGACAGGCTTCTGGATAAAACTTAGTTAAATAGTATAGTAATGACGTTTAGTTAGATACCTTATTACTCTTTATATTAAATGGATTTGTTTGTATTAATTTGCTAGATAAACCTAAATGCTCTTTGCTTCTCCAGTCTCATTCTCATACAACTTAACTTTCTCCGAAAAGTTCCTGTACCGCTCCACAGCATTGTATCCATGCTCTAACCCGACTGCTTCTAGCCATTCCTCATCAGGTTTGGGGAACAAGTGACAGTCTGCCTTAGCCCCAGCCTCCAATAGTATCTCCACGATATCCCAATATCCTTTGACTACAGCCGCATTTAGCGCGCTACCGTATTCTCCGCCGCGAAGGTTGACATCTGCACCCTTCTCAAGCAGCAACTTGACACCCTTTGTCTTGCCTGTGTACGCTGCCGCCTGTAGAGCCGTGCCAAACAGTCCGCCTGTCTTATTGACATGGATGTCAGCGCAATTGTCGAGTAGGTAGACTAGGCCGTGTGTGTTCAGACGAGTTGAGTCATTTGTAGGTGCTAGGCATGCCGATTGCAATGGGAAACCATGGAAACCGGCTCCGAGATTGACATCAGCGCCATTTTCAAGGAGAAACAGGATCCTATCTTCGATTCCACTTGTTAGATGCTCTAGTGCAACCTGCAGAGCAGTCCCGTGTCGACTATGGCAGTAATTCACCTCAACACCATTATCGAGCAGCAGCTTCAATGTGTCGTGGTCTCTGCCCTGTAAATGAACTGCAGCCGCAGCATGCAAGACACTGCCAAAATACCCGTTTTGAACATGGACATCGGCACCATGGTCTATCAGTAGGCGTGTCAGATCGTACTGTTGTTCTCTGTATGATGCGCACGCTGCCTGGAGCGCGGTTCCATACCGTCCTCCCTCGATGTTGACGTCAGCACCGTAGGACAGAAGCAAGCTGACTGATTCCATGTCGCCTTGTACACAAGCGCTTTGAAGTGCTGTACCGTACATCCCTCCTTTCATGTTGACTTCTGCCCCTTTCCTGAGTAGAGTTTCTATCACGCCTTTAGTGTCTGAGCAGGCTGCGGCTTGTAGCGCGCTTCCGAACTTGCCACCGCGTGCATTGACATCGGCGCCACTACTGAGCAGCCTTTCCACAATCAATGCATTTTGATCGAAAGCAAAAAAAGCATGTGGGGAGGTGGCCGCTTGCAAGACACTCCCATATTCCCCGCCGTATATATGCACGTCAGCGCCCCTACCGAGCAGCATGTCGACTGCTTCCGCGCTCGGTTGTGCACAGGCTGCATGTAATGCGGTTCCATAACAGCCTCCTCTCTGGTTGATTTTCGCGCCTTTGTCAAGAAGAAGACTAATCAGACCAGACCCGGTCAGAGTTTCATAACATGCTTTTTGAAGTGCGTTACCGTACTTCCCTGCCTGAGCATTTGGGTCGGCCCCAAGTCGCAGTAGGGCCAGAATCACTTCTTTGCTCTGATCATCACCGTAATAATCGGCCTCGTCATTAGGGCTGACAAATGCCGCTTGGAGTGGGGTGCCATCACACCCATCGTCCAACTCAATGTCAGCGTCGTGCCCGACGACGAAGTCGAAAAAGGTACGCGTTCCCCAGCGTCGCCACGCCGTAATTGCCTTGTTCAGAGCACTCCCATGCCGAGTGCACTTTCTGTTAATATCAGCACCCTTGTCTAGAAGAAGCTTCAGAACTTGAGTGCACTCCGTGACATCATTTTCGTCCTCTGCCTTATACGCCGCTATGAGACACGATATGGGGCATCCTGCCTTGCTCACATTAGCCCCGCGATCCAATAGCATTCGCAAAGCTGACAGGTTGATGCTCATTGCACCGGCCTCCAAAGCCGACCCAAATCTGTCATCTTGCGCATCTATATCAGCCCCACTGTCTAGCAAGAGCTCCATGACTGCGAGGTGGCCACCATGCGCCGCGCCTTGTAGCGCCCCCCCAATGATCTTATTGTGATTAGTGCGTTGATTGAGAAGAAATCGGACAATTTCTATATGGCCCTTCTCTGCTGCCTCTTGTAGGGCTAAGTCGAGATCTTCCTGGATCAGGAATCTGTTGGTTCGTAAACCTTTCTGAAGCAGCAATTTGGTAAGCTCCAGAGACCCGATCGCGGCGGTATAGCAGTACGGCCGCTGTATCAGATTTTCGACTCGGCCATCACGTGCCTTGCTTTGATTTCTCAATTGTCCATTCAACACAATATCCCTGAGGCATTTAGTACGCATACCAAGCGCAAGCTCAGCGAGGCCGATAATCTCATGCGTCCATAATCGACGCGGTACTAGTTCTAAATGCAATTCCCAGTTTCGGACTGCATAGGTTGTCAAGGGGAGTTTCACGCCGTCTCCTGTGTTCTGAATACTTTGATATAAGTGATATGACAGGCAACAATGTGAGATATGCAGGTGAGCATTTGCTTCTGTAAGATAGAATTGTTTAGCTTTGCTTTGTTCAACGCGTTCGGATATTAGATACTCCTTGACTGTGAAGTGAGCGAGGTGGACATATATGACATATTCGTGACTGTCATTGTCATACTTCTCCTCAATCGTCACGAGGCTAGGGAAATGTTTCAGAACGGCGCGCGGGTCAAACAGCCGCTCGCTCTCGTGGATCTTTGTGACAGTTTCTGGACGGAAGATGAAGATTTCGGCAAATTCATTGAGACTTAATGGCCTTCTCGAAAACGCCAACCACTTGAGCGAACCCAGGATCTGCCATTTAAACTTCTTGTTAAGGCCTAGAAGCAGCCTATCATATGTTTCGTCTAGTCCCGAAGGTAGATCATCCAGTGCTGAGAGGACAGATGCTTCCGAGTCTAAATGTTGAAGGACTTCGAACTGGCAAACAAGATATTGGAACCTGAAACAGGCATTAGCTTGATCTGGTCTATGCCACTCTCATAACTTACATTCCATCTGCTCTTGCGATCAGTATATCCTTCGCTGTAGCCATCACGTCGTCGGACCACCAACAATACGTCTCGAGACTCAGCACGCTATCAATGTACAGACGCATGTCCCTATCCAAACCTACTTGATTTTCTGTAAGATCAATAGCAGCTTTTGCCGGCACATCCAAAACCTCGCTGATTGCCATGTGAATATCTGGCTCGGCACGACTTGTGCAAAAGATGTGAAGATTATCCGGCATTGAGGTGATGATGCGACGAAGGCAGTTTAAAAGCCTTGGACGCTCACCATCGAAAGCCGGACACTCGTCGAGAGCGTCCACCACAATGAACACTGCCGAAAATCCACTAACAGCAGATACGAGTGCGGCTTCAAGGGTCTCTATATCTGGCCGCTCGCCCTTCGCCATATAATCTTCAAACCGTTTGATCGGCTGTGGTGTGTCCGGACGACTTGCACACAACTGTCGCACAATTGATGAGAGCATCGCAGACACCTTTTGTTGCTCTACGTTTCCAAAGCTGAAGAAGTAGTATGCAAGTGCCGTTTCTGGGTCTGTTTCGTATTGGTCCTTTAGGTATTTGATGACTGATGAGCTCAAAATTGACTTCCCAGAGCCAGCTGAACCGTATTAGCGGAGGAAACACATCAGAACCAGAGCCTGTCATACCTTTTCCATTGAGCCATAGGAAAGATTTTGAGTCCCTTTCCCACTTCTTGAAATCATCTCTTTCGTGGATGAGCCAGTTGCAGGTGCCGGTGCTGTATTTCTCCCGGGCAGCTCTATACTGCACCGAAGTGTCAACCGAACAAAGCCAATTTAGCATCTTTTCGCGATTCATGTCTCTCTGAGTTTCCTCGATCGTTTTCCTGAGCTCAGAAACATCGGTTCCAATCGTTAGCCACTGGCTCATGGCTTGCTCATGTCGTGCCTCTGCCTTCTCCCATTCCTCATTATACATCTTGTCTAGCCAACCCTTGCTCACTTTGTCGAATTCGGTCTCCCGATACTTGATCTTTTCGAGCAGTTCGTTCCAGCCATAATGCTTGACAGAATCCAAAGTAAAACGAGAAACAGGTTTGTGGCTATAGTAGCCGTAGCAAACAATCTGAAACCTGAGCACCTCCTGGTACAGCATTTCCAAAGCGTGGCGATACTCAGCATGCGATTCTGGCATAGTATCGATCGTCACAGACTCGTAGCGCCTTACATATAGATCCTCCCACATAGAACTCCGAACTACGATCGATGCGATGTGCTCGAGTCCCTGAGCCAAAGAGGAAGCTTGTTCTATAGGGTTCAAAAAAAGCTAGCAAAAAGCATCAGTCTTCCGAGGCTGACGAGATAATAATATTTACCTACCGGTAACAACAGAGTTACGCCACCCCAAGCAATAGATGCCGTGGGATTTGAGCTCAGGGCTTTAGATACATAGTCCTTGCTCCAATCGACTACTGCAAGGACCGACTTGACGACGTCCTGGGCTTCCACCTCGAAATTCCCAAATCTCAGCTTCAAAGTGTCTCGTTTGACTTCATCCATACGAATTTGGACAACCTTACTCATCCAGTCCTTCATGTTTGCGTGTGAGGTCATTTGTTCGGCGATGCCAGGAAAATTGTGACGGATTTGATCTTCAAACGTTTGGACAGGCGAATTTTCCTCATCTCGCAGGCTCTTGTATGCCACAGCCCACAACTGTCGAATAGAATTGCCACTTTCTTTGGGGGCAAGCAGCTGTTCATCCGGGGCTTCTTGGAGCGCACTTGTGTCATCCAAGCCTGGATCTGCTGAGGATACTCCCGATGCCTCGACCGTAGGTATGTGGCTAGATCGTGCGCTTATCGACAGTCTCGATTGCGGCTCTTCACTCGGCCCAGTATAAATGGGTCTTTTTGAGGTGCGTCCTTCTGTATGGCGGTGGAAAATCTTCTTCTTTAACTTTTCCCTGAAAGACATGGCGTCGACTTGGTAAGTTGGTTCGGCAAAAGTATTAGGCACAGTCGGTTTTAAGACTTTGACCAGGAAAATAAAGTGTGTGACGACTAATAGATTGCTCTAGTTCAATCAAACAGCACATGAAATCTACAATTGCATATGTTCTAGGAGAATATAATCGACATGAAATCAAGTGGAAGATTCTGGCCAGCTGGCTATGGAGGAAGAGTGCGGGGAATGTGATTCAGGCTCCAGTATCTCTACCTAATAAAATGAGGCGCCTAATCATTGGTTGAGAAACGTCCAGGTTAGAAATTATTGGCTAAAACTTACAGCTATACGCGTTGGGGGCCTCAATATGCATCCAAGATGCAAGTTATGCAGATCGCCAAGTTGCCTTATTTCTATAAATAGGCACCTTCACGTACCTTCAAGACACTGTGATGAAAATAAATTCCAATAACCTCATACGGGTGTGGACCATAATGAAGTACTTTTCAATTATATAGGCCTTATAGATCTAAGATATTAGGCCCTGTATATTGTGAAAGAAGGCTATACTAAACTTACTACGAAGCATGGAGTACTAGACCATACATGCTACAAGCTTAAAGATCAAGCACGCAAGGTTGATTGTTCTGAAGTATCCATTGGTGGAGGTAATAATACATATATTACTCAGATACAGGCCCCTAACTATCTTCAATCATCTTCTCACCCTCCACTGTCCCCAATATATCCTCACAAACCACTTAGAAGCGAACAATCTCCATGCGCTTCTTGAGGCGGAAAGCAATAGCACGCTTTCGCGAAGCAGCAGACTGGGTGAAAGCACCAGAGCCACCAAAGGGACCAGCAGCAGCGCCGTTACGAACACGAACGATGCAGACGTTGTTGGCGCCTCCCACGGATCCTTCGCAGGTCATTCCCTGGGGCATCTGGACCTTGAGGGGGAAGTCGGTGTTGGTGGCGAGGGAGAGACCCTGGATGCCGATTCCAGGAACATCTTGGGTCACCTCTGCGGTTTGGAAGGCATCGGGATCGCTGCCGCCGGATGTAGCGTCGATTTCAGCTGTCATTGGACCGGCGCCGTCTTGGTTGATCTGAAAGAGTTAGTCAAGACACTCAAGGAAGGAAAATGGATAAGACTTACCTGTCTGTAGGTCATGGTGACCTCGCCGTTATCAGAGGCTGTAGGCAAGCCTTTGGTAGCTCCCTCTCCAGCGGAAGCAGCAACACTGGTCTCTTCAGCTGTCTCGGTCTTCTCGCCACCGCCTCCACGGCCACCACCGAAGAGTCCGCCCAAGAGGTTACCCAGCTGGCGCCTGCGGTTGTTGTTGTTGTTGTTGCCCTGGTTGTTACCCTTGGGCAAGTTGGACAAGTCGTCCTCAACACCAGCAGCACTCTCAGTGCCGTTGTTGGTGGGAACGTTATTAGCGTTTCCGCTGCCCAAGAAGCTAGAGATCATGACAGCAGGGTCAACAGGGCCATTACCCTGGGTCCTGCCCAGAGCGCTGGCCTTTCCACTTCGGATCTCACGATCACGAATGATGGAGGTATCAGCTTGAGAACCGCATCCGTTGCTTGAGCAATCACGAGGCGTCCCATCAGCAACTGTTCATTGTTAGTTATTCTCTTGTATACTATCAGATGGGGTTGCAACTTACCGCTAAGACCAGGCATGGTGACTCCATTGGCTCCCTCAACAGAGAGAACGACTCCATGGGCAGAAGCCATGGCGAAGAAGGCGGATACGATAGCAAGAGAATGCATTTTTAGGGTTGTTAAATAGAAAAAGAATTAATAAAGTTTGTGTTGCTGAAACTGAGCCGCCAGGGCTAACTTGAGGCTTTCTTAGAAAGTAAGTGAAGTGAAGAGAAGATGATTGAGATGCTGCTGGATTAATTTCCAAAATGTCGAATGATCCAACTCTTATATACACACTTGCGTCTGTATCGCAAGTGAGATTTTTGATATCAACCTCCTCGGTTGTCGGCTCGCTATGCCCTCCCCAGCGCTGATCATCAGCGATCAGCAAATCGCATCAGAAGAATCCCCATCCTCAGCTTCAGGTCATCGTTTCCATTTGTCTCAACGCCTCTCACAGCCACATATTTCCCTCTCAGTAAGTCAGTTCACGAGTCTCAAGTCATGACCCATGTTTCAAAATTCTTGGTGTTTCATGTTTCGCTCAGACCCCCCTACGGGATCTAACGTTACACCCAGAACGACTTGACACGTGAAACTCCCAGCTCTCACAAATTCGGAGAATTCTTGGCTCTTTTGGTGAATGCGATTGGTTTCCCAGATTTTTGCATCTTCTAAACACCAAGATGTTTGAGTTCGTGATTCACTCACGTCGGCCGCCGCGTATTATTAATAGAGGTTAACCCTGGGCCTAACACGCTTTTAGGGAAGAGTTTTATTAATGGCCTTGTTTGCGAGAGAATGTTCTTTTGATCGGCGCTAATAGGTTCGTGTTTTTGGTGATGAAACCGGAAACGAAGAGTACCAGGTAGGCGCAGCTCTTTGCGAACAAAGGGCCAAGGCCAAAGGAGATCTATAGTCGGCGAAGCCGAACTATTGCTGCCTCCTAGTACTCTTGAGATTATTGGCAATTTGTATATCACTTGTGTCATTATTGAGCTGCTTCACTCTATGCAATGTTGAAGACCAATATGTTGTCGCTAGTGGATGTAAGCAGTGGCAACCCTTTGTGTTTATGCAAACACACTCAATCGTTTATAAACAATTCATGCGTTATTCTACGTTCTTAGATATAATTGAGTTTATTTCCTGGATGCGAATCCATGTGCTGAGATTGTCGGCCGAGTGCCGAGCCGGCAGATCTCGGCATTCTCTCCACCAAGTCCACTCCACTCGAGGAGTCTCACGATGCTGAAACAGCCACTAGGCGCCCCGTTTTGACAACGTTTCACCGCCACTTTTTGGGCTTGACACATTCAGCTTTAGGTATTAAGTTAAAAATTAGACGCTTATAGCTTAACTCTGAAGAAGAGGCGGTTCCATCTACGTCAAAGCGCCACAACTGCTACCCCAAGCTCCAGAACGTTTGTTGTGTCATGTTCCAAGACTTGGCTTCTATCGCGAGGTCAGTGAATGACCTGTCGCAACTTTTGAGGGCGAGAGGGCTGTGCAAGAATGAAACGTCGCAGATGGGCTGTATCTTGCCTAGATTGGAAAGGCATGCGAGCTGGATGGCTGTTTGGAATCATTATCAGCTTATACTGTTGAAGACGTCCGATTAGTCAAGTTACGCAACACGATGAAATAATTTCGATGCTCCTTTTTGAAAGGAAAGCGTTTGTTGCACTCTCTGGCACAACACTCAACCAAAGTTTCAATTGACTTTGTCGTTCTTCCCGTCCCCATACTTGTTGCAATCAATTGGCCATTCCTAAGTGTCGCTTTTGAACCGAAGCGCTTGATGTTTTGTGAGAAAGTATGTAATTGAAATACAGGCTAACTGTTGACTCAACTGACTTGAGTAGTATATACACGAAATGTTCTGCTAGCTACGCAGCAAAAAGAAAGAAAAAACGCGGCGCGGCATTACCAGAAGACTCCATCTTTTACTGGTTGATAGGATTGTAGATAGGATCAACACCTCCAGCGGTGCCAATACGAGCCTCAAACCAGAATCGCAATCTCTCAACCAAACCGCGGTCTTTCATGAATCGCGCAAACTCAGCTGGGTTGGTAGCAGTCTCGTTGCGAAGATCAGGGAAGCCCTCTGGGGTGGCGATGTCGCGACGAACAGACCAAGTACCCATAGCAGACTGGTACTCCTCGCTGAGGATGAAATTGTGTAGAAGCTTGGCTCCCTCGGGATGAGGGGCGTCCTTGAGAATACCAGCATACTGCGACCAAGAGACGTATTTACCGCGCGTGGGCTGAGAGAACTTGATAGGCTTGGATTCGCCGAAGCCTCCGCCGGTAGCGAAGTAGGCGGCTTCGGTGGCGTTCTTCTGGCTGATTATGACGCCGGGCGTGTTTGTGCCACGGACCCAGCGAGGGTTTTGCTTGAGGAGATCTTCGAACCATGACGCTCCATACTCTTGCATACTAAAAACTGGTCAGCTTTATTAACGTAAAAATCGTGATGAACTTACATGAGATAAAAGGCGAAGAGAACTGCGTCATCGTCGTTGGGGTAGGTCAGGACAAGTCTGTTCTTGAACTCGGGTCGTAGCCAATCGGTGTACTCGGCGGGTTCCTTGATACCGCGAAGCTTGTCCGTGTTCCAGGCATTGGACCAGAAGAAGATGTACACTCCATACCAATAAGCAGTGCTGTCCTTGAACGCATGGTCAATTTGGTCAAAGCCCTTGGGGGCGTAGTTGAGCAACGCGCCCTCTTGAGCCCAGCGAGGATAGTCGTTCAAGGTCTGAAGGATCACGCTGTCGACGTAGACTGACTTTCCACCAGCGGCAAGCTGCTGATCGACTCTGACGTCATGATATTTGGATAGATCAACAGTGACATTCAGCTTCATTCCGGGAAAACGCTTTTCGAATGCTTGCTTGAGGCCGGCTTGTTGGTTGGGTGCATCTCCGCCGTGCCAGAGGGTAACGGTATCTCCCTCCTTCAAGGCAGCTTTGTAAATCTCATCGAGACTTCTAGTCTCAACCTCGACTTTTTCGTTGAAGCCAAGGACTAGGTCATAGCTCATGACAGAGCTAGCCAGAAAGGCGAGCGAGAACAAAGATTGCTTCATATTGGTAGATTTGAATGAGGAGAAGATGCTGGATGTTCTTGGTCTTCATTTTCTCATCGACGGACATCCGGGTATTTATACGATTTACTCGTCCATACGAAAAACTTGATTTAGTCTACGTTACATAACTCAATCTGGCTCGGAAATACCGCGACGGTGTTTCCGGCCAAATCGTGGATAGAGTTTTGTCAATGCCGATCTCGCATGATGGCTTATATGAGTGCCGGGATTACGAGATGCCCCATGTTTCTACGGTTCCTCCAATGGGGAGCACGATTGATTATCGACGCGCGCGGTTCGGAGGGGCAGTGGGATGGGCGTCATCCCGCCGACTCTGCTTAGTCGTCATTTTCGTACTCGGCCTTCCTAAAGAGAACAAGATGACCGTGGTCGCATTACGTGGTTTATTAAATCCGCGACTCGTAACGAGGCTCAGCTTGAACTCAAAATTGGCAGGGATGATTTCTTGACAAAGAATATTCGTGATTAATGGTGATGTTGACTAATTATTCAGATTACTGCGAATCACCATGTCGAAGACGGTAATTACAGGGCTACAGTTCGCCTGCACCTTGGTTTAAATCACGGCTGAACGGTTATCCAGGAACAAGAATGGACTCGACATACGATAACGCTGGTTCAGTTTAGCGATCTGATGTTACTTCATGATTCGATTGCACTATGGAGTGTTCACCGCCTGACTCAGGATGCTTGCTCCTATATACACGACAGTGACCAAAAATTATTCCACCAATTACGCGAGTGTCTTCTCGCCCTTCTCAATAATTGGAGGGGGGCGCTGGATGTCCTTGCGAAGGACGTAGCGCTTGAAGATATAAGGCAGCCAGACCTTTGTCTCATGAGACAAGAAGCTCTTGGTAGGGACGGAGAAGACCTCTGTGTTACGTGTTAGTAAATACGCCTCATTGATGTTATAGTGGAGAAAACTTACGATCCAATTCCTCAAGAGTCATTTGCTTAGTCTCGCGAACGAAGCAGAAGATCATACCCCAGGCAATGAGGTTGAGTCCAGCATAGAAGCCGAAAGCTCCAGTAGGTGTCATGACAGTCTTCATACGAGGGAATGTCAAGCCGAGAACACCAGCGAAGGTGTTGTTAATGCAGACAGCCCAAGCCATACCCTGCTCTCGCTGGATGGTAGGGAAGACCTCAGCCGAATACTGGAAGGCCACAGGTCCCTCACCGAGACAGTAGGCGATGGTGAAAAGGTAGACGAAGAGAACTACAGGACCAATGTTGGCAGCTCGGTTGTCGCTGTTGTTGAGAAGAGAGAGACCACCGGCTAGCAAGAAGATGCACATGAAGGGGAAAGTAGCCAGGGTCAAGAATCGTCGGCCCTTGGTATCGATCAGGAAGAGAGTAGGAATGGTGAAGACAACCTGGATAGCACCGTAACCCAGAGAAGCATACAGAGCCTCGTCGTGGCTATAGCCAGCCTCTCGGAAGATACTAGAGCTGTAGAAAGAGATGATATTGATACCACACATCTGCTGGGCCAACATGACAGTACTAGCGCCGTAGTTGGCACGTCGAATTCTAGGAACAGCGAAGCAGTCCCAAAGACGACGAAAGTAGCCAGCGCCAGCGTTCTCGCGAAGCTCCTCGTGGTAGATGATGTAGGAGTAGTAGTAATCGCGAGCGCCGATTATGGGGTGAGCTCGAAGCTTGGACATGGAGATGAAGCCATCAGCGATGCGGCCGTGCTTCATCAGCCAACGGGGAGATTCGGGGCAGAAGTAGATGCCGACGGCGAGGAAAAAGGCGGGGATGAAGGCAGAGCCGAGTTCAAGACGCCAGGCGATAGCGCCGACATCTTTGACGATGACATTGGCGCAGAAACCCAGGAAGATGCCTGCTGTAGTCAGTATGGAGATTCGGTTGGCAGGATATGAAAGGCGTCTTACCGATGACGACCCAAAGCTGCCAGAACATCACGAGAGCTCCTCGAATTCGAGCTGGGGCCATCTCAGCAGAATAAATAGGCACGGTAGCATTCTTTGCACCAATACCGATTCCCATGATGAAACGGATGGCAAAAAGCTCTTGCCAGTTCTTAGCGAAACCAGAGGCGATAGGGGTAGCGACCAAGCAACAGGCTGTAATGAAGATCTCTCCACGTCGGCCGAAGTAGTGGTTAAGAGGATCGACGATAAAGGCACCGCTAGAGACATAATGTCAGATGAAGTCAGGATATCGTGATTGAGATTTGAAGCTTACATCAGACCAGCAGTAAGGAAGATGATGGAGTTGATGATGCCAACAATCCACTCATCACGTCCCTCGCCATCAATACCAAACTCTTTGGGGAACGAGAGGTTAGCGCCATTGGCACCTGTCTGATCCCATCCCTGCGTAGCAGCACCAACAGCGCAAAGACCGATCGAGTACCACAGCATCTTAGATCCATGCCACTTGTGGTCTCTCTCATAGATGAGTGCAGCGCGTTCGTCATCGAGAAGATCAGCCGATTCGAAGCTATCGGGGTCACGAGCGATGAGCGCTGCTCGGCCGAAGAGGTCGACGTGCTCGGACATGCCATTGGACTCGGCAAAGGCGCGAGAGTCGGCGACGACTTGATCTTTTGTTTTGCTCTATGATATCGGTGAGTTATGAGAGAGATTGGGATGAGATGTAGTGGAATGTACCTGCAGAGGGTTTTGGATAATGTTGAGAGCGACGGATTGACGACGACCATGGGGAGCATGCTCTAGAATCTCAGCACCGCCCTTTTCAGGCGGAGGCGTGACGGTCTTGTCATCATAAGACGAGCCACCATGGCCAGGCGAGATATCCTTGTCATCCATGTTTAAAGTCCAGTGAATCGACAGTCAGTGAGAAAGAGAAGAAGAGAGACACTGCTGAAACAACAACAACAAGAGATCTTCATAACCTGAGGCTGGTATTATATATAAGCTTAAATTTAAAGCACGGCAGTTTGGCAACCCTCTGGGGTCAAACTTGGCAACCCGAGCTGCCAAGCCCAGGCAGCAGGTTAACAGTCTTGGCCGGCATGATATCACCTCGCGCCAAGAGCGTGTTGGAGGTGTGCTACCCCATGGGATCAACGCGGAGAAGGTGGTTCTATTGGACTAGAGCACTAGAGTGGGACCGGTGCAGGACTTTTTGCTTGTTTACTGTTTGCAATTGAAGATCATTGCCTCCTCTTCGGACTCATCAATTACCGTCTGTTTGCAAGTTCTTTGTCAGATTGCCCTGTTGTTATGAGGCATATCGACCTCAATCAAAAGCTAAGATATCTCCAGCTTTCACCCCATGAGGAGAAAATAAAAAAAAGTGGCTTTAGGCACCGAAATTCTTCCCCCTTCTCCCCCTAAAACCAAGCTTGTTCCTCTCTCCTCCCCGCTTACCCCACATGTTGTGCCATGGGGGAAAACAACCGCAAAGTCTTGGCCCATCCTTTGAATTTCTCCACTTGCACGAATGATCCAATCATCGATATGTTTATTTCACTGCCTGTTTTTTAGATCAGGAATTTGGTCTGAGCTTTTTGGGGAAACGGGCGTTGGAAGAGGGAGAGTTGGTACTAAGTGGGACGGAGGGCAAAGAATACGGATGCCTAATTGAGGTTATTGACGTTGGTGAAAATTTTGTCGGCGAAGATGACGCTCGGGTATCTCGGTCAATGTTATTGAGGGATCGTTTATGGCTTGCCAATGCTACCCCGTGGCTTGAGACCCGACTCAAGTGACCGGGCGGCTGTAGGCGAACCTGTCGCTGTTGAAACGGTGCGGGCCATTGTCAGCAATGAAATTGAGTTGAGACAAGCCCGTTGACGTTATATATAAAGTTAAAATGCGATCGTCGTTGTTTGTGTTGATCAGAGTTAATTACGATCGCGATCATCGATGGAACAGAGACTCAACAAGTGGCTTTAAAGTTCAAGATGACGATGACGATGACTGTCGTAAATTACCCTGGTTCATCGGAGCATTTCACGATAGTCGAGATGCTTCCAGCCATGCTCGCTAACCCGAACAACACTAGCCAAATTGCGGCTCAATCAAAGATACCAACATGAGTCTCGAGAGAATGGTCTGGTCATTATCATTCACGAGTATTCCTTTGTATTCATAATCATACCCTGGTAAATTCATTTATGTAAGAAATACCTACAAGCGTCTACCCAAATGACCAGGATCCTTCCATGTTTCGTTCAACCCAATTTCGTGATAGAATCCTGTCGCGTAACAACCAACGCGTCTCCACTCTTACCATTTTCTCTCCAACGTGCGTCGGGTTGTATCGGGAATACCGGAAATGGCCTCAAACTCTCTGAAACAGCACCTTGTCTGCATGCCAGAGCAACAAGTCATCTGCCCCAGTACGCAGGCTTGTACCCAATAAGCAGGATTAACACGCGAGATTAAAGAAATGCGCTGGTCAGAGGGAAGGTAAGAAGAAGCTTAGTAGCCAAGATGTACAGCGGAGCAGAGCGCTCCATTGGAACTCGTTTGGGTAAAGTGTCGGGACCCCGTGGGAAAAATTCTAGTGGTCTTGCGTGCCTTATATCACGACCCAAATAAAAAAAGCGCTTATATCATATACACCCTATATTTTTCTTCTAATCACTTACAATCACTATATACCTAGGAACTTATAGGTAATTACTAAGTTCTAATTACTAGTAACTCTAGATAGTTACTAGTAATTCTAATAAATATTAGTAATTCTAAATAATTACTAGTAATTCTTAAGAATTACCTTTTTACTATTCACTTTAGCTATAACTTCCCTTAGTATATATATATTTATTTAAGTATTAAATAGAACTTAGCTTACTAGTTATTAATAATACTTTTTTACCTTAATAAGCTTTATATATATTATTAACTATTAAGAAATATAACTTTAAATTAATATACTTAGTATAATACTTTATATATTTTATAAATATAAACTTAATATAAACTAGTTTTTTTATTTAAAACCCCTAATTATTATATATTAATAGCTTTTATTTAAAATATACTATATTAAATAACTAAGTAATATTATACTATTAAAATATCTAGTAATATTAGCCTAATATTTCCTTATATTAAAACTTTACTTAGTAATATTAAAATAGTAGCTAAAGTTTAATAGCTTTATAATTTAGTTAGAACTTTATAAGCTTAAATAAATAACTAGTAAAATGCTATAATTAGTAATAATAGTAGTAGTAAGTAATAAGGAAAAGACCTTAATAAAGCTTTAAAGCTACCTAAGCTAGAACCCTTTAAAGGGCAAGTAGTAAATATAGTTTTATTTCTTACTTAAATAAAAAAATACTTTTACCTATTTTCTAATAAACTAAATACTACTACTAAAAAACTCTTATTTACTATACCTTTAATTTAAAGAAGTATTAAGAAATAGTTTAAACTTATTATAAAGAACTATCTTAAGAATAAAAAAAACCTTTAAAATTAAAATACCTAGAATATTTTTATAAACTAAAATAACTTTAAATAAGTATTTAAAAATAATTTTAAAGTAATTAATAAGAAATAATAAGCTATAGCTAAACTACTTATACTTAAATAGTAAAAGTTATATACTATATACTTAGCTAAGTTCTATTAGCTAGTAGCTAAGACCTAGTAAAATAATAATACTTTTATAGAAATTTACTATTAAAGTATTAAAGAAAAAGTTAAAAATAAACTATACTTTATAAATAAACTTAATAACTTAATAACTTATATTACTATAGTAATTAAGATTAATAAATAATAGTATAAATATAAATAAAAAAAAGCTAACTATAAATATAAAAATAACTTTAACTTATATTACCTTAATTAGTAATATAATAATAATTACTAAAGTAACTTTTAAAACTAAAGATAGTAATAAAAGAGTTACTATAATAATACTTTATATAGAACCTAATTAGGCTTTATAACACTAAAAGCTACCTAGCTAGATAATTATAAATATAAACTATAAAATATATTTAAATATAAGTATTATAATTATAACTAGTATAGATATATAGTATAATAGTACTTAGAACTATATAAGCTATAAGATCCTAATTAAGGTAAGTAAACTCTAGAACTAACCTAGTAACTTAAACTATAAATAGTAGTAAAAACCTAAACTCTAAAAATAGCTAGGAGTAAATATAATATATTAAATATTAAAGAAATAGAAATTAATTAAATTAAACTAAAACCTTATATTATAAAGTAAAAGAAAAATAAAAACTTAAATACTAAGAAAAAAGAAAAAAAACTCTTTACTTTAGAAAAACTAAAATAAAAAAAGTAATAAAGAAATAAAAAATAAAATAAAAACTACTTTAAGTATATAAAGGACCTTAAGAAATAAGAATACTTTTATTTATAATAGTAAAGATAAAGATAGAAAGCTAAAGATAAGGAGCTTACTAAGTTTAAAAGATAAAGAGGACTTAGAGAATTATAAACCTTAGGAATAATAAGATAAGGAAGCTTAGCTACCCCTAACTAGGATAAATAAAAGTAAGCCTTATAAACTATTAATAGTATCCCTATTAGAACTATGCTTTAAGATATAAAAGAAGTATAGAAAATAAAGTATAAAGCTAAAAATTAAATCTATATATAATACTATAAAAATAATAGAAGTATAAGATATAGGGAAAGTATAGTTAGGTAAATAGTATAATACCTTTATTATAGAAATAAAAAGATTAAATAAAAGTAAAAATAAAAGTATAAATTACTTTATAATAAATATAAGACTAGAATATACTTAAATTATAAGGATTTTTATATATAAAGGGCTAGAAAATATATAAATACTAATATAATTAGTATAGTACTAGTTAAAGCTTATTATACTAATAATACTATAAACCTATAATATAAGGAAAAAGAGTTTAATTTATAAAATAATATATAAATACTTTCTATATATAAATAATACTAAGATATATTATAAATCTTATATAAAAACTACTAGTATAATATATATAAGTAAAATAAGCTTAATAATAATTATTTCTCTATTATAATACCTAGTATACTTAATAATAAACTCTATAAAAGGGAAAAATTAAAAAAATACTTACCTTTTATATAGTATAATAAACTTAAAGTATTAAAACTACAATTTAGTATAGTATACTATTAATAAATTTATAAAACTAAAGATCTTTTAAATAGAATTAAATAAAGTTAATAAATAATTAAAAAAGCAAAAAAAGAGTTTAATAAGATAACTTAAGGAAGGTATATACCTAAAAAGATAATATTAAATAATAATACTAGCTTAGAAGATACTAATAAACTATAATATTAATAAAAGGCAGATGGCCTATACCTAGATAATAATAATATACTATATAGATAAATAACTCTAGGTAAGGGTATTAGTAATAAATTAAAAAAATAATATTAATAATAATTATTTAATAAAGAGTTTATTAATAACTATACTAATAATAAAAAATACTATAATAGTAACTATAAAGGAGTTTACTATAATACTTTAAGAAAAGATAAATACTATTTATAATAAAGTAATAAATATATAAAAAGCAAAGTCTACTATAAGATATAAACGCTTTAAGAGTAATATAAATAATAAGTATACTAATTTACTTAGTACTACCTATTTAAATTAAGGGAAAATAGCTAAATACTTAGGTTAATAGTAAAGTATAATAAAACTTTATTAACCTAAAAATAGTTATAAAGCTTAAAATACTATAAAAAAAGAAATTATTACCTTACCTACTAGTTAATATAAAAGGATAATTCTTTAACTATAATAATAGTATTATAAATTAAAAAACTAATTACCTTAAGATTTTTATTAAAAGAAAGAAATAAAGAATAAATTTTAATATTATACCTTTAAAATAGGATATAGATATCTTCCTAGGTATAATATAGCTTAAATAAGAAAACCTATTTATTAATTAAAGAAATAGCCAGGTTACTTTTCCTAGTAACCTTAATAATAATAAAAAAACAATTATAAGGAATAATAAGAGATCTTAAACCCTAATTACTAGAAAAGGTATAGGTATATATAAAATAAAGTATTTACTACCTTAAAGAGGAATATAATATAAATATAAAAAAGGTATATAAAGTAAGAAATAGATCCTAGGTATTCTTTAATAATAAAACCTATAAAAAAAAACTAAAAGTAATACCTAGCTAGGATAGATTAATAAATATATTAAAAGAATACTAAGTATATAATAAGCTATTTATAAAAGAACTAGATATAGGAGTCTTTAAATATAGTAAATAGGACTATAAAATTAACTTAATAAATAATAACTTACTATTTTAAAAGCTATACTTACTAAATTAAAAGGAGCTATAAGTTTAGAAGGAATATATTAAGGAGATACTAAATAAGGGCTATATTAGGAAATCTAGCTTATTATTAATATTATTAATATTCTTTATACTAAAGAAAAACAGAAAGGATAGACCTATTATTAATTACTAACTAGTTAATATATATACTATTAAAGATTAAACCTTACTTTTACTTATTACAGAACTTAAGGATTAATTATAAAGTAAAAAGATCTTTACTGCTCTAGACCTTAAAGGTATATATAATCTAATTTATATTAAGAAAGAAAATAAATAAAAAATAGCTTTTAAAACCAGATTTAGACTTTTTAAATATATAGTAATACTATTTAGTCTTACTAATATATTTATAATATTTTAGCAAATAATTAATAGTATACTTTAATAGTACCTTAATATCTTTATAGTTTATTACCTAAATAATATTTTAATTTTCTTAAATAATAAAAAAAAATATAAAAAATATATTTATAAGGTTTTAAAAATATTATAAGATACTAAATTACTAATTAAACTAAAAAAAAGTTACTTTTATATTATAAAAGTAAACTTCTTAAAATATATTATTATACCTAGAGAAATTAATATAAAAAAAAAGAAAATCTTTATAGTAATAAAATAGAAAATACCTAATAATATTAAGGAAATATAAGCCTTTTTAAGCTTTACTAATTATTACTAACAATTTATTAAAAACTTTAGTAAGATTATAAATCCTTTAATAAAACTTACTAAAAAAGACAGACCCTTTAAATAAAATAATAAGGCTTAGATAGCCTTTAAATAACTTAAAAAAGCTATTATTAGTAAACCAGTTCTAGCTATCTTTAACCTAAATAAAGAAATCAAACTAAAGATAAACTTATTAAACTTTACTTTAGGAAGGTAAATTAATTAATAAGATAATATAGGAAAGTTATACCTTATTGCATTCTATTTATATAAACTATATAAAGCAGAGCTTAACTACCTAATCTATAATAAGGAATTTTTAGTAATTATTAACTATTTTAAGGAGTTTAAATACTACTTTATAAAAAGTAAATACTAGGTTAAAGTCTATACTAACTACTAGAATATATTATACTTTATTATAATATATAAACTTAACTAATAATAACTATACTATATAAAATACCTATATAAGTTTAACTTTATAATTATTTATTATAAGGGATTAAAAAACAATAAAGTAAATATAATTAGTTATAGACTAGACTATAATATTAATACTATAAAAGCAAAAGAATAAGTATTAGAAAAGAATAAAAAGGAAGAATATAAATTTACCTAATAGATATAGACGCTAGGATAGATATAATTAGTAACTACTAAGGAAATCCCAGGCAAACTAGAAGAATTTATATAGGAATTTTACAGATACCTAATATATAGATATCAGGGAGTAATAAAAACCTTAAAAAGACTTTTATAATATAAATACTAGGTTAAATAACCTATAGTAAAAAAAGTTATTAGATAATATAATATCTACATAAGAACAAAAGTACAGAGATATAAGCCTTATAAAGAGCTATAACCTCTTAAAGTTATAAAAGCATTATAAAACTTAATTATAATAAACTTTATTACTAAATTACTATAGTTAAAAGAACCCTTAACTAGAATCTTTTATAATAGTATTATAGTTATTATTAAAAGACTTATAAAGTTTTTAATTTATATACCTTATAGAAAAGATATAAATACTAAGAAAATAGCTTATATTTTTTATAATAAAATAGTATAAAAATAAGAATTACCTAAAGAAATCCTTATAAATAGAAGTATAATATTTACTAGTAAATTCTAGTAAGCACTAATAGCCTATATAGGAGTTAATTATAGACTTATAATAGCATTTAGACCTTAAGTAAATAGATAGATAGAATAAATAAACTAAGTAATAAAATAGTACTTATAGTATTATATTAACTATAAATAAGATAACTAGGTTAAAAAGTTACTATATGCCTAGCTAGTATATAATACTGCTTATAATAAAAGCATAAAGCTTATACTATTAAATACTAACTTTAACTATACCTTAAAAGTATACTATAATATATAATAAATTAAAATTATTAACCCTATAGCTATAATTAAAAGCAAGGACCTAAAGAATATATATAATAAACTCTAAATAAAGTTAGAATTTATTAATAAATAGATATAATAGTACTATAATTCTAAAAGGTTAAAAGGACTAACCTTTAAGGAAAAAGATATAGTATACTTATTTACTAAAAATATTACTATAAAGTAACTAAGTTATAAGCTTATTTTTAAGTATATTAAACCCTATAAGATTATTAAAAAGATCTTTAAAAATAACTATAAACTAAACCTATTAATAAAAATTAGGCTTTATAAAGTTTTTTATATTATACTACTTAAATTAGTAGCTAATATAATTTATATTAAGATTAGTAATAAACTAGAAAAAATTAATAAATAAGAACTTTATTATTATAACCTAAATAAAAAAAGCACTTATATTATATATACCCTATATTTTTCTTCTAATTACTTATAATTACTATACACCCAGGAACTTATAAGTAATTACCAAGCCCTAATTACTGGTAACTCTAGATAGTTACTAGTAATTCTAAATAATTACTAGTAATTCTTAGGAATTACCTTTTTACTATTTACTCTAGCTATAATTCCCTTTAGTATATATATATTTATTTAAGTATTAGATAAAACTTAGCTTACTAGCTATTAATAATACTTCTTTACTTTAATAAGCTTTATATATATTATTAACTATTAAGAGATATAACTTTAAAACTAATATACTTAGTATAATACCCTATGTATTCTGTAAATATAAACTTAGTATAGACTAGTTTTCCTGTTTAAAACCTCTAACTATTATATTTATAAAGTAAAAGTAATTAGAAATACCTATAAAATTAATAGTAAAAAGAAATATTTAATAAAATAGAAAAACTATTTAGAAAATAAAAATATATAAAAACTACCTAAATACCTTATTAGTACCTAGTAACTCTTAATAAGTTTTTACTAAAAGTATTAAAAAAAGCCTTAAAACTTAGAGAATCCTATTTAAATTACTTTATAACTATAAACTAATTTTAGAAAGAACTGTTAATTATAGTACTTTTTAAGGTAAATTACTTACTTTACTTAATATACTTTAACTTATTTATAGAGCTAAGACTATATTAAATTATATTAAGACCCCTAACCTTTACCTAGTAATATTAATACTATAAATAGGTAATTTTAATAAACTAAGCACTTATTATATTATAAATATAAGTAAACTTAGCTTAAAGAGTAATAAGCTTATCCTTAGCAGTCTTTTCCTTATACTTAAAATAATATTTTTTATTAATAATCTTTTAAGCTAATATTATATTAATATACTTATAAACCGTTTTTATATATTATAAAAATCTTACTAATTACTATAAAAAGGCTATAACTATTATAAAAAGCCCTAGACTTTATATATAGCTTATAGTAATTAAATTTTATAGAATTAAAAATACAGAATACCTCTATTTTCTAATAAATATAGTTAAAATAAGGTATAATTAGGTTTTTAAAAGCTATAACTAAAATATAAAGGAATTTTTCGTTTTTAGAAGAAATTTTCCTATTTTTAGATATATAGTTAGATATTTTAAGGGGTTTATAGAGTAAGATTAGGTTTACTAGAAATAACTAATAGATAAATATATTAACCAGGCCTTAAGGATAAGGCCTAAGGAAGGGAGGAAATTATATTATAACCCTAGCAGTCTTATTACATATACTTTATGTTTATTACTAATTAATATATTATCTGCTAATAATAGTTAGCGCTAAGACTTTATAATTAGTACTAATCTAATAGAATTACTACTAATCTAATAAAATTACTACTAATTTAATAATAACCTTACTAATTTGCTTATATTATCTAGATATATATATATTTATTTAGCACTAAATAGAACTTAGTTTACTAGCTATTAATAATACTTTTATACCTTAATAAGCCTTACCTATACTATTAACTATTAAGAGATATAACTTTAAACTAACGTGCTTAGTATAACGCCCTACGTAATCTGTAAATATAAACCTAGTATAGACTAATTTTCTTATTTAAAACCCTAATTGTTATACTATTTTACTAAAGATAAAGTTAAAAAAGAAAATATTAAAATATTTTTTATAAAAGGGGAAGATAATATAGTAGACTTTTTTACTAAAAGTCTAAATAATATAAAATTTAATAAAATAAAAAACTAGCTCTCTTTAGCTTAAAAATCCTATATAAAAGAGTTTTTTAGTTTAATATATATTAAGCTTTTCTCTTTAAATAAAAGTATTTTCTTCTTATAATAAAAATACTATCTTTTAAGAAGTTTTTATACTTATAATAATAAGAGTTTTTAAAATAAGAATATATTTTCTCTTATATATAATATAAATAAGAGTTATCTTTCTCTTATATAAAAAGGTTAAAAATTCCTTTAAATAAATATATAATTTAAATAAATAAAAGTTATTTTTCTTTTATAAAAGATATAACTATATTCCTTATTATAACTTAAAGAACTAAGGTTATCTCTTTAAGGGAGGCTATTAAGACCTAATTTTATATAAAGTTCTTATTATATAACTAAGGAATATATTATAATCTAAATAACTAATTAGGGCAAAATATATACTAAAATAATAAGAAACTTTAGGGCTTTTAATTAGTATACTTACCTAAGCAAAATATAAAGAATTAAGTAAGCTCTATATATTAAAGTTTTTCTATAAACTTTAAATATTCTCTACTAAGGGAGTATTAGTTAGAAAGTTATATAAACTAGGTTATATAATAATTATATAATAAGAATTATATATATAAGATTTTACCCCTTAGTTAGATAATTTATAATATACTATAAGAAACCTTACTTTTTTATTTAAGCTTTATAAGCTTACTAAAGGCTAGTGCTTTTTAAAATAGGTAAAAAGTATATTTTATTTTTCTTTAAATTTTAGCAGTTTTTATAATAGTTATTTTATTACTATTAGGTTTACCTTTCTTTAGGAATTTTAATACTTGCTTTTTAGAATATCTATATAAACCTTAGGACTTCCTACTTTAGGAACTCCCTTTTAGTTTAAGACTTATTAATATCCTAATTATATAATATATATTATTAAATTTAGAAAAATTCGCTCTATTTAATGGACCTACTTTTATCTTATAAATCCTACCCTATGCCTTATTATTTAGCAGTTATAACCTTTTATTCTTTTAATTCCTCCTTAACCTCCTTATTAGTTACTATAGTACATCCTACTACTTATAGTAGATTTATAGGCTATTTTATTTAAGCCTTAACAATTATTAAAAGTAATAACCTTAAAAACCTATATAAGGAAATAAAAATAAAACTTAAATTTATTAAAAAATGTATAAAAAGCTACTATAATCTAAAATAGTTAAAAAAACTAACCTTTTTTAAAGGAAATATAGTCTACCTATCTATAAAAAACATTAAAATAAATTAACTAATATATAAATTAAATTATAAGTTTATTAAACCTTATAAAGTACTATAAAAAATCTTAAAAAATAACTATAAGTTAGACTTACTAGAGAAAGTTAGGCTTTATTTAATCTTTTATATTTTATTACTTAAATTAGCAGTAAATATAATATAAGTTAAAATAAATAATAAACTATAAGAAATGTCAGGACTAAAAGTCTATAAAGTAAAAGTAATTAAAAATACCTATAAAATTAATAGTTAAAAAAAATACTTAATAAAATAGAAAAACTACCTAGAGAATTAAAATATATAAAAACTACTAAAATACCTTATTATTAATACTTAATAACTCCTAAAGAACTTTTACTAATATTAAAATAAGGAATATTAGTAAAAACAGAGTTTTAGTTAATTATATTAAAAGCCTCTTAAGACTAAGCTTTAGAAATAATTAAAGACTTAGCTTAATTAATAAAAAAACTACCTATTTTTTCTAATAACTATATACTATAAGAAAATAACTTATTACCCTGCTTCTTAAGATAATGCTTTATTTTATATATATGGGTAAGATAAGCTATAGCCTTCTTAAGAGCTTCCTTAGCCTTAGCCTTATTCTCTTTTAACTTTTTATACTTTTTTATATTCTTAGAAACTAAAAAAGAAATTAATATAGATATAAAATAACTAAAACTAGTAATAAAACTTACAAAAAGTTATAATACCTAAACTATTATAAATTACTTTAGCTTTAATATAATTTCTATAATAATTAGCTTAATTTTTATTAGCTTTATAAATAAGACTATAGTAAAAATAATAAAAGTATAGTATAATATAATTATTAAAAGTATAAATATACTAAGTAAAAGAACTAAATTTAAAAATTTTTATATATTTAGTTTTAAAAATATAGCTTAATATAATAATTAGTAAAATATATAAAAAGAAAAATATAAGTTTAAGTTAATATATATTAAAAGAGAATTAATAAATAGGTAAGTAAGTATAGTCTTAGGGATAAGACCTAAAAAAGGAAAAAAATTATATTATAACTCTAGTAATTATATTATATATTACTTATAAAAATTCTTACTAATTATTAAAGACTAATAATTCCTATTTTAATTTATAATAAAAGTCCTAATTATATATAAACTAAGGACTTACTATAATAATTTAAAATTAAAGCTTAACTATTTTAATTTTTAAATCTTAATATATTAATATATTACTTAGCTAGTATATAAGAATATTTATTTAGTAATAAATAGAACTTAGCTTACTAGCTATTAATAAAACTTCTTTATATTAACTAAGCCTAATATATATTAATTTACTATTAAGAGATATAATACTTTAATAATACTTAGTATATACCTTACGCAATCTGCTAATAATAAACCTAAGCACGGCTTAGTTTAATATAGTTAGACCTAACCGTTACACTAAGGGCTAAAGCCTCTTTTAACTACCTATAACCTTATTACAGTTATTTAATTGCCATAATTACCCTGCACGTTGAGAAAATATATCACTGGTGCTTGTAACATATCACTTCCAACGGCCTTAGACTACCAGGGTCCTGTGCCAAGTTCTTACCCCAGCTCGCATTACCGATATCCGAAAATGCCCTGATGCAGCATTTAGTAACTAACTCTTAGCATTTTCTCACGCACTTAGCCTGGGTATGTTGATCTAAGAGGTGGAATATTGTCCTTTTAGTATGATTACAGATGCACATCAAGTGATCACGCGCTACTACTTGCGACAGTTGGACGAATTACTGATCCTGCAGACCGTTAATCCGACTAACAGCTGTAATCGGGCGTAAGCACTATAACCTAAACATTCAACTTTGATGCAGGCCCCTGTTCAGTGACTTTACCTGTTAGGGCCTGTGCATCGTGCGGCTGAGGATCAGCGTCAGCGATCAGCAAACAATCAGTAAAATGACACGAGAATGTGAAGCAAAACCGCAGCTTTCTCTTGACTAACATTTTATTTAAATAAGCTTATTCTTGAGTGCAAAAATAAAAGGGTCATCAAAGAATGAGACCCAGCCTAGCCTTGGTAGCATGATGGATATTCTGCCTGATCATCGTCAAACTGCAGCCTATGGACGCCACAAAGCGCTATTCACAACGGCTAATGCACGCCCGGACATTCCAGTCACATAAGGTTAATTGTCCGCCCCAGCCTCTGTTCTCTTTCGGCATAGCACAGCGAGATAAAGGCTGCACTTTCTGTATTTCTCAGCCTGATTGCTCTTGGCAAGGTTGACGGTCAGGGGAGATCCTCGATCATCGCACCACAAGAAAGAGGGGTAATGCGTTGGCAGCGACTTATAAACGACTCTTGAGCGCCACGGGTCAGCCTCGCTGCGGGAAGGGCTTTCAGGCTTGACTGCTGTTTATTCTTTTCCCCAAGTTTGAATCAAACATCTTACCCAGCATGCGGTTCCGTCAGATTGCGCCCCTTGCCCTTTGGGCTGGCAGAGGTGCGGCGAGCGGCAGTCAACTCTTCCACGACACCTTTCAGTTGAACGAGTTACCAGACATGGTATCACTGAGCGATGCCAAAATGAAAGACATTGTGCTTCCCGACTCCCTCTCCGACTTCACAGAGTGGATCGGAGGCATCGCAGAACCACAGGCCTTCGGCTTACAACCAAGACAGCGACAATGTGTTGACGCTGGTTACTGTACGGTGACACTCGAAATTTCATGATAAATTGTTGCTGACAGGATCTTAGACCCATGCTCAAGCGGTCTCGGATGCTGTCCTGAAGGGCAGCACCTGTATCTCCACCGGCTGCTGTCGGGGCAACGCCAAAGAATGCGGCTCCAGCCGCTGTTACGATCCATCATCACAAGTCTGCTGCAGCAGCGGTACCGCGTGTCTGAAGAGTCAGACTTGCGTCAGTGGAGGATGCTGTAGCAGAGGCGAGACCAAGTGCGGTTCATCTGGATGCTATAACCCCAACACGTCAGTTTGTTGCGGTGGTGTTGGTAGGAATTGTCCCAAGGGTTATGACTGCATGCCAGGTGGTGGCTGTTGTCCGTCTGGTCAGAAGCGATGTGGAAACAGCAAGTGTTATAACCCCCGAACGACAACGTGCTGTACTGGCCCTGGAACTGTCTGGGCCTGTCCAAAGTCCAGTGAGTGCTGTTCAAGTGGATCGTGTGCCAATCCTTCGACTCAAAGGTGTTGCAAGAATGGTTCCTGCTTAAAGGGCACTACGTGCTGTGACAAAGAGTGCTGTCGATCAGTTGCCTACTGTGGTTCTGATGGATATTGTAAGCCCTGTCCTGCTGCCACTACGACGATCAAGTCCACGGAGACAGTCACGACAACCAAGATGAAGACCGTTCGCGTCACGACTGATATTGAGCCCGACACTGGCAACGCCCCTGAGTTTACTTGTGTGCCTATGACAGCAACCAATGACGAGGGTGCGACACTTGAGCTGGACGATGGATGTACTCTGCACTACGAACCCCCCGAAGCTACCACCACTGACGATAGCGCTGCTCGTCTTCGTCGCGATGCTGCCACAGCGCCTGCCCACGTCAACCGAGGACACAACCCCTTGGCCAGACAAGTTTCCTGTACACCTTATACCATTTATACAACGACTGAATGGGAGACTGAAACTGAAACTGGCACAAAGACTGTCACGGTGCAAGGCGAAGATGCGACCTTCTCGTGTCCTGAGATGGAAGTCACCAATGATGTCGGCGATACACTCGCTCTTGATGCTGAGTGCGTCTTGTCATTTACGCCGGCTGAAACAACGAGCTCTGAGGAGGGAGCATCAGCACAAGATCAGCCGACGAATGTTCCGGCTGGAACTGGGGAGAGTACTACTACGGTGACGGCTACCGCAGGAAGTGGAGGCTCAAACGATAATAGTGGTTCTGTTGAACGAGCTTCTGTGTCCCTGATGTTGAGCTTCGCAGGAATTGCTATGTTTGGTCTAGTTTTCTAGTCTAGTCATGTTTGTTCATGATTATGAGCAGGAGGTGGACATCATCCCGATCTAATCATTTTTCTCCTTTTTAATGGGCAGAAATAGAGATTATACTCTATAAGACTCAAAACAAATAAACCAATAGCATATATTTGTAACTAGTAGCAAGAGAATGGCTTGTCAAACTACGCAAATTCTGTACTTTCGACTAGTAATGGCGAGGAGGGGCTTCAAGGTGGGTTATGCAGGGTAAGCAGGATTATGACCGTGAATTTGTCTGGGCTACTCAGCCGCCAGCAAATGAGTAGAATAATGTCAAGAGTTATAACAGAAAAGATTCATAACTGTGAATACAGCTCGAGCATTGTATATTCTCTGAATATAAGAAAAGACTAATCGAAGTCTTACTGACAGAGATTAAGGACAGCCAAGAAAACGGAAGAATTAATAACCCGGGTTTCACGTAGCGATCATAGCCGCGATTGGTGGAAACCCCCCTTTCGTGGGACCGTGGCCGTCCAATCTCAGTTGAGTATTTAGTTGGCTCAGCGCCACTCGCTCACGAGACCAACTGGAGAAAATCCTTCAGTTCTTTTCGCTACGCTTATTATGCTTCTATCACACGGGCTGTGAATTTTGACCCGACTTAATTGCAGGGGACTATTGACTGCGCTGGCCGTAGAATTATTTTGACAGTTTATTGTCACAAGAACTTCCAATATGTCTTGCTCTCAAAACAAGACGCAGGCCAATCAACATGGAGAATCAGAGGCTCTCCTGGCTCCAGCGGCCAATAGCTCAAACTCCTCAGAGACATCCTCCGAAACAAGTTCAGACTCCGACTCAACATTCTCCTCAAAGCTTCAAAGTTTCTATTCCCGAAACATCGGCCTATTCTACGTCCTAGTCGCCCAACTTTTCGCTTCAATCGTAAGCACGCCACTCCCGAACCCGAAGAAACGGTCACACTAACAAACTCAGATGTCCATGACAACGCGGCTTCTTGAAACGGGTTTTGAAACAAAGTTTCACGCTCTGCAGATCATTTTTGTTCGAATGCTGGCTACGGCGCTGATTGGCTCTGTTTACATGTGGTGTAAAAAAGTCCCGAATTTTCCTTTGGGGCCGAGGGAGGTTAGGGGCTTGTTGGTGCTGAGAGGATTTGCGGGATCAGCTGGGCTTTTTGGACTTTACTGTGGGGATTCCTTGACCACTGGTATAAGAAGAGGCTTTGCTAATGGGCTGGTCTAGACTCACTGTCGTATCTTGACATTTCTGATGCGACGGTCATCACTTTCCTTGTCCCGACTCTTACTGCGTTTATTGCATGGGTTGCTCTACGCGTAAGTCCGTCCTCGATCTTTGACGATGCTCTCAGCTGACGCAGTATCTAGGAACCATTCACCGTCAAAGAAGCCACCGCTGGTTTCATCGCCT
Source organism: Fusarium circinatum (assembly GCA_024047395.1). NCBI lineage: Eukaryota > Fungi > Ascomycota > Sordariomycetes > Hypocreales > Nectriaceae > Fusarium > Fusarium circinatum. Next base: position 3,955,439 of record CM043923.1, on the reverse strand, counting down.
TCGCAGGTGTCCTCTTCGTCGCTCGCCCGGCCTTCCTCTTCCCCGAAAGCTGGCGGACATTATCGGAATTAGAGTCTCGCGCTGTGGAACCAGATCTCACTGCTGATGGTGGTATTCTGCCGCCAGTAAAGGCAACGCCACAAGAACGCACCGTCGCTATCCTGTGCGCCATCTTCGGTTCTTTTGCAGCGGCGACGGCGTATGCGACTATTCGCGTGATCGGCAAGCGAGCTCATTCACTCGTCAGTGTTAATTACTTCGCTGTCCTTGCCACTGTCAGCTCGTTTCTTGTCATCATGATTCACCCTGATCTGCAATTCGAGATTCCCAAGACTATCGCTGAATGGTATGTAAATTCATCCCTAATCTTAGTCCCAAGGCTCATATCATTAGGTGTCTACTTCTCTCAATTGGTATCTCTGGCTTCCTGCTCCAGCTTCTCCTCACCGAAGGTCTTCAGAGGGAAAAGGCTGGCCGAGCTACCAATCTTATTGTAAATCCCTGCTTGCCAACGCATGAGCGACATTGCTAACTCACTTACAGTACGTTCAAATGGTCTTTGCCCTGATCATCGAGCGAATTGTCTGGGGAACTACACCTCCCATTACCAGTTTCATTGGTAGTGCTCTGATCATTGGCTCAGCTATCTGGGTCAGCCTACAGAAGAAAGCTCCTGCTGAAACAAGACCACTCCTCGACGAGGAGAGAAGACAGCAATAGCGTGATGAGGCTCTGGTACTGCATCCATTGATGGGGAATACCTCACAGACTACCGAAGGGAAGGTTGACCTTCTATGCCGAATGTAACATACACGAAAACAAGACTGCGGATCAGGCGTCTCGGCTGTTGCTGGGATCACATTTAAATGCTAGCTGCGTGCTGGGGATATAGAACATTCATGTGCAAGCTAATCACATCGCATATATATAAAAGTTTTGTTTGTTAATTAAGAACCGTTATCAGGCTAGAGATAATCTTTCACTCGACAAACTAAATTTGCACCTTGTGGCTAGCTTCGCTTCTTCGCCTTTGCGACACAAGCCGGACAAGTCTCCTTATGATTATGTCTCTCCACCGATGACTTTCCACAGGCGCCCCATTTGTTCTGGCGGCGACCCGTACTGCACATTCTGTAATCTCTGTCGGCTCTGTGATCCTTGCCGCATTTGGGGCATTCATAGTTGTCGACTACTTCGGTACACATTGTAGATGTCTGCTGTATGTTTCGTGACTTAAATTTGGGTAGTTGAGGATATTCTTGGACGGTTGGGGTGTACTACCCAAAGAATGAGAACTTATATACCGGAATGATAATGTAGAGCGGTGAATATCCACGTGCAAGCACAAGAGTTGGTGCCATACGTCGTGGACTGCTCTCTGATCATGTGAGAGTATGACTTAGATGCCCGTACTCGGATGTATTTGACGGGAGATTGAAGAGATGTTCTGCTACATATTCTTTGCAATGACCTTGTGAAGTAATACGCGATGGCTTACTTTTTAGTTCACACTGAGTTCTCTGTGCTGGTTTAAGCTATCAGCTATAAGTATCAGCGGCGAATAACACGTATATTGAGCTGCATTCCAATTCGCAATGTATCCTTCGACAACCGCAATGATAAAGATCGATATTGATCACATTGTAAGTCTAACTCCCTGTTTTAACTAAACCCCTTTGCGAGCTAGCTCACTTCTTCTTTGCACAAGCACCGCACTTGTCCTTCCAGTATTCGTGCTGGATGTTAGACTTCTTGCAAGCACCCCATTGATTCTTTTTTCTCCCAACTTTGCACATTTTGTAGTCTCTTCTTGACTTGAAGTCCTTGCGACATACTGTGCACTCCCATATATTGACAACCTCTGTACACATGGTTGGTAGTGTATCGTACGATATCTCTCATGGAACTAAGCATAGGTGTAATGGTTATGTTGAAGGTTGCAAATGTCTTGAAAATGGTTTTAACAAGGTTAAATACTTTGAGTACTTGAGATACTGGTTAGAAGAGTGTGTCCCATAGAAGCTGTTAAATCCTCAGTCACAATGAACATTGCCCGAACACTAGCTTATTGAATTGCAGTGGATGCTTAGCAAAGGACATTATTTCACTTACCGCTTTATCCAGTATTGCTGTTTTCTAAAGCAGATAATTCCTTCTAACTGTTTGTATGAATAACAAGGGCCACTAGCATATGCTTCATGAGCTCTTTATGCTGTGAACTCTGACGTCAGGCTTTGTTCAAATAGACTCTGATTCAGAGCAGCCACTTCCTTGTCCTTCCCCTCCTTCCACGAGACCTCAACCGATCATCAATCCTCCTCATTTTATACGCCTCGCACACTCAACTTATCATCATGAAAGTGAAGATTGTCGGTGGTAAAAACAACTTCTGGCTCTGGACCAAGAAAGATGGCTTCGACCTTACCCACCCACCAAATCCAGATTCACCACCCATTTACCCCCGAATCACTCTCAACACGCGCACTGAGAAAGCCACCATCGACCCTGTAAAGGCAGCACTCGTCATCATCGACATGCAAAACTATTTCCTGTCGCCTCTTCTAGGTCGTCCTCCCAAAAGCCCTGGTTTAGAGATTGTGGACAAACTTTCCAAGCAGGTCGTTCCCGTTTGTCGCAAGGCTGGCATACCAGTTGTGTGGCTTGGCTGGGGCGTGAAGGACAGCGACCTAGACGACATGCCCCCGAGCATCGCAAGAGGGTTCGACTTCCCTCTTGATAATAACTTTGTCAAACCCACATTCCTCGGGAGCATCGGCGCTGAGATTGGAAAAGTCGAGTGTGAAGACGGGACGCTCATCGACGCGGGTCGTGTCATGATGAGAGATCAGTGGAATACCGAGTTCCATCCCAGCCTGAAGAAAATCGCAGAACCACAAGACATTCACATCAAAAAAAATCGACTGTCAGGGTTTTGGGGAAGGACTGGCATCGAGGACGCACTACGCAAACGAGGTATCAAAACTTTGCTGTTCGCTGGGGAGAACACGGATCAGTGCGTCGCTGGGAGTATTCGAGGCGCTTACACAAAGGGCTGGGATTGCTTGATGTTGAGTGATGCTTGTGCAACGACAAGTCCTGACTTTGCCAAGAAGTGCACTGAGTATAACTGTGAAGGAGGCTGGAGATTTGTGTTGAGCTGCCAGGACCTGGCTGATGGGGTGGATGCTATTGATCAAGGAGCTTAGATGTATAATGACATGAAATGTTCACTTGAAAAGGAGACAATTTTCATTCATTAACATGAAACCCCATTGAATACTTCTTGAAACTATATTAGAACCAACAAACGCCAAAATGCAATCCCAGTTCCATGTGTCTCTACTGCTTCCCAGCCGAGATCATCGAACCATGACTCAAGATCCCCACCAGCGTATCCCTCTTAATACACTTCTCAAACGAAAAGCTACTCGCCAGCTCCTCTAATTCCTCCTTACTCTTATCCCTAAACAGCTCCGCCAACTCCCATCCTACATACTCACTCATCAAGCACTCCCGAATCACCCGCTCAAACTGTCTCTCAAATGTCCAGATCTTGGGATACTTGGTATCTCTGTACTTCTCCAGCACCTCATCCTTCAAGCCCTGAATGAACGGTTCGTAGAGGTGCTTCACGCCGTCTTTGTTCACGACGCCCCAGAAATCAAGACCGAGACGCTGTTTCTTGGCAATGAAGGGCGCGATGAGACGCATGAAGGGGGACTCGGGATCGACGTAGACCATGCCTTGATAACCGACGTCTTTGTACAGCCAGATTGACCAGTTGACATCTGTCTCTCTGTAAATAGCCAATTGCTCCTGTAGCAGATTAAAGCGCTTGGCATTAGTCTTGATAGCTTCGTCACCCTCCTTATGCTCATTCTGATAAACAGGACCAAACTCTCCATTCCAAATCGGCACATTTTTTTCCCTCATGAACTCCACCTTCCGCTCAAAGCTCTTCCTCAGCTTTGTATTCTGCTCATCTGTACCTTCGTACTGCTCTCCAAGAGGAAAACCGTAGAAGCTGTAATCGTGACAGGCGTACACAGCGTTGGGAAGAGGGTTTTCGGGAAAGGCGCGGAAGTCCATTGCGTAGGTGTTGCCGTCGATGAAGATCATGTGATCGGGGTCGATGGCGCGTACTTCTTTCTCGGCGCGTTCGTACCACTTTACGAGCTTGGCGCCGTGATGGCCGGATGAGGTCTTGGTTTCGTCGGCGGGTTCGTTGAGGAGGTTGTAGCCTGCGATGACGGGGTTGCCCTTGTAGTGCGTTGCAAGAGCTTTCCATAGCTGAATAGCTCGATCTTGATGGTCTTTGAAGTCCCAGAACGCTGCTCGTGATAGCCCGGAATCACTATGCCAATCTTGGTTCTGACCACCAGGAACAGCATGTAGATCGAGGACAGCGTAGAGGTTATGTCTCCCGCAAATGTCCACACAGCGATCTAACCAATCAAATCCAGATTTCTTGAGATTATCGGGATCCATATCATCGATAAAATGACGATAATTGAACGGGATGCGTATACAATTCAGTCCCAGCGACGCAAAGTAAGCGGCATCAGAGTCTGTGAAGAAATGGTACAAAAGTCTGTCAAAGAAGAAATTGGCTTTCTCTTCGCCCATTACCTCAGCCATTTGCTGTCTGTGCTGATGTTCATGGCCTGCGTAGCCGGTGATGAAGTTCTCCATGTTGAGCATGCCGCCGATGGCAGCGCCCTTGAGGATGACGGTGTTACCAGAGGGGTCGACGATTCGACTACCCTTCGTATGGAGCATCTTACATGTTGATGGCTTGCGAGGGGTGGTTTTGGGGACGACTTCGTAGGAGCCGGAGTTGTCTGCTGTTGCGACCATGGTAGAGAGTATGAGATTGTGGTATAAGATAGAAAAAATCGGATAATGGAAGGCGAATGAATGGCGAAGTAGCTCGTATGAGTGATGCTCTGTGAGGTCTGCTTGTTCTGAAAGTCATTACAGCCTTCACCTAAATAGTCCATACACTTAGAGTGGAGTGTTTTCTTACGAGCGACACTCCCCGATAGGATCCGCCACGACACCACTACGAACCATACTCCCGGGATCCCCGCACTTGACCACCTCCGTTAGCTGTGGAATCACGGGGAAGTACGCTTTAACCAATTTATTACTGTAAATCACATGCTAAGCGTTCAGCCCGTGAAAGACCTCCTCCAAGAAATTCCGATGGTTCGACAATCCCGGGACATCATCTTCCCAAGCCCTCAAAACCTGCATAATCCTCTCACACGCATCCCTCCACCCCGCGGGCATCCTCGACCCCAAGAGCCACGCTGCAAGCAACACCGTCGCGGAACGAACCAAAGCCCGAATCATGAGCCACGTCCCGTGATGACGATGTAAAAATCCCGCTTCGTTCACCTCAACATTGAGGATATGATATTCCAAGCCCTTCTCAACAAACTGCCGCCCGGGTATGGGCGTAGTAACACCGCGTTCCAAGGCGGCGAGATGGGCCATTACAAACGGCCAGTAAAGACGCTCGAAGAAGTTTACCAAGTGTCCGCGGAGGACGAAGCAGCATACGTTATCCTCGATCGGTGCTGAAGCGATGGAGAGTTCGGGGGGTAGACTTTCAGCCCATTCGTTGGCTTGGGTCTCGTAGGCTGGGATGAGGAGGGAAAGTTGCTTGAGGAAGTCGACGTTCGATGCTGAAGCGCGGTGGAGTTCGAGGATGTCGTTGCATGTTCGGCTGGAGAGACGTCGAAGGGATATTTCGGAGAGGTAGAATAGCCACGCCGTGTGTTGGCGACTTGATGCCGTGGTCTTGGTAGACTCCAAGGGATGGGGAGGCGTTGGGAAGAATGGGGGATATAGCACGCTTGAAGAATACGGCATGCTAAAGTCTGGCAGTGATAACTCCCCTCGTAGCTCCCGTTCAGACTTCCAAGCAGACCAGTATACAGCCTCTTGCTGCGTCTCACCCAATTCCGGTCTCGCTAGATCTGCCCCACCCATCGCACTAAGAGACTGCGCTCTCTGCAGGAACGGTAACGTCTGACACATCGCCAACGCCTGCGAGAAATACCGCCACGCCTCAAACGGTCTAAATGTACTCATCAGAAACACCCCCGACAGGAAGAAACACTGCGCCCCAATAATATCCGATCTTGCCATCAACGTGCCAATCCTCTTCTGCGCCGCCTGAAACAGCGCCTGCGCCTCCAAAAACGGCGTCGAGTCCGCCCTCAGATGAAAACTCGCATCCAACGGCGTCGCAATCTTTCCCAGCGCGCAGATAATCAGTGTTAGGCATGATCCAGGCGACCAATCGATCCCGTCGATGACGACGTTGAGAACGACTTTTCTGGCGGCTGCTTCTTCGAGGATGGGGTTCTTGCAGTGCACGTGATCGAAGAAGTTATCGAGAAGAGCTTTGACGCCTTGGGTGTCGAGATCTGCTATGTCGGCTAGGGATGTGCAGCCGGGGGAATAAGATGGGGACGGCTGTGGTGGATCGGGGTGGAGGGTTGTGTGGGATGACATGTCGCGTGAGAGGGCGGACCAGAGAAGGAGGCTTTCCATCTTCTCGGGGAGGATGCTTCGTAGGGGGATGTCGCCCAGACTCTCTGGGGATAACTGCGAAGGAGACTCTTCCGGTAACAGCTCCGTCTCATGCTGCGCAACATCTTGATTGGTGTCTTCTTTCGGCTCTCGAATCAACTTCTCCAATTCATCCAACCGCTCCAAGATCTTGAGGCTCGCAGGGTCAAATGCCGATAAATCAACCGGGGACTGTATACACGTCGCCCCAACACTGACGCAGTACGAACAAGCCGGCTTCTGGTTATCGCACTTTGTCTTCCTAGCCCGACAAACTTGACATGCCGTATTAGCTCGTTTGCGGGGATAAAACGCAGTGCCCCTTGGCGCAGGTCTCTTCCCCGGCCGACGATCCCCTTCAGCTTGTTCTGTTTGCGGAGACATGTTGAACGTGGAGGAGGAGAGAAACAAAGTGGATTGCTAGGTCGGGGAATATCGCTCCTTATACGTCTTGACTCGTGACGCCGGAAAGTGGGCTCTCGTCGGGGAATGTCGCTCCTATCAGCCAAACTGGGGTAAGCTCAGCATCCCCAGATTTTCGTGGTCTCCCCACAAACCCCAGACTGGTCTAGACCGTGTTAGCTAAAGTTAGTTCTTTTTCTGCGCATGATTTTCGTTCTTGTCATGCCATGTCACATCCGACAAGATGGCTTGTCTTTAACCGGAAACTATTGATGATGCTATGGTCATGACTTGGCTTATGCAGCTGTATATAAGACTCGGCAGTTGACCCCCATCTCTTATCACCAGCATCCATCATCAGTTTCCACTTTATCTTATTGACTGTTTACTATCAATCACGGAGACGTCGAATACTACCGGCAAAGCAGATCTTGAACTCCAGGCCAAGGTGTCTGGTACGGAGTTCATTGATGCTAAGAGTCATGCTGTCGAGGCAGATCGTCAGGCTGAGCATGAGTTGACGCTCAAGCAATGCTTTCAACAACATCCTGCTATTGTTTGGTGGTGCTTCTATTGGTCGATCGCAGCTGTAGGCTGGTAAGACGAATGCATCCCTTGTCATCAGTATCATCATAGCTAATCACTCTGTTATAGGGGTTTCGATGCCCAGATCAACGGTGCCATGATCTCAGTTGCCGCCTTCCGACGCGACTTTGGGTACGACCGTCATCCGATACTCCATCCAAACATCAATAACAAATCTCAGATACGTCGAAAACGGCGAAGCTATCCTCCCCGCAGACTGGCAAACCGCCTTCAACTGCATCAGCTCCGTCGGCGGGTTCTTCGGCGGTTTCATGTGTTCCTGGATCTGCGATTACGTCGGCCGAAAGAACTCCCTCATCATGGCCCTCCTCCTGGCAACTGGCGGTACAATCGGAGAATGCATGTCCAATACCAACTTCGCGTTCCTCATGTCCAAGCTCATCATCGGTCTTGGACTTGGTTTCTTCCTGACGCTTGCGCCGTTGGCGACGTCGGAGATCTCACCGGTTGTGTTCCGTGGTATTGCCACTGCAGGAGTCAATCTTGGAATTGCTATTGGGCAGTTGGTGTCGAATGGTGTGATCAAGGCCTTTGGCGAGAGGACGGATCATTGGGCTTGGCGGGGTGCGCTTGCTACGCAGGGTATCTTTATTATTATCCTTTCTGCTGGTCTGCCTTTCGCTCCTGAGACTCCATGGTATCTTGTTCGCAAGGGCAAGATTGAAGAAGCGAAGAAATCACTCATTCAACTCTACGGAACTGGTGTCGACATTGAAGCCAAGCTGGCTACTATCAAGGAGACCATAGCCGAGGAACAAGCTGCTTCTGCAGAGGAAGCATCATGGATTCAGTGCTTCAAGGGAACCGACCTCATCCGAACCATGATCAGCATGGGCGTCTTTGTCTGTCAACACTTTGTCGGCATCATCTTTGTGCTTGGCTACTCAACCTACTTCTTTCAACTCGCCGGTCTCGAGACCTCTCGCAGCTTCGATCTCGGCGTTGGCGTCACAGCATGTGGTGTTTTCGGTAACATCTGCAGTTGGTTCGTCGTCAACTCTTTCGGTCGTCGCAAGGTCTTCCTCTCCGGCATGGCAGACCTCACAGTCCTATTATTCCTCATCGGCATCATGGATGTAGTCCCCACTTCAGCTGCCAAGTGGGTACAAGCCGCATGCACAGTCATCTACGCTTACGTCTACTTCGCCACTGTTGGCGCTATGGCTTTCGCTGTACTTGGTGAGACAGCCTCGCTGAACCTCAAGGCCAAGACTATGGCGCTTGCTACAGCTACACAGTCTGTTATGGGTATTGCGATGAACTTTGCCATTCCGTACATGGTCAACCCTGATGAAGGTAACCTGAAGGGTAAGGTTGGCTTCATCTTTGGTGGCCTGGGCTTGATCGGCTTTATTTGGAGTTGGGTTTATGTTCCGGAGCTCAAGGGCCGACGATACGATGAGATCGACCACATGTTCCATAACAAGGTCAGCCCTCGACAGATGGGAACTTGTAAGTTGTGAGGGAGTGGCCTTTAATGAGACACGGGTGTAGCTATGGCGATGGTTTGTGCTTGTATTTATATCAGATGTAAGGTCAATAGTAATTAGTAAAGATTCTGTTTATGTAACAATTCTATCTATAATGTTTATAATGAATTCAGCCCTATTTTCTAATAACAGCTTTGCGCCTCATGCTGTGAGGCGAGTGATAAAAGTATTAGCTATAGGATTTATTAAAATAATTCTTTATAAAGTTATGTAGTTTGCTCCAACGGTTAGGGTTTCAAATAGAAGGATTACAGTATTACTTCATATAGTTGGGGAAAAAAGAAATATCGTGTTGTCATTCATTATCTGTGTTTGCAGCCTAAAGCTTAACCTTATAGGCCGCAGTTATCCCATAGTTATCCCATAATTACTTCATATAGCATGTCAATATAAGCTAGAAGATTTAACATCTTCTTGAAGGGCATAAACTAATTCTTAATAGCTGAGATTAAAAGATAAACCGGCCTCTCTAACACCCGATGCCAACCACATTTCTCCAACTCTTCTGGCGTGGGATACCATTTATCAAATTCCCTTATCCGAAACCCTGCCTTAAGAAGCAGGTTAACATAGCTAGCGGTAGTCCTGTGCTGTTTCTGAACTCCTTCCGCCCCAAGCCAATGTGTTACCCGAAGACCCTCCTTCTGATAGTTATCAAGCGGCCAGTATTCACGTCCTGATGCCTCATCAGTCATAAACTCGGCTTTGCTTGGCGCTGTGTATATGGGGTGCTCAATCGAAAAGACAAAAGTCCCTCCTGGTTTGAGAACAGTCTGCAGTTGTTGAATGAGCGCGGGCAGATTCGCAAGGTAGTGGAGCGTCAATGAGCTAAACACCACGTGATATATGCCACTGCCATGTTCCAAAAGATTGGTGTTGTCGAGGTCAGCTTGTTGATAGATGATCTTTGTGTCATTAGTCATGGATCGTGCTCGATTGAGCATATTCTCGGAAATTTCGAGCGCTCGAACCGAGTTGGCTCCAGTTCCCCGTGCCCAGCGAGCGAACCATCCAAAGCCGCACCCAAGATCAAGGATATCAAGGCCTTTGAGGTCTGGGATGTAAGATCTCAACCGTGGCCATTCTGGGGCCGCATCGAGACCCTTCACAGATCGGTCAAGCGAGGAATACTCAGCAAAGAATTTGGCATTGTCGTAAATGTTTTGAGACATATTGAACTCCGACAAGATTGTTAGATATAGTACTGAGGGTTGGTTTCACTGTTGATGTCAATTTAATAACGCAAGTATTTAAACTTCAAACTTCAATATCGCGGCGATTTTCTAATTCTCATTCTAGTTCTTAATCTCTCCACTTTTATCGGTATGACTCATCTAAATGAATTCAATAGCGATTTATAACACCTGCACGCCCAGTACCATACACTTGAGCTAAAACAGCTCATCAATATCCTTTATGGCGTCATCGAAAGAGACCCGGATGTTCATCTGAAACCACCACCCGAAAAAGGAACACGCTGCCATGAAAGCAGTGGCGACTCCGCCCATGACAATCCACCCGTCGCTTGAGTTTCTCCGGTCTTTCGTGTCAGAAGCTACATTAACGATAGTGTTGGTCAAATTGAGCCACATCCCGCTATTCATGTAACAGAAGCAGTTACGAAAGACTCCGATGATCTGCATGAGAGTTGTCGCGATGCTAGTGAAGAGAGACAGTAGAACCATGGCGTTGAACACTAGGACCAAGAGCCAGTGTGTGACGCGCTGTATGAATGTCCTCTGCTTCGTCCTGCGGGTAATGATGAAGTATAGAGGAGTAAGCACCATCTGAAAGCCCGCATAAGTGACAAAGCAGAGTGACCGGCAGCCCCAACCCCTTGGAGGAGTCTGCCACGCCACCACTGCCCCGGCCGCCGGCCGCAAGGAAATAAGCATGATTGTGGGCAGTATGATCCAGCCTAAATACTCCATCTTCTTGATCTGCACATCATTCATAAACTCTACGTCTCCACGCCGCCAAGCTCTCGATTTCTCAAGCCACTGCATTTTATTAACCCCCCGGCGCCACATGAACACCGGCTGGAGTATTCCGTCGTAAATGGGAGGTAATAGCACTCTTTTTAGTGGCTTGAGAGTCGAAAGACGCCGCCCGATGAGCATGGTGGCTGGACTTGGGTTGTTACTGGCAAGAAGGAACCCGTTGACGATTGCGACATGAACGATAATCATCCATTCGACACCAAAGGCCAGGGAGATAGCAGCATCCTGGTTACTCTTGTCGCCTAGTAGATCTAGGATCGTGTAGATAAAGGCGCCGAGGTAAAAGACCACCGCTGCTCCAACGATGGCACCGAAAGCAGACTGGGCCGTCATGAGCCTCTTAAGCTGCTCGGATAAGCTGGGATAGTGCTGGTTTATCTCGTCCTCTGCTAGCAGGTACTCGCTGTCTGAGTCGAGTAGGTCCTGGGGTGTTCGGGCGGGAAGCGATGCCATAGCGTTGGACCGACGTCTCCCTGTAGCCAGAAGTGCCTTAGAAATCAGCGCGAGGTTGTCAGGCCAGTTCTCGTATGTATTGAGCTGAAGGTTGCCAGCCAGAACTGCCACCAGAAGCTCTGCCTTATCTCTCAAGCCATCTGTCCGTTCCACATTATCCCTAACCGGGTTGTGTCCTATAGGGTCTAGAGGAATTCCCTCAGACACTCTCGATGCATTAGCAGCTCTCTCCGGAATATAAGTCCTTCTCTTCAACGCCCTCAATATCTTGAAGTCGAGTAGTGCTTCATGTAGTCCGGCGACCATCATTGGGCCGGCCATGCACATGATAGTCATAACCCATATAATGGTGTCCGCAGCAACAAACAGCAGTGCTGGAAACGTGATGAGCAGCGACAAGACGACTCTTTGCCATCCAAGTCGATCCCCTAAGACCAAAATATCGAGCCACTGCGATGAAACAAATTCGAAGCCCCTGGGGATGTTCATACTGAAGATGACGGATGGTAGGATGAACTGGACGATTGGCCCCGCCCACTGGTCTGCGTTGTCGACGCTCGACACACCCCAGCCACTGCATTCGCTTTTGCAGAAATTGTAGGTGACGTAAGCGTCTGGTGCGGCGGGAGAGGACTCGTTGTAGATCTGTCCGCAGACGAGATTATCCATAGGAGTCGTGCTACCATTGTTGGGGGAGACAAAGGCGTTTGCCTCGCGGGCTCTAATGCAGCATGCTTTATCACTGTAACTTGAAGCTACTGTAGCAAATTGAGCGTAGATAAGGAGTTTGAGGAAATAAGATATTACTCTAGGTAGCATCGTGTTGATTGAATTAGAGGAAATGATACAAGCCTTGGCCAGAAGATTTAAGTAGGAAATGAAGCATCAAGTTTATTCCAATAGCAGTAAGGGCCGGCTAACTGAGGGGGGACGGAATAAGATAACGTGAGAGATAAAGAGCGTCGACAATAGCACGAGTATAGCCAGTCCCTCAGTCGAACAGACTAAGCGTTAAGCAACTTAGCATGGGCGAGATCTCGATATCTATACTTTGGTAAACGGGCTGAACAGCTTGAATACCAGGCCCATGAGTTTTAAATTATCTTATTTTCACAATACATACTATATTTAGGCTCTACAGCCGCCAAGTATGTAGCTTCGCCGGTTGCAAGCGTAAGAAAGAATATCTGATTTGGCACGCTGTGCAAAATGTGCAATGCTCAGCCGCCTTGCATGACTTAGGTAGTTCTATGTATGCCTTGTCGGCGCGTAGCACCCGAATCCAGCGTGAGGATTCAGGGGCACCGCAGTGTCCGGCGGGTAATGACGACGCGTCAAGGGGTATCTCTGGCCTTGAATCAGCGGCCTAGGTGAAATAAATAGACGTGGTGGTAGAGCCTAATTCTACATGCTTGTATTTATTTTTGAATCAGACTACAACACCATATCTTGATACGCACTTCTGATAGCGGTCCAGGTTTGATGCTTGTAAAAATAATGACCGCGCTTACGAGCTTGGATAGCCTAGATTCCCAAACACATGGTACATTCAGTTTGTAAAGCTGACTGATTAGATTATGCGGGAAAAGTGCATGAATAGACCAGGGAATGTGTTGCAGCCAAATGGTGAAGCAGTGAAAGGCGCTCGCGCAGGAAGCTAATAATACCCATATGCAGGAGTAAAGCTGGCTGAACAGCCACCAGCCACTGTGATCAAGCAGCTCGGCCTAAACACAGAGTTATGCTGGCATTCTGTATCATTTCCACCAACTGCAGAGGCCTAGCATTAACTTGAGTCAGTGTCAAACAATGAGTGGGTGGTCAGCATCAGCCTCAGCAACATCCATTGGTGTTTCAACCCTTACCAACCGCCAAGAAGTAAGAACAGTCGCGGCAACACAAAATGACACTTGCACTTTCAAATCGCAAGCAGGCGGCCCGGTCAGAACAGACATCTCATAATTTCTTTTTTAATATTCTACGAAAGCTCCAGAAGGATTAATTCCTCTTGTTGGTCTTAGTGGTAAACTCCACACGGCCAATGGAGGCTTCTTATCGACGCCTTTGTGATCAACTTGATAATGCCTATTTGTTCCCGCTCGAAATAATCCATCCCTGCAACCGCCTGTTTAGGCGGCGTCCGTGTATCCAGTCGCTGTCTCTGAAGAGGTCATTGGCGTTCAGCCACATACAAGGGTCGCAGCCTGATACCAATGAGCGCTGCCCTCTTGCTTCGAGACCAATATGGCTATACACGAATTAAATGGTACTAGATACTTAGGCGTAGGGAGTTGAAGTAGTAAAATCCTGAACGGTTCAAAATATCGACATCGCAAATTGTGATTGTTCCGAAGAATACGGACTCAGCAACTAGTCTGCAGTTGGCAAATGCCACAACCTCCATCATTTTGACCAGGATCGTACCGTGTCAGAAACCAGCGAATGAGAAGGCGCATACAGCCCTGTGTTACCAGACGTACATGAGCTGAAATGCGTGAGAAACTTACGGTGAGATGTCGGTCTTTCTAGTTACGTACGTTCTCCTCCGTAGAATAACTGTTTTTACTCTTCACCTATTTGGACGAATTGCCAGTTGGCTTACAGCTGAGAGTGCTTCCTTCGAGATGGCTTTCCTTCGGTGTACGAATAGTTAGCTTCATTCAAGGTCTCAATACGTCGCATAACTCCGCCTTCTGCTTCTAACTGGAGAACAGTAGTGACAGAGCCACTTCGCATACGAAGGCGCGTGATGTAAGCTTCAGCAGTGGGGGGTCTATCAACCCAAAATAACACTCTTATCAAATCAGCTCAGGCAGTATTCCGGCTGCCTAATACAATTGCATATGAAGGCGATGGGACTTTGATTATAAGAAATTGGCATTTCTGTTTTATAGCTGTTTTATAGCTGTTAATTTTTAAATAGTATTTTTATACAGGTGCTATAGTAATTTAAGAATAATATTTCTTTATAGCCTATTAAACAGATCTTCTTAACCAATAAGAAAAACTAAAAACTAAATTAGAGCTATTTTAAGAGCTCTAAACTGTCGTTATTCCACTGGTCGCAGTTACTGTATCCGGTGTATACACGTACATAGTAACTAAAGTTAGCATCGTAGTGTAATACTTAGTAACCGTGATACCATCCACATTTACAATAACTACGGTATTATAATCCGTCTGAGCCACGGCTTTAAAATTTGTAAAGTACAGCGTATTATAGTTTAATACATTAAACTATAGCTAGATTATTAAATATAGTACTAAAAGTAATTCCTTTATTAAGAAAGATTTAACAATATAAGTATCTAGGCTTAAGACTTTAATTTTATTATAATTCTCTAATTCTTAAACTTTTTACTTTTATTAGTATAACTTATCTAAATTCTAAATACTAATATTTACCATACCATTACCCCAGGCGCTAGCAGAAGGAGATAAGAAAAATTGTAGACAGCAGTATATAGTTAAGGTTTTATATTAAGAGGTGCCGTGGGCGATTCATAAGAACTCTATCTAGTTAACAGTCATTATCTTTCTAACTATACCAGGTTTAAGCCGCGCCGTCCGAAAGTTTCACATAAAAGGCACAAATTTCGTCGTAGCCCGTGTGGCAGACCTTGTTAGCAAAAAAGCGGAACCAAGAGCCAAACAGCAATTGCTTCAAGCGCCCCAGATAGTTGTCGTTCCACCGTCCACAGTAACTGTATCCGGTGTTATCACGGCCGTATCCACATTAGTTACCACCGAGGTTAGGTACTGCGTAAGCGAGACAACTTCCACGTCCGTGAAATAATAGGTATGAGTGATCGCATTGGGCTTATTGACTTCAGTGGGAAGTGTCACTGTCCTGATATTCGTAACCGTAACAGCATTAGTACTAGTTACCTTTGCTGTGTTGAAGTTGGTGACCGTGATAGTAATAGGATTCGTGACAGTCACCGTCCTCTGCAGCGTCTGGGTCACAGTCTGCGAGCTTGTTTTGGTGATCTTACTAGAAATGGTTGAAGTACTAGTCTTGCGGACTGTGATGACTGTACTGCTGAGCTTGGTGACGGCGAATGTCTTCGTTTGGGTCGCTGTTGTTATAACAGTCTTAGGGGTCTTAGCAGCGATGGTTGTGGTCGTGGGGGCAGAGTGACTGGTAATTAGGCATGAACATGCACTGCTGACGTCGCTAGCGGCTTTCCTGGGTAGATAACTCGGTATCTGTACGGCCTGCACCGCTGGAGCCGCCTTCGCCGCCCTCACTGTTCGCTTAGAAGGCTTAAGGAGGGTTAGTATCACTCAAGATGACTTTTGAGTTCAGTATTGAGACTTAGTGGGGCAGCGGAATCACACGCCATGTCGTACCAAGTCCAGAAAGCTCTAGGGTCTTTAATTACCACCTGACTCCTGTCATGGAAGTCAGTTCTGTAAGTAGAACAATATCATGTCTGGCACTGGTGAGTTTGGGTTGACTTACACTGGTGCTCGATAGCATTCGCACCAGGAACTGGCGATACTGAAGCTGACACTTCCCAATTTTCTTAAGCAAAAGTTGTGGCATGTGCTGAAACTGGCGCCTACAACAAATTGACCAACTTTCTGACCCGTAAAGTTAGGATCTTAGGAACCAATGACGTTGCAGTGAACCTCAGCTAAACATCTGTCAGGGCGGGCTCAGGGGTATTTATCACAGAGGAGAAACTCACTTGCAGGCGCAGACACTGTAGGTGCTGCTGCTCTGTTATGATTATTAGTCACAAATAATTTGTAGTCACAGCCGTAGAGACTCACGTAACGCTAAGCGATCATGGTTAGTATGTTCTCCGCTGCGGATCATGTTTCGTAAGTACTTACGAAGTAGTAACCGTTTTTAAAGCTGTAACAATAACACTGACAGTAGTAGTGCTAGTGCTGGTAGTGAATGCCTCAAGCGTCGCATCACCCGTGTTAGTGAGGGTTATAGTGATACTCTGAGTTGCCCACACAACACTCGTGACAGTCAACGGAACTGTCTGTGTTTGGGTGGCCTGATTCGTCACCGTCCGCGTAAATGGCTGCGTAACGACATTGATACTAACGGCAGGAAGTGTCTGTGTCACTGTAGTCAAAACGGTCTGTATCGCAGTAGTGGCGGTCGCAAGGAAGGTGGTGGTTCGGACTGTAGTGATGCCGATCAGAGTAGTCGTAGCGGTTTTGGCTATCAAGGAAGTGCTTCGCACAACGGGAGTAAAGGTAGTCGATACGGTGCTTCGAATGTAGGTTGAGCAAAACGCGGACCCATTGACTTTGTGACTCGCAAAGGCTTGGTTGTTGGGATCGCTGGCTTTACAGGCTGGAAAGATACTGTCAGGTGAGTTTCGCTGGACATCAGGTCTACATACCTGCTCTTGGGTCAAGGACGTTTCTATTGTCGAGCACCAAATCGGACAGTTGGCCATTGCTGCCAGGCGCGGGCAGCGCAGTCGCTGTGCTGATGAACACCAGCGACAGAAATTTCTTAATGGAGACCATTTTCGCTTTACGGACTATTTCGCCGATAAAAGTAAGCAAGGGTGAACAGGAAAATTCAGATCCATTAAGTATGAAACACAATTCAGCTTCTCTCGATGCTCTGTAGCTTGACATATCTGCTCGTATATAATAAACTTCATTAGATCAATTGACCCAACGGTCTGGCCCGGTTCTGGCCCTCTAAAGGAACTGAATTGGCTTAGCACATACTCAAATAGTGTGACTTTGATTGGGTTCAAGACAATAGTTGACATGTCAGGAATGTTGGGGCGCTGATTAACTCGTATCCAGTAATTCTGGTAGACCGAGAACAGCTCCTACTACAATTGTGCTTCTATTGAAAGGTTATTCCGAAGAATGTTATTCTCACTGGATGGCAAAGTTCTTGGCCTGTACTTGTCACCGAGTGAACTAGGCTAGATTTGTTTTGACTTGGTAAGTAAGTCGCTTGGAAACAAGGCGGATATTATTCCCACCAAGAAAGACTTCACTGGAATGTAACTCCTTTCGGCTCTTAGAGATAGACATAGCAGAATGGAAAACCGCCGAGGGTGTCAAGCGCATCATCAATAGTGATCTCAGCTGCATTTATCCCCATGTTCAGAGGATCAGACATCAAAGCGTCCCGACTGGGAGGTCTGTTCCCGATAGTGATAGTACCAGCAATATCCCGGGCCTGCTTGGGGTGCAAAGCCTGCCAGATCCAGTAGACACGATCAACCATAGCATGATGTAGAAAGAAAACCGGCTCGTTGGACGAAGAGTAGAGGTCAGACGAGTCGCCACCAATACCAAAATGACCAGCGCCGTGCAAGCCCAGAAATCGATCTGGAAATCGTCCTTGGAACTCATCCTGCATGATCTGAATGCTGCGTGAAGCATCGCCAAGCGTGACGTTGTATAAGTTTGCGAGAGTCATCCACTTATCAATGGTATAACGACTGAGATCTCGTCGGAGACAGCGGGGATTGTACTCGAGAGGTGTAGTGGTGGCGTCCATTCCATCCATACCAGGCGATGGGGGTCCAAGGTTAGCGGTTGCGCCGGCAAAAGGGCCGCTCTTAATGCAGCCGCCCCCTTGACCACTGGGAAGGTAGATAAGTCCTGTTCCAGAAACAGAGCCGTTGTGCTTGAAGAACTCGCCATCGCCGCTCATACTGGTCTCGGAACCGTCGAAAAGGGGGTTAGTTGCAAAGTCGCCTGTTTCAAACCAGTTCCAGTACTGTAGTCAATTATAAGCTTCAAATTCTTATCATAGGCACTTGTCCAAATTCACTCACTGGCTGGGTGCCTTTGTAGCCGCACTCATCTCGCAAAGCTTTTTCATACGCCCAGGTATAGTATCGATGCCAGGTAAAGAAGTTTCCCTAAAGCTTTGTTAGTTTGAATGCTATTGACAGCTCAAAGAAGAACGAGAACTGACAGTTGCATGAATGGTGCGAGTCTGGTTGATATGCACAGCGACAAAATCGTCATATCTAGTGCGTGCACCAGGTGCGAAAGAGGGGTCCGCTTTAGAGGGTTTCTTTCGCAGACATAGGACGGCATTGATGTATGCCTTTCTCTCCTTCTTCGAGAGGGCTTTCCTAAATAGATTATGAGCCACAATTCAATGCTTCTAGGAAGTCAGCCTACCAATCTCGGCGCACGTCGGCATTGGCGATTGTGCACTTCTTGCGACTGGTTGGTGCCTGGGCATTCTCTAGCGCGTTGGTTGCTTTGCCGTTGAGTTCTAGCATGAGATCGCTAGCGGATTGAGTCGGCGAGGCCGCAACTAGCGACGAAGCGCTCAGCAAAGCAGCGAGTATTCCATACGAGAGCTGCATGGTTTCGTAGCCCGTTTCTGCACCTAGTCTTGACAATGTCTCGGTGGCAGGAATGTAAGGGAGTAGAGGGCAGTGCGATGAGATTATAACAGAAAGTAAGCAGAAAATTACGGTCAAAAGTACATTAGTGCATGGCCGTATAAATGTTAAGATAGAGACAAACTTCAAGGACCCTAGCCAAGGCCAAGTCGGAGCAACCTCTGTTCGTGGTGTTGCGCCGCGATATCCCGCGCATCATTACTGGAACCAGATCCTACAAGCCCTTGGCGCTGCAGCCCTAGGGCGCAGGGTCTGGTAGGCTACACCGTACTTACCGGGTACCTTAGCCAGGCACGATTGAGGCTAAAATATTGAAGAGTAGGTGGATGGAATAACTATTTCTCGGCATGGATTTATTGCTTTTCATGGAAGCTATCCCGTCGATTTTAGCAAGGGCAAGTAATTGATGAGCAACGTGTTAGGTAGCGATTTACCCGGAAGCCCCTGGGCATATGCATCTAAGATTTTAGGGTAAGTAATAACCAGCTAACCGTTGTCAATTTGCAAATTCATACCAAGTCCGGGCTAGGTTAATGTTATTACGTTTAAACAGCTTTTCCCCTGCTATTCTCGTATATGCAGGTGGTTAAGAAGCTGTTTCTCAATGCATGTATATAACTCATAACCTGGATATTAAAGGTGATAAAAATAATAGGAAACCTATAGATAAAAGCTTATATTAAAGGGGGAAATATTATATTATTTTTTATTAGCTATATTTGCAGCCTCAAGATTGATTTTGTAGGCCGCAGTCATCCCCGTAGTCTCGTATATGCATGCTGCAATGCTGACCATATGCTTCCTACGTTTCAAAGGTCTGTATGTAAGATAGCAAGTTGCGACTTAACTCAAATTATTGTTACTTCGCAGATTGCACGGACAGTTTAAGTCCGATTATTCGTTTTGATAACGATGCTCACTTCGAGTGAATGATTCCCATTCAGATAGAAAGATGGCACAGACAGTTCTTACCCTGGCGTGCCACGATCTCACCCGGGACTTTGGATTTAAGCTTGAGTATATTTTTGTATTCCCCATGTGTCTTGGGACTGAATCGATCGAGGAGCAGCGTAGTCGGGGTGAAGTGACCATATGCCCCTACAGTTATCCGAGGATGTAGGTTGACTGAAACCACTACGAGCTTCAGATTGTCCCTGAAGGGACACCATATCTTGGGTTCTGTATGAAGTAAGTAGTGACAAAGATATATCCTTGTATAAGCTTTTAAGCCAATCTCTCTATGTCCTCTTGGGCCGACTTTCCTACCTATTAAATCTACTCAGGCATGCTGACTTTTAGGTTACCCAACGATCTATGCAAAATCCAGGACTCTCAAAATTTCTGCTTATGGATAATTCAAATATCATCAGTTCACTTTTTCCAAGTTCCTTTATAGAATGATCTTGTGTCTTGTAGAGGTATAAGCTACTGACTCTTAAGGGTGAACTATAATTAACTTGACCTTCTCAACGATTTGCGTTCGTAGCTCACCCCTTATGCTCGGAGCTAAAGGTTTGAAGATATTAACTAAAAACTTAGATCCAATATCAAGATCAACTGTCACTGGCCAGCCTTACGAAGAGACCTTGAAGAAGTGGGTTTGTCAAGCACGTTCCCTTGGCACGGAGGACTGTGGGTCGACGTTGAAGAATTCAGCCCCATAAGGACGGAGGTGATAGCCTCATGGAGCTAAACAATCGTTTAAAGGGTTACATTGTTCCGAGTAAGCGAGAGGGCAGACGGATATTAATCATGTGATTGAGGGAAGAAACAAATCAATCGGTCGCTGTTTAAAACCCTCTTGTTCTTTCGCCAATCCTCATTGTGCTATTGTTGAGCTTGAAACACGATGGCGGATACCCCTTGGTCAGCCTTTCAGGACACGCTGACAGCTCGAGGCTGGATAGCAGCTCTTATATCTGCGTGGATTGTGTTTAAAGTTTTGCAGGCATTGTATAATGTCTCGCCTTTCCATCCGCTTAGCAAGATCCCTGGTCCGAAACTCGCTGCGGCTACGTATCTGGCCGAATTCTACTACGATGTGATTCTCGTCGGTCGCTACACCCATACTATCAAGCAGATGCACGAGAAATATGGTAAGCCATTTTCAGCAAGTCGAAGCGAAAACCTCTCATGCTCCTCTAGGCCCGATCGTTCGCATCAATCCCAATGAGCTGCATTGCGCTGATATGTCCTTCTCGGATGAGATTTACGCCGTCGGCGGTCGGAAACGTGATAAGCCCTTCCATCAAGTCAATGGCTCGGCAGCTGGAACAGGAAACGCTTTTGGCACCCCTGATCACGCCCTCCACCGCGCGAGACGTGCACCCGTTGCCAAGTTCTTCTCGCGAGCTATGATCGCCCGTCTTGAGCAAGAAGTCCACGACCTGGCACAAATGCTCTGCAACAAGCTTCTAGCCGAGAACAGAGATGATAAAGATCGTAAACCTTTTGAAATCGCCCATGCATACAGCTGCTTTACCTCTGATGCCATCTCAAGCTACTGCTTTGGTGAAGCCTTTGGATTATTATCTCGCAACCAGTGGCAGCCAAACTACCGCGAAGCCACTCTCGCGGTTCTTAAACCAGTATTCTTCTTCCGTTTCTTCCCTATTCTTGTTTCTAGCGTGAAGCTGGGAAAATATTTTATTGACTATCTGCCGACTGATATTGCCCTTCTTATCCGAACTTTACAAATCGACATTCCTTCGCGTGTTCAAAAGACGAAGAACGAACTGGATGCAGGCATTGTTTATGATCGACCAACTATTTTCGCAGATCTGCTTCAGTCTGAGCTTGATGATAGTGAGAAGAAGCAAGATCGCCTCGTTGAGGAGGCTGTTACTATCGTCAATGCTGGAACTGAGACGACGAGCTGGGCATTGGCCGTGATTACATATTTCCTCTTGTCACAGCCCGAGACTCTTGCGAAGTTACAAGATGAACTGAAGCAGGTCGTTGACAATCCATGCCATTTGCCTTCTTGGACGACACTAGAGCAGCTCCCATATCTCGGAGCAGTCATCAATGAAGGTCTACGTCTATCTTATGGTGTTTCTAGCCGCACAGCTCGCGTGCCAACAGCAGAAGACCTCGTTTACAGAGGAGAGTTCAACAAAAAGCCGACGACTTTGGTGCTCCCTCGAGGTTACGCAATCGGCATGTCGGCGGCGATCGCACATCATGATGAGTCTGTCTTCCCAGACTCGTATACCTTCGTTCCTGAACGATGGATCGATGAGGACAACAAGATCAGGAAGGACTTGGAGAAGTCAATGATTGCATTTTCAAAAGGCAGTCGTGGATGTCTTGGTAAAAAGTAAGATACACTTTTCTCTCCGTTGGAAATTTTATTAACATATTGTTAGTCTTGCATTGTGCGAGTTGTACCTCTCGCTCGCAGCTTTGGTTTTGAGAGTGATGCCTTACATGCGGTTGTATGAGACAACGGATAGGGATGTCCGCTACGACCATGACATGTTCATTCCGATGACGGAGAGTGGAAGCAAGGGAGTCAGGGTAATCATTGAGAGCTAGATTATTCCCTCGGCCTAATACGAGTTACTTTATCATGCTTGCTTGCTCTAGTCCGTACCTCGCGCTATCCTACCCGATATGTACTAGCCTCAATTTGTGGAGGAATCCCAGAGTGGGCAACCCGGAGTACATCAAGCTTCACAGCCACTCGTGTTTGGTGCTATTTTATCGCTTATCAACTTGGATTAACGAAGATACCGATGATCTGCTGCCGAAAGTGCCGTGAAGGCCTTTTAGAAATGCCATGCTATCTTCCTAAGACATAAAGGGAATTCCAGATGGAGTTCCTTGTGAGGCATCAGCCAATCTGACATCGCTATTTGCTTAATCCTTTGCCACCAGGCCTCCGGCTCGAATGACTAACTGATTCAGGTTTAGCTCTCTACTGTCAGCTTGAGAAAGGTCTAGGTATAACTTGCTTAATATATAAACACTCGCACTTCATCAGTCACTATTGATTAATATCATAGTAAATACCATCATTCTTGTTGTTTATAATATGGTTTCAAAAATGGAAACTCGCAGTGACTCATATTCAGACGCGCCTCCGCCATACTCCAGCCTTGCTGCAACTACTTCGGCAAGAACATTCTCAGACGCGAGCCAACCAGTTCTTCTATCTGTCCTAACACTTGAACAACCTACACGTCATCCATCAGAGAAGCCCATCGCTATCCCCGCAACAAGCTCCAAACTCGGCTCACCGTTCCTAAGAGCCTTTCCACCTATCCTCGAACAACAATACCATCTCCCTCGGGAAGTCTTCCTCAGATTTCTCGATGATCTCAACCGTGCGGCCGTCGCTAGTCCGCCAGTCCAGATACTCGGGTTGGCCGGCAGCATCGTATCCATGGTACCGCTGCACACAGCACAGATCGTTGGTAACTCAGTTAATGCGGCTGCTACGCTTTCGACATACGCCATAAGTAAATCTCGAAGCGAGCTCTGCATCAGCACGGCGAATAAAGAACTCTTCATGCCCAGAGGTCTTAAAGCTGAATTTGTGAAGTTGGATGTCGTTGCTCGTTATGCTCGGATGCCCATCCTCAACGATGAGGGGAAGATCGAGAAAAACAGCATGATTCTTGGGCCATTGGAAGATATGTCGGCCCAGTCTCCAGTTACTGTACAGCAACGCAGACTTCAAGCCCTTGAGCCATGGATTGCACCACTGGACCTTACACCCTTACCTGAATTGCATGTACCAGATAACTTTGTAAGCAAAATGCACGCCTCAACGAGTGAGCGACAGAGGAAGAAGGAGGAAAAGAAGATGACAAAAGATAGAGCCAAGGCACATGAAGATTGGACGGAAGACTCAAGAAAGGCTCGAGAGGACTATGAGAAGGAGATGCGAAAGATAGAAGAGGAATTCGCAAAGGCTCAGCGTAAGCACGTCGATGAGCCTCGCAAGTTGGAGAGGGAGTTGAAAAAGCTGGATAGGGAGAGGGAGAAGTGTGAGAAAGAGTATGAGAAGGAAATGAGAAAGGTGGACAAGGATAGACGCAAGGATGATAAGGAAGAGGAGGGTGTGAGAAAAGTGCTATGGCTGCTTATCAGGCCGATAGGTAGTGAGCTTATGGAGTGATATCTGTCTGGCACAGACGACGCTAGAGGTGTATTTGGTTCGTAGATAAATGGGCTACTTCTGTATAGATTCATGAATATCATTTCAATCCGCTGCGCCTATGTTTTACATGCAATTTCGTCCTTGTCCGAATCCTCATCGTCGCGCCAATCCGACATCTAGTCCCATAGGCTTCCTCAAAAATCCCTCTCTAGTCTCCATAATATCCTGTCTCAAGCGAACATCATATCGCTTGATCCAAGTGGCAGCGATGAGTCTCATCTGCATCTCAGCCAAGTTCCTTCCAACACAGGATCTAGGACCATAGCTGAAGGGGATAAAAGCAGTCTTCTGCTTATCAGTCAAGTTCTCCCAACGCTCAGGCTTGAACTCATCAGCGTCAGGGCCCCAGATTTCAGTAGAGTGGTGGATCGTATAAGTAGGCACGCTGAGAACAGTACCGGGGCCAAAGTACCGTCCGTGGAGAGTAACGCCCTTGTGGTTAGGGGGAATTTCGCGGGGCAGACCGATACCAGACGGGGAGTGAATACGCAGAGTCTCGTTGATGCAGTGACCGAGATAGGGAAGATGCTTGACGGACTCATAGTCAGGAATGGCAACGTCCTCAGGGACAACAGCGCAAATCTCCTCATAAAGCTTCTGCATAACCCCAGGAGTTCTAACAATATGATACAGCAGCGCACAAGAAGAGTTAGAAGTAGTATCACTTCCCGCGATGAGTTGAGTCAGAGCTTCAGCGGTGAGTTCATCACGACCAAGAGGTTCGCCCTTCTCATCGCGGCCCTGCATGAGACGAGCTAGGAGATCCTTGCGGGTGGAATCACCGCCGCGCTCGAGACGCTCGCTGACACGGGCGATGGCGATGCCTGCGAGGTTCTCGACGGCTTGGAGACCTTGGCTGAAGAAGGGGTCGGGGAGATACTTGGCGTAGGGCTTGAGTTGGGGGAGACAGCCGAGAGTGGCGGAGACTTCGCCGCGGCGGTTCATGATCTCGACGGCTGGGGCGTAAATGGTGGGACTGGTGGGGGAGGCCTTGACCTCCGCGATATCGGCACCAGTTGAGAGCATGCCTATGAATGTTAACAATATACCGACCAAGTGCATGGATAGACTTACCGAAGGGCTTGCCAAAGGCGAGGTCAGCGATGATGTCGAAAGCAAGAAAGTTGACTACACGATGTCAGTACGTCTCAAAGAGTTGTGTTGATATACACTTACACCAGTTGAGGCAGTCTACGCTTCCGTATCCATCAGCATCCTTGTTGCTAGCAATGCGATCCCACTGGTTGATGAAGATATCCAGATTCTGTCGGATATAAGGCTCAAACTCCAAAACAGACTTGGGCGCGAAAGTATGCGACACGATCTTTCTCTTGCGAGAGTGCTCAGCTCTGTCGCGAGTGTTGAAGAGACCTCGACGGATAGAGACAAAGGTATCATAAAAGTCACTAATTCGTTAGCTCCTCGCTCTCAGTAGAGTAACACTAGGTAAGACTCACGCCTTTAAGAAACCATTTCCATGTCCGTAGATAGTGTTGATGGCATCTGCATCAGCAACACTAACATGGTTCGGCGCAATGCGAACCAAAACACCCAGCTTCTTATGGACCTGATCAACAATCTCGTAGCGCTTTCCACGACGACATGTAGATAGTAGCCAAAGATTGGTAAACTGTGCTGGGAAGGGTGCGGGAATACCGCGGAGGTTGGAGTTGCTGATCCATGGGAGGATGTACCATGCCACGAGAGCCACGGCGAGGACGAGGGGTGCCCAGGGCGAGATCAAGAGTTCTGTGAGAGCCATGATGGTGAGATTTGACCGATAGAGATACTGGAGGATGAGGTAGGGGTGGTTGAGGAGTGGAAGGTGAGTATTTGTATCAGGATAGAAGTAATAGAGCGGATAGTAGGATGCCCCGGATTTACCCCAGATGCGAGTATTGATGAGCTCCGAGGAAGCCTTCCTTTATTGGGCTTAGCGTAGCCTGTTCCTCGGCACTTGAATTGTATGGCCTATGATTGGTCGACGGTAGATTTCCTTGTATGCCATTGGACAGGATCTGTTCATAGCTCGAGAGGTGTGAACTGGGAGATCTATGCAATGACTGCAGGTAATATAATTTATGTTTTTTAATGATATTAAACTTATTTATCTTATAATTTCGCCTCAATAACCAGTGCAGAGGCCTATCTCCAGTGCGATTGTTGCCCCTCGCCATTTAATGGGCTGCTCAAAATTCGGCATTTCAACGCATCCGATTGGCTCCTGTTCCGCGGAACCGGTCGGCAAATGGACACGGAAGTAAGGTTGCTCAGAGCATCATGACTATCGCGGCACGGCAAACCTCATCCATAGTGGATCTTCAAGAACCTTCTGCAACAGCTTTCCCTCAGTGCCAAACACCACCTCAACGCCACCATCTGGCAGCGTGGGTAGAACAACGTGGCAGCCAGGCAGAATGCCTGTGTTGGGACATCGAATCGCCTCAATCCTATCTCCCAACAACGGACCCCATTCCACAGTTGCCAGGTCAAACTCAGCCCATGAGGTCTGCACAGAAGATCTCCCCAGCACGTCCAGGAAGGCTGTTGGAACTAGCCTGGTCACATCTTCCAGTTGATCGACAAGCGTCACAACATCATCTGTGAACTGATTGTCCAGGCGCAGATTCACCTCCTTGCGTATAAGCACTGCAAGATCTGCCAGGCTCAGCGTAGTCAGAATTTCGCGGATCGGCGCTGAGACGGAGATGTACTGGAGAAAGCAGCCTAGAGTCTGAGGGTGAACTGGAGGGTCGGTACGCTTTCGGCCATCCACGGCAATGTTAAAGACGGAGTGCGGATTCTCGCCATCTTCGAGGCTGGTGATGGGTGCTTGAACGGTGACTGCGGTACGCCACATGAGAGCTGAAAAGGCATCATTGGTAGAGATCCATTGCTGGTCTGTTGGTCTAGTCGCACGATCGGGCGATGCTTCGGCTTTGAGAAACGCGAGCGCCGATGGAGAAAGGTAGAAGACCTGTCCACGGAATGTCGTGCTCAGCATCGCGGGAGACGCGCCCGTTGGTGTAAAAGGTAGAATTGTATACTCCGGGTGATTCTCCGGACGTCCTTTATTGCGACCAGAAGGTCTTGTGACGCGCGCTCTGTCAGCAAGCATCGCATCATCAATAACAACTGGAGTTGGAATCTCAAGGCCCTGGATGCGGCGGCATTCTTCTGCCCAGACTTTGGTCCAAGTGAGATAGCTAGTGGCATCGCCAACCATGTGAAAAACACACCACCCGATTATTACGCCACCCCGAATTAAGTTGGCTTGGGCTAGAGAAACAGGCACAGGTTTCCCTGGTTGAGGCCAAAGAGGGCCAGGCATAAGAACGTCGGCATCGAATGCTGAGATGGGGAAGTGCTTCGCCTTGAGCTCTTCATAATTCCATTCATATTTTTCCGGGTCTCGTAAGTCCTTAAGCGCCATGTCTCCAATTAAATCATCGGGCAGTCTCTGCAACTTGAGCACATTCGCCTGCGTTGCCTCGAGATCAGGCACTGCTTCTGAGGCCATGGAGCCAATTTTCTGACAAGCAGCTTTATAGCCCCCTTTGAGAATCTGCATGACCTTGTGGGGATTGCTGTCATCTGCCAACCGCATTGGGAAAACATAGCGAAGATAGCCTCTTGGCCCAACACGCTCAATGGCTGTCAGCTCAGGGACGTCGCTCAAAGTGGGCGACATGTTGGAAGAGGTAATATGGTCTGCAACTTGGAAGAATGAACAATGCGTAAAGAAATTAAAAATCGTAAGAAATCTGGGATGCTGGAAGTATTAGCACGATTGTGTGTCTTGATGTTACATTGATAGACAGGCATATGAGACTGTTGGTCGACCCTTGACAGTTTACCCCCCAGAATGAGTTACTTGATTAGGCAGAAGTTCCGAAAGGTTGATACTGTACCTACCATAGAGCGTCATGCCTTGTTATCAACCAGAAAGGCATAACACGCGAGGCCTAAGCAAACATGGCGTCCATATAAGACACATAGTCTCACAAGCAATGCTGACGCTTGCATAGTACCTCACTTTGGTGACGCATTCAGCAGAATAATCTATAGTGCCATCGCACGCAGAATGAGCCAAGTGCATGGCTACCTTGACAATGCTATCAGATATTAGATTCAGGCTGAGCTTTTGAACCAACGTGGTCAGTCCAAGACGCACAACATCCTCAAAGAATAGAAGCCGGAAATGGCGAACCCTGGTTCCCAACGGGTAACTGATTGGACAGCGGAACACGGCCCGGCACACGCTCATGGGAACAAGGCGGAAATGCCCGGAAGAGTATTTCGTTGGTGCGGTTGTGGTTTGATGTAACGTCAAGTTGGTATCGAATGTGCAAAAGAACCTGGAAGATCCCCATATTAGCATGACATCCAGTACCAACTGCATATGTTGGTTTGTCGGCTGCCTGTCTCGGAAGTCCCTCGGTATTACTTTTCACTCAAACACAACCATCAAGATTTATCCGTAAACATGTTCCTACCAACAGTTGTCTCCGAACAGGGCATGCTCATGCTTTTCTATCAAAGTCATTTGAACTTCCCATTCTCTCGTTCTTTGCACGGATTTAATCGCCGAATGTTTACGTTCTTAGAATCCCTCAAACCACTGCTCAAGCATGGATTCCCCGATCGACCCTCAAATCATTGCTATCGCCGGCCCTCTTCCCCCTGACGTTGACCTCAGCGCCAACACTGCGGCCTCCGACAGAGCCGCTATAATCAGTGTATTGATACTCGCGCTGATCGCCATCGCACTTCGATTTACTGCTAGAAATATCCAGCAGACCAAGATACACTGGGATGACTGGGTTATCATCATCTCTATGGTAATACTCACCCAACCCTCACTCCAAAGCTTCAATAGCTGACAAATAAATACTATATACAGGCGCTCGTAGGGGGAACTGCAGGTTTGGCAATAGCAGGTATGCCAGCATTACGAAGGCCGACTCTACTGTCATACTAACAGCTCTCGGGTGGTCATTACGGTGCAGGTAAGCATATATGGGCTGTCGACCTAGTCAGCCTAGAACAGATCTACAAGGTGAATTTGGGTATCCTTCAATTCAGTTCACCACTAAGCTAATAACCACAGATACTATTTGGATACACGTTTTTGTACTCTGCATCCTGTGCCGTCATCAAGATCTCGATCCTGCTCTTCTACAGCCGCATTTTCCTTTCCACGGAGCTTCTCTTCGCCCTTTCCATGAAGTTTGGGTACTTCCTTTCGATATCGTATCCCATAGTGGTTTGGGTCACTATGGGAAACGTCTGTCGACCGTTAGACCACTTTTGGACACAGTTCGCGGGCACAGAGGGGACCTGCATTGACATCAATACGTTCTTTCTCGCCCTTGGTATCATCAACATGATCAACGATTTTTATATCCTTCTTATACCTATACCGCATATCTTCCGGCTACAAATGTCATTACGGAAGAGGGTCGGCGTTGCTGGCATTCTTATGTTAGGAGGTTTGTAAGTTACTCATGCTCAGCCATGAATATATTTATACTAACTATTACCAATAGTGTCTGCGCTGCTAGCGCCGTACGCATTCACTTCCTCTCCGAGCTTTCCAAGACCAAGGACGTCACAAGAGCCATGGGACCCGTCTTCATTTGGTCTGACCTCGAACCGTGTATTGCAATTGTATCCGCATGTCTTCCGCACCTTGCGCCGTTGCGACATATCATTCGAGACAAGATCTCTTCAACGTTGGGCAGCCAAGATGCAAAAGGAACAGGGACTGGCTCCAAGCAGTGTAAGAGTGCTGCGTCGAACCCAAAAGGGCCTATGTTTACATACGGAGGGTCCAAGTACTTTGGAGGAGGCGATAAGCTTAAGCTTGCAGATCATGATGATGAGGTTGAGCTGACCAACCGGATAACGGGTGGCGAGACCTTGGGTCACACAGCCTCTACTCAGTCGAGCTCAGTAGAGAATGTCAACAAACAAGGTATTCATGTCCATACGAGTTATACACAGCAAACAGAGCAAAGATGATGAATCTGGGAAAAGGGCATACTTAAAGACAAGGGATTCTATTATGTATCTGCATTTTGTAAAATACAGTTATCGCTAACGCTTAGTTATCTATAATTAAGAGTTTAGGTAAGATTAAAAGTTATTATTTTAATATCTACGATATATATATTATAAGCTTAGTAAATATAATTAAGAAGAGAAATATATATATTAAAGTCCTAATAAAATATACCTTTACCACGAGACAGGGAAAACCGGGCGAACCGATGAAAAACCCTATCCCCTCATTGTTTTGTCCCCCGTCATGACCCATGATACCCCAATTGCAAGCATTGTGGACTTGTTTCATAGCCATGTACCAAAGATCTTGATGTAAATCATCTTGACAATCTGGACCTCCACAGCGTAAAGCAACAGCTCAGCAGCCAAGAACCCAACAAATGTCGTCGCTGGTTGAGCAAAGCTAAACGCGGGTCTGAACGCCGGGATCCAGGGTAGGGCAAAACCAATCGCCATGATCGACGCAGTCGAGAATACAAGAATCGGCGCTGCCCGGCTCTGGACAAAAGGAATTTTGGCTGTGCGGAGTAAGTGGACGATCATTGTCTGGGTGAGAAGACTATCAGAGTATTAGTGGTGGAAAATGGGAAGAGTTGGTGATAGCTTACCCTTGAAGGAACCAGTGTGTTTGTGCCAGCTTGACATTGTCGGATGTAGTTCGAATGCCGTAGAAGAACCAGTCGAGAGAGAAAGTGCACATGTCGATGACTGAACTTGTAGGACCGAGGACGACGATGAACTTGAGGATGTCTGCTGCTTGTTAGACGTGGCCATTTGGGGAGACAAGAAAACTCACCCTTTGCGTTCCATCGTCGTGGTTGGGTCAGATACTCTTCATCAACCCGATCCCAAGGAATGGCGATCTGACTGATGTCGTACAGAAGATTCTGAGCGAGAAGTTGAATGCTGGTCATCTATGCACAAGTTAGCATACTCCGTGCAAGACATTACAAGCTACTCACCGGCGTGTAAGGGAGCCAAGCACTAGCCGCCAGAATACTAAAAACATTACCAAAATTGGACGAAGCCACCATCTTGATATACTTTATAGTATTCCCATGTGTAATCCTTCCCAGAATCATACTCCGCACAATGATCGACAGCCCCTTCTCCGTCAGTATCAAATCCGCACAATCCTTCGCTACGCCCGCTCCAGAGTCAACAGAGATTCCAACATCTGCATCTCGAAGCGCACCGCAGTCGTTAATTCCGTCACCGAGCATACCAACGCAATTACCGGCCTTCTGAAGAGCGAGAACAATGAGGCTCTTCTGCTTGGGCGTTACTTTGGCGAAGACACTGCATCGTTCAACGGCGAGGTCGAATTCATCCGAGTCTTCGAGGAGGGCGAGTTCAGGACCAGAGATGGCTTCGGCATCGTCGTCCATCGTTTCAGAGTGCTTGAGGAGATCGAGGGAGCGGCAGATGTTGAGAGCCACGGGGAGGGAGTCGCCGGTCAAGACCTTGACTTGAACACCGAGCTCGGTGAGGCTTGCGATGGCGTCTTTGGCGTCGTCCTTTGGTGGATCGGAGAAACTGATCATTCCCTCAAGCGTCATGTTCGTCTCAAGCATATCGAGCTCATTAACATAAGACTTTCCAAGAATACGCGACGCGACGAGAAGAACACGATATCCATCCATGCTCTTCTGCATAGCGAGTTGTCTCCATCGAGCTTGCATTTCAGTGCTGAGGTACTCGCTCTTACCGGCTGAGCGCATGGATGAGCAGCGGGTGAGGACTTCGTCGAACGCGCCTTTTACGATGAGGAGGTATTGACCTGTGATGCCGCGGACGATACAGCCTGAGCGACGACGTTCGAAGTCGAAGGGAATAACGCGGACTTGCTCGTAGTGTGCTACACCGACTTCATCGCCGTTGGGGAGGTGATAGTTGAGAATAGCTCTGTCCATGTTGTTGCCGCTGTTACCTTGGATTTGGGAGTCGACTTTTGCGAGTTCCATGATGTTGAGCATGTCTTCGCCATCGGCGTTGGAGTACTTGTGCACTGAGAGCTCGTCCTTGGTTAAAGTTCCTGTCTGCCTTGTCGTTAGCACTGGGTAAAGTCGCGGAGATGGAATGCATACCTTGTCGCTGCACAGAACAGTCATAGCGCCGAGATTCTGAACCGAGTCGAGACGCTTGACGATAGCTTGTTTCTTGGAAAGTTGATGGGCGGCTCGCGCGAGATTGGCGTTGACGATGGCGGGAAGCATCTCTGGAACGAGACCGACTGCGACGCTGATGCTGAAGAGCGCTGCGTTCTTCCAGTCTCCTGTGACTTTGCCGGAGATGCATAGAACCTGAGCATGGTTAGTCATTTGAAGTCGGCGGATGGTTTTGAGAATTACTTACAATGGGAACCATGACGATCATGAAGCCGATGAGCATCCAGGTAACATTGAGAATGCCCTTTTGGAAGGCGTTGGGCTGTCGCTTCTTCTCAACCTCCTTGACCATGGTCGCAATCATTGCATCTACGAATATTAGCCACGTCTTCTGCCAGGGCTAGAGCTGACTTACCATCACCTGTCCGAATAACAAGTCCAACACCATGACCACTCACAATGTTCGTGCCCATGAGCGCAACATTGCTAAAGTCAAAGATCGAGAATGCTTCCTTCGCATCATGAGGGCCCGCGTCCTTACCCACAGGTTCACTCTCACCCGTCCAAGCGGATTGACTAATCCTCAAGTACGATGACTCGAGAATAAGACAATCAGCGGGGACGATGGCGCCAGGGACCAGAATGACGATATCTCCAGGGACGAGGTCAGTTTCGAGAACCGTGCCTTCGGTCCAGGAGAGTTGAAGCTCGTCTGTGTAAGTTGCAGGTCGGCGGACTCGAATCTTGGGAATGATGGCGGACTGAAGACGAAAGATTGCGACACCGCTTTGGAACTCTTGCCAGAAGCGGACACCGACCGAAATAACGATCATGACCATAAGAACAGCAAATCCTTCCTATCACCTCATTAGCCCCATCGCCAAACCTCTATTCCCAACAAAACTTACCCAGCTAGGATCCGGCATCGCAACATTAAGAATCGCCAAAAACATCAACAGAATATTAAACGGATTCGGAATGACACTTAGCAACAGCATAAACCAAGACTGCGGCTTCCGCGACGAAACAACATTCTGACCCTGAATGCGTCGTCGCGCAGTAGCCTCAGCCTCAGAAATGCCATCATTGCTTGAAACCAAATGCGCGAGCGCCGTATCAGGAGTCATGGACGCAATCCACCGAAGAGTATCTTCTGGCGTGCTCTTGGTTGCCCTGTCTGGGTTTAGTTGCCATGTCGCAGTTCGCGCGCGGGATTTGCCGCCGTTGAGCCGGCCAAGGATGTTAGTGTCGCGGCGGGCCATGATGTTGACATCGATTAACGGATCATTCGTTTTTGAAGATTCTACACCAAATCTGAAGCTGTCAGTCAATCAGCCTTTGTAGAAAAGGTAGCATTGGGCTCGTACAAAACTTAAGGTGGATCAAAGTCTGCTGCTTCAGACTTGACGATTCCTCTGAAGAGGAGAAGTTTCAACGAGTTCTCCAGATTTGCGAAAGGTAGGGAAACTGCAACAATAGAGTTGTTCATCGAACTGAACAGAATAATTTACTGTGAGTAAAGTAGAGCAAAGCAAAGCAATGTGCAGGAAGTTGGGGGGATCAGTGATATATACAAATCATGAACTTGTAAATTTTCTCCTGATTATAGCCTAAGAAATAATAAACGAAAATCTTTTCCAAACTAACACGGCCAAGAAACAAAAGCATGTGTTATTGCTTGTGGGGGTGACTCATGCCGAGAATATCCATCTAATAACCTCTCGTATACAACGTGCCGAATACCCTTGGCGACAAGGCCTACTACGCTGTATAGAAGCACACATGCCAGGGAATATCTCGTAACCAAGCGCCAAGTTACTATCAAGGTACCTGCATACAAGAGCCGAGTTCCGAATAACAAGGAGAACTATGTGAAATGCGGTCATTGATGTGCAACAAGGAACTTGGCGACACTGACAAAAAGTCGCCTGATGTAGAGGGCATGTAACTCCATGACTTGTTCTCAGCAAATTAACTTTCTCCGAGGTATCCTTTTTCTCATAAAATCTCAAATGGTGCTAAGTTGCCAAATTACAAAAACACAGCCCAGCGGGCGATGCCGTGATTAACAATTGGCGATCAGGCACTGCCGCACTGTTGCACAGCCCCGTTGACCGAAACTGCCGACCTCCCTTTTTCGCATTTGCGTCTTTTTTATCTCTTCAGGAACGGCACGTTGAGATCCGAACCTGAATGTGATTTTATATGAGTTGTTTGGTGAGGCTTGGGTCTAGACTCTGGGCGATATCGAGGACGCGTAAGCCCGCTAATGGAATAAGGGAGAGCGAATCGTGTTATACCCGGCGTATATGCACGTATACATAAATCCTCCTTGATATGGTATCGGGGCTTATGGCCAAAGAGCTGTCTTGCTCCAGGTGTCCTGGGCAGGATCCAAAGTGTAGTTCAATCGCTGATGCAGCCGATCACTAGAAGCCTGCCAGAACTCAACCGTCTGCGGCGCAACCGCATAAACCACCCAACCCTCAGAGCTTGGCTCCTGTCCCTCAATCTTATGACATTTCACGGCTTCCGCCATCTTGGCCTCCAGTTCATGCGGGTCATTAAGTGGTTCGCTCTGCCTCGACACCTTGGCGGTGATCTTGGCCATAGCCGACCGAGCCGTCCAATCCTGCTCACACTCACTCTCAGGCAGGGCATTTGCTCTTCCGCGTAGACGGATCTGTCGTCCGATTTTGGGCCAGTAGAATGTAAGCGCGACGTTGTTGTTGGATGAGATCTGGCGGCCTTTGGGGCTGGTGGCTTTGATGGCGAAGTGCCAGCCGCGGTGATCGATGTTCTTGAGGATTAGGACGCGTGCATCGGGGAAGCCTTGGTCATCGACTGTTGAGATGGTCATGGCGTGGGGTTCGGGAACGTTGGAGGAGATAGCCTTGTCGAGCCATGTCTCGAATGCTTGGTGAGGGGTTTCAGGGAATGAAGTGAATTCTGCTTTGGGATGCGATGCTCCTTCTAGAACAGGAAGGGCGCGAAGCTTGGCTTGAAGTCCGTTGCTTGCCATTATGTAGGGTGTTGGAACTTATTTTTATACAAGCGGAATAAGTTAATCAAGCTGGAAGGACACGGGTATTTAAGAGTAGTTGAGA
Source organism: Fusarium circinatum (assembly GCA_024047395.1). Classification (NCBI taxonomy): domain Eukaryota; kingdom Fungi; phylum Ascomycota; class Sordariomycetes; order Hypocreales; family Nectriaceae; genus Fusarium; species Fusarium circinatum. The sequence goes on along the minus strand of CM043923.1, from coordinate 3,920,094 downwards.
TATTGAATGTGACTCGCACGCCTGATTTGGGAAGTATCAAAGATGATCACCTAATCCGTATCTGATTCATCATGATCCGGTATCGGATTTGATGCCTTTATGAATCAACGCACTCTACAATAGGACGATTGATGTAAAAGATTCTCGTCTTGCAATTCTTTAGGATAATTGTAGCTGCAATTCTTTACATTAAATAGGCTGATTATGGTGGTGCAGGTTACACCCAAACGGCACATTTACGCATCCACAAAGTACTCAAGTTCTTGATTACCCGACGGTTCTTATATAACTTATTATGGAGAAAAGGGAGTGTTTCATTGAGGGATTATCTTTTGTCTGACTTGCGGTATTGGTCCAGCCTGTAACTAAGGTACCTCAGAGATGAATTTGATGACAATTATACCAGGGATGCAAGAGACCTCAAGAGTAAGAATACACTTTAACAAATGCACACATGAGAATAGTCACGTCAATTTACAAGTCATTGTGGACCATCGAAAAAACGTCTATCGTTTCTTCATTTCTATTTTAGCTTCCGATCGATGCATAGCTGTCCGCTCGTTGGCCCGTTTTCAAGATATGAGCTTGTTGGACGCTAAACAGGCTTCTTCGATATTGAGCGACAAGAACCATTCTCAGTATGAGATGGCCCTCCGAGTTCAATTGTACCCAACGACGATTCCTCATCACAAGCGCCTTTACTGCTTCACCAACTTGCGGAGAGAAGATTCAACCTGACTCTCCTTATCGCCCAGCCGTCCAACCTCCTTGCCCTAAGCCCCCATTAGTTCAAATCCACAGCTATTCCGATCATTTAACTTACATCTTTGTACTTCACGACTGTAGGAACGCCATTGACATTGTACGGAGGAAGGCGATACTTGTTCTTAGGAGTAGCCCGCCACTCCTCACGTGAACCCACGCGGACGATGGAAGCGGTAGGATCAGAAGCGCCGCCAAAGACAGCCTTTAGTGCGGGGAGGGCATCGCGGCAGTCGGGACACCATGAGGGCTCGCCCGAGGCGAAGTAGACGACGTAGTGAGTGTCGGTGGAGGTTGGTGGGGTGTCAGCGTCGATGAGAGGCATTTTAGTAGTGATGATCTCTCAGGGTTGAAGAGGAGGAAGAGGAGGTTGATGATGGGTTTTTGGTGCAGGATTGAAGGATTAAATGGATGGGAGTCGAAGCTTAATCGGCGTGATATGTCAGCCAAGATTCTCGACCAAGACGCCAGGTCGCAAAAACTCGACTCGGCTTTGCTGACTAAGACAGTGCGTCAATTCATTGACACATGGTGATAGGTTCAAAATTAGTGGCAAGTGACAGTGCGCTCATTGTCCTGGTACTCAGATATACATTACAGTTCACTCTCGCAAGTCTTTATCGAATGTTCGCCTGCTGATGAATCATTATGCACTCATATTTATAACATTTTAGTATCTGGTTGAGCACCGCCGTGCCCTCGGCTACACAAACTGGCACAGCGAATTGAGCGGGGCTCATCGTATGACGAAAAGTCTGAATGAATGTCGTGACTGATGTTCCTTTCTTAAAGACGCATGTCATCTTCACATAATCTGTCAGAATTCTGCAAGGTCTCAGCGTATCGATCCAGATCACCGCTTGATTCAAGCCGAAAGGAGTAAGAGAAACAAATGGAACGCAGAAAAAGATCTTGCATTTCAGAGACATGTTCGTTCATTTCGTCAGTGCAGCACCTGCCCACGATCTACATGGTATATCATAACTCATAATCCTCCCATCACTTAAGAAGTTTCCAAGACGCAGTCTCAGCCCAGATCCTCGCATACCACTGATGCAGCTCTGTGATCCACGGAGACATAGGCCCCTTGTTGCCCGCAACCTTGCCCTCGCTGGAGAACAAAACGCTCTTGAGGCGCAACTCAACCTCCTCATGCGCCTTGTCAATAGTAGCGCTGATCTGGAAGAGACCATCAGATGGGCGCAGGGGCTGATTGCGCGGTGAGTCGCCGCAGCGCACGGTGATGGACGTGGGAGTCTTCTCAACGACCTCGAAATGATCAGTGATGATAGCCCCTTTGTCGTAGGTGCTTGTGGCGAGTTGCTCGGGATCCCAGAGCTGATGCTCTGTCTCTGGGCCTCGGTACTTGAATTGGGCATATTGTCGCTGAATGGCGAAGCCTAAATCGGTGAGCGATGACTCAAGAGACAAAAAGGCTACTTACCCCAACCACTCCAAACTCCACGACAGAACTCAAGCGTCAAGTCATTGTTATTCTGCAGCAATTCCGGACGAATCTTGTCAAAGGGAATGCGCTTGATGACGACATCTTGGGTAGCAGGGTTACCGTTCGGATTAGCCCTCCTAAAGAGCCGAGACGACCAGATGGGGTCGTTGGCGGGGAGCGGGGAGATGACGGGGTTTTGAGAGGCGAGGTACGCGGCGGCTGTGGAAGTTCCCAACAAGCCGGTGAAGACTGTTTTTCTGGCCACGCGGAAGATGCCCATGATGAGTGAGTGGTTTTGAGGCAAGGTGAAGTGAAGGTGAAAGTGAAAGTCGAGATTTGAGGTTGAGAGAGATAAGAAGCGCGTTTAATTTTCGGGTGGGTATTTCATGCTTGTGGGTGGATAAATGTCCACTTTTTGATTGGTGGGGGGAGAATGCATCATGCGACCAGGTGCATTATTGTGCATAAAAGTGGCTGGGAATAGCATCAAATCACATGCTTCCATACAGTAGCTTATCATGCATTTCATTTTCATCATCATATCATAGATATCCTTGATGAGAAATTGAGACTTTTATTTCACTATCAACCGTCGAAGTATCTCATAGCTAGTAGGTACGCCAACATGATTTAATAATTAACCTAATCTACTCCCAGTTGCCCTCCTCATCAAACTTAACCAGGTTCCCACTCAACAGCGCATGCTGAAGCGCTCGACCGATATTCATAACCTGCATTCCTCCTTCGATAGGCAAAGGCACCGGTTTATCCTTCAACACCGCATCAGTAAACTCATTAGCTTCCAACGCAAAAGCATCCTCAAATCGCTGCCAATACTCAGGCTGAACCTCATGACGAATGCCGAGCTTATCCGCAAGAACAACATTATTAGCCTTTGGAACGACATTGACTGAGATCTTGCCAGTCTTTCCGGTGATTTCAGTACAGACATCATGTCCGTGGGCTTGGGTTCGAGAGCAGTAGAAGTAAGCAATCTTGCCGCCCCAGAATTCGACTATACCGACTGCATTGTCCACGTCGTTGAGATCTTTGAGCTCAGGATGGTGTTGGAGAGTGCCGGTTGCCCAGCATGCTTTGGGGATGGGATTGCCGAGGTACCAGAGTGACAAGTCAATGTCGTGAATGGCGCAGTCGACGAAAATACCGCCGTTGCGAGAGGCGTAGCGAACGAAGAAGCCAGTTTCGTCGAGAAGATCGCAGGTATTAGATCGAACCATGAATGGTTCCCCGATGGCCTTGTCGTTGTAGACCTTGGTAGCTGCGTCGCGATAAGAAGCATCAAAGCGACGAGAGAAACCGGCCATGACTTTTAGATGAGGGTTTTTCTTTGCTGCATCAACGACAGTTTGAGCCTATCCTCAGTCAACAAGTCTCAGGAAAAAGATTGAGTCGATACATACCTCAGCCATATCAGTGCTCAATGGCTTCTCGCAAAGGACGTGCAGCCCTTTGTCAATAGCAGCAAGCGACTGACTGGAGTGCACATCAGTGCTGGTAGAAACCCACACAGCCTGAAGTCCAGGATGGTTGAGCATCGCATCGTAGCTATCATAGACTGAGATGTTGAATTCTTTGTACTCTTCGTTCTCCTTGGCCCACTTGACTTCGTGCTCCATTGAGCTGCATACTGCGACAACTCGAGCACGAGGTACCCTATACAGAAGAGTATGAACGTGTCGCTTGCCCTATTTCTAGTTAGCAAAATAGGTGTAGAGTGGAGGAATAAATATTTACCATTCGGCCAAGACCAACAACCGCTATGTTTAAGGGCTGAGACATAGTATATGATAAAGGAAATAAAAGAAGGTAATTGGAGGACTGTTCTGTTGGGCTGGGCTGGGCTGGGCTGGGCTTGGTGAGGATGAGGATGAGGATGGCGATGAGATGGAGAAGAAACTGACCTCTTTATATATCTGCCTTCTTCATACCTGTTGTGTAAGAGCTTATGATCATCTTGCGAACCATCTCCGAATATTTCGTCTTGATAGACATGATCGCATTCAAAGCCAACAAATAGCCACCTATCTAAGGAAGTATCGCTGACTTTCCGTCGCCGTAGCTACTATATCGAGAGATTTCGCGGCGCTGGCTGCTTGATTAGGTAGCTCAGAGGTGCAGGCTAGCTTTTATTGGCAAGAAGCGGCGATTGCGCTCAGGATTGCCACATTTGGTTTTTTAGTCCCAACGTAAACCTTGGAACAAAACTCCTTTACAACACGACACCAGACATTTAATAATCTGCAACTGAGCTTGTATACAAGCTGAATAAGAAAGTATAGTCAGTACCGGGATCAGTATAAATCTATTAGACCCAGGAGCTTTTGCGTTATATTTACTTAAGTTAATACATTGATTGTTACAATGGCGTTTTATAGGATCAAGGCTTTTGAAATTGACGAAAATATTATATTATTCATAAGAGGGCTATTACGCCTATCGCCTGGAGGTACAGGAGCCTGTGTCGTTGAATACAGCAGAAACTAGCATTCTTGTATGGTTGACATTTAAACTAGATATAGAACATCGTGTCCCTAAGCTTTTGATGGATTTGTACATCATCAGGACCTAGCTGCCCGGTTCCTCCAGCTGCCGAAGTTCCAGTTACGGACGGGGCTGCACTCGGCGACGGCGTGTCAAAAAGACCAGCCAAATAGCACCGCGCGCGCTCACACGCGATATCAGCATAATACGCTGGGGGGCATAGACTAACAGCCTTGGTGGCGCGGCCGAATAGGTAGCACATATTGTGTGTCAGATCCTCCACGATGTCGGCGATGCTCTGGAAAGGAACTGGAATCGAATTCACATAAATCTGCCGGAATATCTCATCATGCACGATGTAGTAGTGACATGGGCGTGCGGTCCCTTGAAGTGCAGCGTGTGCCTGCAGGAAGAAATCCCAGTTCCGCGCCTCAGTCACTCCGCGGTCGACGACGGTACCAGGTTTAGTATTGCCAGACCTATCGCAGTCCTGCGCGGTAGTGGGATAGAATCTCGTTTTGTGCCGCTTGCCGCAGACTATGATAGTGAAGCGTGGAAGACCTTTTTTGGTATCAGCTGCTGGGTACATCTGCTCGCACGCGCGGCGGAGTTGAGGAAGCTCTTGTGAGATAACCATATCATATTGACCTTCAGAGACTCCGTCGCGGTATATGAGGATATTCTCCGGGAGAGCGGCGTGCTTGCCCTTTGTCTTCCAGAGGCCAAGGCGCGATTTAAGCATCTCTGTGAGATCGTCCACGTTCTCTTGTCTCGCGCGCTGTATGCGCAACGTTGCGGGCCATTGACCTAGGAACTTGTCAATGGAAGACACCATTGCAGAGACAGAAGGCGCGTTGGAGGACGAGCCAGGTGAGGGGTGCGTGACGTCGATGCCGACAACCATTGTCTTGTCCTGGTCGATGATGCCGAGATTTTTGTTCTCCACCCTCTGATTGATGCCGCCAAGCTTGAGATTGAACTTCAAAGCGACATTGTTCATATATTGGTCGCGACCGCGGTCTTTCGCCAGTTTGGAACCCACGGAGCAGATAGTGTGGATACCATAGTTCTTGTCGGCGATCGTCTTGATGCGCTTGTATACTGGCATGTTTGGTCCGGGCAGGATGATGAAAAGTAGATCCAAGTCTCTAGCAGCACGCTGCAAAGTTGGGCCGAGCGCGGGATCGTCTTGATGTTGAAGTTGGAGGCGTTGACCTGGAAACGGCTGAGCAGCGTTGACGCCGATTTTCTGCAGGGCGGCGTGGAACTCATTCATAACGGCCCGCGAGCTTTGCTGGTCGAAAGAGTCGCGCATCCCAGGAACAGAGATCATCAGGTATGACCATTTGGAAAGGGACGCGCCAATGTTAAATCTAGTATTCGTCATGTTCCAACTACCGAAGCGGAGATCAGCGGCCTTGTTGTTCTTGTAGATAACCTTTGGACCAAAGAGGATGCGACCTGGAACTTTGATGAGTCCCGGTGTGATTTTCAGACCGAAAGAACGCTAAACGGTGTCAGCATATAGTATACAAAATTGAAGCAAAAACGTACCAAAAGTACATTGGTGTTCTCATCTAGACCAACAGTATGCACACCCTCGCTATAAATGGAGTTCGCATTTTCCCATGGCTTTCGAACAGCGTGGCGGATCATCTGTTGCGCTTGATTCGCGTTGAGCTTCGACTTGGAGGGCTGACCTGGGAGGACAACGCAGACCTCTGCCGGGAGATACATCGGATTGTTACGGTTGCCACAGTTAACCAATGGAAGTTGGGGTTCTTGTAGAACTCGATTGTATGCTACGTCACAATCAGTGAGGGTGTATGGAGTGGTGGAGAGTGAAAACAACTCATTCTGAAAAAGTCAAACACAGTGATATACCTCCCAGGGGTAGAAGCTGCCGAGCTCTCTGCCTGGGCCTTGCCCTTCCCTTTCCCCTTCCCTTTGGCGCCTCCCTTGGCTACCGGCTTGGGTGCGCCAGTGGTGCTGGCTTGACCATCGAGCCAGAACTCCACATCTTTGGCACCCGCCCCGTGCTGTTTAACGCGTGGTGGATGGGCCAGACCATGTCCGTCGTCTTTCCTGGTAAGCCCGAAGATAGTCTTGACGCGGGGAATAACTCCGTTCGCTTTGTTACGCTTCTCGGGAAGATGCGTTGTCTGGATGCGAACCAATTTGAGAAACCTTTCCAACATGACGGTGCTCTGAAGTCCGTAACTTCTCATGAGCTCCGGTAAAGGAACAGCATGATAAAATGCTCCATGGCTCACATTGACGTTGACAAGAATGCGACAGGTCGCTACGCGCACGCTTGAAAAGAAGCCTCGAATGATTTCCAAACCAAAGCCGATGTCTCCTCTTGCTGCTTCACTGCTGAGAGAAAAGCTCTTTGTCGATCCAATTGTAACGAGGTTCTTTGCAGATTTGGCGTAGTGGTTCAAAAAGATATTCAGAGCCTGCGTCAACTCCTGCTTATCTACCAATGACTGGCTGAGACTCGTTGAGTTCAGGTAGTTGACCAACTCGCCGACATCTAAAGTTTTCGTATATTGCACACGAACCTTGTATACGGTAGCCCTAGCAGTCGGTTCGTCTTCACCTTCTGAGCGATAGGGAACCTCAACGAGGACCTCGTCCTGCGAAAACTTTGTTTTGGAGACAAGAGTAGACCTGAAATCCGTGGCAATGTCTCCGTGTCGGGCTGCAAATTCCGGCGCCTGGAGTAGTAGTTGCACAACCCGGAAATGTTTTTTACCGATAGCTACAGGGCTGATCTGAATATCGTATCGATATAAAATCAAGGTCGAAGGCGGCAATAATTCGACGTAGTTTGCCGTAAGTTCAATCTTGGTGCCCCTGGTGCCATATCCCGGACGGCTGGGAAAACCTTCGGTTAGCTTCAGACTATCGAGATTGATCCTCTTCTTTGTCGCTGGGTGCAATGCATCTTCGGCGTTTGCAACCCGGGAGTTTTGGCCTTGGGAGTTGCTATAATATCGACACAATTAGCATTTAGTATGACAATAACTTTGCTCCATATGGTCCTTACGGAAAGATCTGGATAGTTTGCTGACCACCGCCAGTCAGCCTCCCATAACCTCCTCTTCCACCTCCAGCTTGTCCCCTATCTCTGCCAGTATCGCCCCGAAAACTACCGCCGCCCCGAGGTCCATAATTGCCCCGGTCACCCCTCCCTCCGCCTCGTCCCCGGCCTCCACCATCTCCACCACCTCTGTTCCCACTAGACATGTTATTAGATGGGTGAGCTAGGACACTAAGCAATGTATAGAAGCCAAGTGATCCGGAAGACGTCTTTGGAGATTGAATGAAAAAGAGAGATGCGGGGTATTGGGCGACTGTTATTCCGGGTAGTGGCTATGCCCAACAGCTGTGGCACTCTGACGTAACTTCAACCCCTCTTGTCAAAGCCCAAACAGCAGGCCACTATCTCCAAACTCTCTACTATTATTATGCAACCCTACCTTACCTGGTACACTAGTCTAGATCTAACTGAGGTTGAATTCCCTACTCGCCTGTCGCGAACGTAATTTAAGCGCGGCGAATTTCCCGTTTGCACTCTTGAGAAGGGGCTTCAGGTCAAATATTCGTCGGGTCACATGCTTATCAAACATGTTCTAGATATTTGCTTATTAGGCATTACTGCATTCCAACTACGATATGTCATTGGCTCAGCTTTCACTTCCCCTCCTTTTATGAGGCCGCAATTCAAATCCTACCTCCTGTGACTTTTCACTCTTTCGTAATATTTCTTTTCCAAGGCCTATTTTAAGTTCCAGATTTATGGCAATCTTCAGGCCCCTCCGCCGCTAACTCGCCGTATTAAGAAAGGACAGGCTTTCCTTGTCTGACAGCAAATAAATAGTTAAACATTTGACTAAGCGCAAAATTAATGTCAAAACGTCTCTGTACATAATGCTGCGCCATAGAAAATGGTGATCTATACGAACGAGTTGGGACGGTTACCGTATGGGGCGGATTTGGGTCTCACTGTAAAGACGAAAAAGCACCCGCAAAGCTAACTATGTACAAAGACAAGAGTAGAAGAAGGATGACCCTGGCAGCAACATTTGATTCCCATGATTGTATCTGGCAGAAGGATCTGGAGCAGAAGACTATCGTGTTGCAATAGAACAGGTTATGGGACAATTTCAAGGGCAAGAGTCGAGGGCTGGTTAATGGCAGGGAACTTGAAGATAAAGTAGTATTAAATAATTCAAATTCATCAATCATTGTGCTTAATGTAAGTTATTGCTTTTCTTGAAGTAAGAAATTTACATGAGGAAAGGCTAAGCTAATTAAGGTGAAGGAATATCAAGTTGTAAAGTAGTATATAGCAGAGTCATTCTAACATGAGAAGAAGGGTGTATTAATACAACAATACGTAGGGCATTATCAGCAAATACAATATAACTTCTCTTGAGCCGATGGAACTTGATTTAAAACTCGCTATGACTCATAATATCGCTCCCTCAACGCTTTAGGTAACGGCCAAGCCTGACAGCCCTTAAACATCTGAACTGTTCTCTTGAGTGCTTCTTGTTCCCACGGATCAGTGAAATAACTACCATACATCTGAATAGCCAAGATGGCATTTACGAGACCTGGCTGTGTTTCGGGGTGTTGGACGGCTGTACCACAGACTTGGAGGACCAGGCTTCGCACTTCGCCTTCAGCTTTACGGTATGCGGTCCGGACATCTTCGGCTTTCCTGGGGGGATCAGTGCATGGATGGGAGGAGGGGCTGTTGGACTTACGAGAGGAGAGGTGACTCTGCGGTGAGGATCATCTTTGCTACCATCATGTGTTGCATGCCGGTAAGGGCGATCGGCGAGGCATACCACATCGTTGGAAATACCTCTCCTAGAACCCGGTCTGGTGGTCGATGAAGAATGGGTTCGAAGCGGCCTGTCACATATTGATCAAGATATTCCTCCTGTTCTTTGAGTTTATCTGCGCATCGAGTTGTTAGCAAGCGAACCCTATAAGAACTGAAAAGCACTCACGCCATCCACTCTCCGATTTATCATCAAACAGCCATTTTGTTACCTGACTCGTATGGAAGACGATTCTGTTGGCTGGTGATATATCTGACCACTCAGCAGGCGGTTCGACCATCTGAGCTGGATATCCCTTCCGAAGGGCGTAGTAGACCTCTTGTCGTAAAGCAACCCAGTAGGAAGCGATAAGTAGTTCTCTGCGGTTGATAAGATCATCTGAGGTGAGACTTCGTAGGACAGCGTTTAGAATTGCGAGGAAGTTTACACCTTCATCTGGGCGGCTATCGAGGGCGGGATCTTCATCTTCGTCATCTAGCTCTTCAAAATGACGCAGAATCACAGCCGTCGTAACTATTAACTCTCGTGTCTCCCCATCTTCAGTAGTGTGAAAGTCTTTGAGGACGGGTATGCACTTGAGCATATACTCAACTGCAGAGTGTGAACTGAGATTCGGCAACGGTTGGCCACGATACACGATTCCCCGGGATGTTTTGTATTTCTCGACCCGGCATAGATGACGGGCTGACATCGCCAAGATGGCGTTCAGTAAGGGGGGATACCTTCGAGCTCTCTCGGGAACGATGAGCTGATACCGCCGTTGAGGATCGACTAGATCGAACTGTATAGCCATCAGCAGAATTCTGACGTGGTGACGCTAAACTCACCCAATGCGATAACTCCTCGATAAAGTATCGTAAGAGACATGCTTCTTGAACACCCTCCAATGGCAAGTCTCGTTGATGTGGTGGCTCTAGCGCATGCAGTAGGCCGCCCCAAGAAGGACCGCGCTGAGATAGTGCCAAAGGATGCTGTGAAGGTTGAGGTTGAAATGCTGGCAGGGCTAAAGGTCCGCCACGAGAAGGGGATAGATTTGTTGAAACAGTCGAATTAAAGTATGTTGTATCCCCTAGTGCAAGTCCAAGTTGCTCACTAGATGTCACATCGTTGTGTACAATCGGGCGACTTGTTGTGTTTATTGTTGAAGAGGAGGCTTCATTGGCTAGAGCGATTCTCTGAGTCGCGCGTCGCGAACTTGTTTGAAGGCGAACTGTTAGGAAATTAGCTATTTGTACAATAGACCTCATATGGCCGGTACTTAAACTCCTTGGCACTGCTGTTGACCCAGCTCTGCGACCCTGAGAACTTGGCATCGTACTTTGCAGATGAGCCATCTCTGAACTGCCGATTTCGCCCCAGCCGGATACACTCTAGTCCTCTCTTGAGACATCGCGTACATACGGCATCGTCACCAGCGCCTAGGACCTTAGGTTAGATTTTACTCCCAGTCCCTCGTGCTTTCTGATTTCTACTCTACTGAAGTGGACGAACATTTGAGGTGTTTGCCTGAAATTGGCAATGTGCGTTAGTCATGTGGGTTTCTATTGGGCTTCTCACTTACTTTTGCATTCTGTACAGGGGTTTTTAGGTACAGGCATGTCGATGCGGCTCAACTAGCGGCCTCTTTTGTCTAGCATAGAAGAGAAGAGTAGGTATCGCCGAGATCTGACGCTGAGGGCGGGGTTTGCGAATCATCGCCGATACATTCCCGAAATGGTAACCGATCGACGCTAGGTTGAATCTAGAGAGCTCTGACTGCATGGAGGCATCAAGTCTCTCTCAAGGAATATAGATTTATTCATATAAACTTCAGCAAAATGGTAAATACTAATCTACATTTTTTCTTCTTCTTTGTGCTCGCAGTTCATGATTATCTATTGCTATCGATTCTCAGCACTTATCTGACCTCGCTAGGGCACAGTTATAGGTTCAAGTGGATGACCAAAACGCAGGCTGAGATATCACATAGCCTACTTGCACATTGGAACATCCAATTGGACGCCTCATAACATCGATAACTGTACATCTTTATGCCTAAATTACACTCCCCCGCTTTTCAACCCTCATTTGTGTTTTCCAACTTTGCCAAAAAAATCACAGATCTGTGATACCTTAGTCGCTGAACATATGTCAAGTAGTGCGTCTGTACTACAATCATCACTGCGATTTTATTTCACCTAAAACTGTCATGGCGTCTTCTCGCGGGAATTCAGGCCAGTCAGCTCCCCTCCTGTCCCAAGACCTACAGCTTAGTAATGCTTTTGGGTTTCAGCAGCAAGGCACAGTCGACTGGACCAAAGTCCTCAGCGGGAGCGTCGCTTTCTCTGTCGATGTCCTGTCAAGGCTGTCAAAAGCTGGCATCGAAGCCTTCACCATATACGCTGCCAGAGCGATCTTTTCCAATGTCAAACTTGGTCCATACGGCGAATTACGTCTCCATCAAGCCCTAGATAAAATCAGTGCCTTCCCTTCGTTCGGAAAAGCACTCTGGTTTGGGTTCGGGGTAAAGCATATCATATGGAGCATGCAGGAGTCTGCAGAGGGCTTAAACTGTCTCGGTATCTGTGCCTGTCTGATAGAGGGATTCTCGACGACTGTTGCCGCTAAGATTATACGAGAGCTCTTTCTCCTATATGATCCACCGGCCGAGCTTACACCTGCGCTGAGGCAATGGATCTCCCTGGTTGAATCTTCTGGAGGGTTACTTGCCTCGTCGGAGTTCGGTCTGGTGTTACATGGTCTCACTAAGCTCTGCCTTATAGACGGTCAACGTAACCTATGAAGTTCTGGATCGCCAAATGATATTGCGTTAGTGTTAAAGGAAGTCTTCGAAGTCTCAGCAGGACGCCTTGACCGTCTTTTCTTATCCGGTGGAGCAGATTGCGCCTGGATTGCCACAGTAGCCCACTGGCTTCTGGACCTCCGAGTCGAGGTCCAGCAGCAGGACGGCACGGTTATTTATAGACCCGACGGTACACGAAGCGAATTCTCTCTGGATGCCCGAGTTATTATAACTTATCATCAGGGCGATTCGAGTGAATTAGTGCGGGTTAATCGCAAGCATCATGTCATTCCCAGCGGCAATATTCTAATCAATCATCACCAACCTCAAGATATCATGTCATATGGTCGGCTTTCATGGGAGAGTTGCTTGGTTGATACCTTTGGTGGCCCTATGAGACTTCTCTTGGGGCCTCAAGGTCGGAGTACTGGTGCATGCCTGGGCTCCGCCGCACGCATCTTCCTGGCTGCCATGAGAGATGGCGAGGGCCACATGGAGTTCTTAGCCAAGAGGGATCCTCGAACTTCTTTCCCCCCAGTATCAGAGTCCAGCTATGGAAGGGGATTCTATCTGCTAGCTCGCCGCCTTCTTCCAGAACTCGGGCAAAATCTGGCCTTACACCAGACAATGGAGGCGGCTCTGAACAAAGGACATCTGGAAGCCGCTCAGTTGTTTTCTCAGTCTTTTACTTCTTTACGACAGCTATGCTCATGTAAAATATGTCGCCCAGATGCAGGTGATGAAAGAGAGGAAATCAATTTCTGTTTACTTGCACTGATCCAAACTATATGTACGCTGGTAAGATCCATGTCAAGTATATGCATGCAAGAAGAGCTCGAAGTGCGGCCAACACGTTCCGGTCTAGAGAGCCTATACTGGTCTCAGAGAAATATTCTTATCACTTCAAATTTGTCAGACTATGACCCGGTGGATCATGGCCTACTAAAATCCTGGCCGTCTGGGGGTGTTCTCATGGTGGCCCAGACTCTTTTGGCGGGACGACAGCACGATACTGTTGCAGGCAGTGGTAGTATCGTTGCCGCTTCACACAGTGGTTTATGTTTCTTTCTCAATACATTGACAGAGATCTCATCTGATCCCCAGAGAGCCTGCGTCGTAACAGTTGTTCCTGGTAGGATCGAGTGGAAAAACTTCATGTACGATATGGTACGCGATCAGGGATTCGAAACGGCTAGTACCCCCGAGAAGACAGGCTACGATGCAGTTTCCATGTCGACTGTAACAAAATATGACGACCTGACTGATAGTTCGACGCCCGGGCTCATCGCCGAACTTCTCATCGAAGAGATATTGAGAGAAAACACTAGTCTTCATGCCAGCTACAGAATTTCCACAGCAGCATTTCCCGGTCGGCATTTCTCACTAGGTGCTTCTTATATTTGGCATAAGCTAAATAGCGCGGTGACTTCTGCAAATTGCGAGGGAAAGACGTGCGGTTCTCTCAATGGCTTTGAATCCACACTGGTTGAAGGAGATGGGTTGCTTCCTTTGACTGGTTTACCGACGCTACTCCCCCCCATCACACGTGTGTTGTCCACACAAGGCATATCTATCTGGGTCGCTCTTTCGCAAATCTATCTTCCTAAAAGTGCTGATCCTATGAGCGGTAGGCTAGTAGCCTTACAACATAGACTGCAAGGCAAGCAGTGTGTCAGATGCTGCATTGTGAATGCGGATAAGTCAGTTGCGAATGACCGACGTCCCAGATGTTGTATATCAATTCTTACCTCCCTGTAAGGCCCAATGGGGTTTTAAAATTTGGCTCGGAAGGTCATTGTGTCTAATGGTGCGCTTATAGGAGGCTTTTCGAAGTTGGCGCATTAGTATCAAGCAATTAATTTTATCGGCATGCGGCTATGTGTTCTCGTACTGCCGCAAGCTCGATTTAGTTTATGGGGATATCATAAACCCTCCGCTTGCCATAGAATTGCCCAAATGAGGCAGGGCTGTTCGCCATTCTTAGGCGTAGATCTGACTCCCCGCGATCGAGCCCATAACCCTTATCATAATACATGAATTAATGAGCGACGGGCTGGTGCCGAAGCAGACAAAGGGAAATCATGTGTCTGGGTTTATTGATCCAAGGTCATCCGTGGTATTGACATTAGGTATGAGAATCACATAGCTGATAAACTAAAGAAAACGGCCTGGTATTCGCCTTTCTGGGCCTGTTACGCGAAGGTTCCGCTGCACACCATAACCCCCACCAACTCAAGACCAAATCAATAGCACAAAAGCTTGGCCTTGGAGAATGAGCCAAACAGTACAAGCTCCCTACCAATGAGACCCCGCGGACAAACCCCCTTACCTGCTCCAGCGGGCCCGGTTCGTCTCCCGCACCCGCGGCCTATCGATCCTTTCCGAGACTAAACCCAATCTAGCAACAATTATAGATTCGCTATCACGACACTCGATGTCGTTATCAGATATTGTCGGGTATCCCACTTGTTCTGGGTATGAGACAATCGCATCCCCGTTATTGCGAAACAGTAATCATAAGGGTTTCATTGGTCTGAACAGACGAGGTGTTGCCCGAATTGGAGGGTTGAGTCGGGGAGGCGCCGGTAGTTTTTAAGGTGCTTGTTTGAACCTGGAGTATTGACTCGTAGTTCAGCGAATTTGTGGAGGGGAATTGAGGGTCTTGATTGGGATCCTGGAGATGCTGGATGGGCTATTGGCGAGGTCGTAATAATCGCTGGACGGGACATCAACCTCAAGATGCATCTGAAAGACTGGCCGTTGTACGGCACTCAGAGCGCGCGTCTTGAACGACACTGTTATCTAGACTACAAAATTTGCACTCTCAAATACTAGCAAAAACACCCCCGAGTTCATTTTCAAGCTACCGAAGTGACACGATGCACTACAACGTTGGACAACCCCCATCTAGACCAGCCCATTCATTCCTCGCCACCAACAGTTATCCAAGTCCGCAAACAAGGCTCATCCCACGCGGAGATCCTACCTTCTGAGTGGATGTTCTTTTAAGCATGCGACTATGTCTTCCCAGCTCGGATATACAGGGTGGGATTTCCAACGGGGACCCCGAGTCTTGGTGCAGTCATGTCAAGATCCTCGAGAATTGTGTCATCCTGCACCACGGTCGCACAGACGATCCATGTTTATATAACTCAATCTCTTGTCGCACGTTTTACCTCCCCTCATCGGCCAACCATTCTACTGCTTTGATCAGATTATACCGACCGCATTGGTTTCATTCGGCAAAATGGGCTTCTCAAACTTTTTTGAAAGCCAGAAAACCACGGCTACCGTCTCGGCAGACCCTGAGGCTAGCGACTCCGAACCCTCGGTCATTCACGATGGGGGTCTTGCGTACACACGCGTCAAAGGCGGGAATGGATCTAAGCCTTCGTACCAAGAAGCTGTCGGCGCACCTGTTGAGTCACACTCGCCGCTTGGATACAATGTTGGTTGGCTCACGGTAATCTTCCTCAATGTCAACATGATGATCGGAACTGGTATCTTTTCTACGCGTACGTATCATACTAAGATTATAAATCTCATGTGTAGTGAGCGTGTGAAACTAACGAGGTACAGCTGCGAATATTCTTAATCGTGCTGGGTCTGTCGGTCTAGCGCTTATCATCTGGTTCATCGGCTTCATCATGGCTGCTTCTGGCTTCAGTGTTTATCTGGAATTGGCGAGTTACTTTCCTAACCGGAGTGGCTCAGAGGTTGTCTATCTCGAACAGGCGTATCCTCGGCCTAAGCACTTCTTCCCTGTCACCTTTGCTGTCCAGTCAGTCATCCTATCCTTCAGCAGCAGCAATGCAGTCGGTAAGTTGTCTTCTCCTGTTGTCTTTTGCATCCCGCTTTCTAACGACATATAGTCCTCTCAAAGTACCTTTGGCGAATGACTGGCGATACTCCCTCTGAGTGGCAGATGCGTGGTGTCGCTATTGCAGCTTATACCCTCGCTGTCATCTTCGTCATCGCGCACAACAAGTACTCCCTCTGGCTAGTCAACTTCATCGGCGCCTTGAAGATCCTCACCCTCGTCTTGTAAGCCCTCCTATACCCCCCAGTATCCCTCATCGCTAACACATTATACAGCATCAGCATCGCAGGTCTCGTCGTCCTCGGCGGCAACGTCAAGCGCATCCCCGACCCCGGCCATAACTTCCGCGACGCCTTTGCGGGTGCGACCCCCAACGGAAACGATCTAGCCAGTGCCCTCGTCAGCATTGTCTTCTCGTACGCCGGATACTGGAACGCCTTCAACGTCGTCAACGAAATCAAGAACCCCATCCCCACGCTTAAGCGAAACGGCACTATCTCACTCACGGTCGTCGCCGTGCTGTACATGCTCTGCAACATTGCTTACTTCGCTGTCGTTCCCAAGGAGGATTTTGCCGAAGCTAGTGAGATCGCTGCATCGGTCTTCTTCAGCAGGCTCTTTGGCGATAGCAAGTCTGCTGCCAATGCGCTCAACTTCCTTGTACTGCTGAGTGCATTTGGTAACCTTCTTGCTGTTTTGGTTGGATCGGCTCGCATGCTCCGTGAGATTGGTCGACAAGGTGTTTTACCTTTTACCAACTTCTGGGTTTCGACCAAGCCTTTTGGTACACCGCTTGGTCCGTACGCTCTCAAGTGGGTGCTGACTTTTATCATGATTGTTGCGCCTCCAGCTGGCGATGCCTTCACTTTCGGTCAGTATCTGGCGATCTTCTCTACTACTCTCAAATACTGATCCCCCTCGCAGTCGTTGATCTGAGTACGTACCCCGATGCCATGTTCAAGTTTGCCATGGTTGTTGGTCTCTATGTCATCCGCCGCCGTCGGTCCAAGGCCGGTATTGGTCGCTCTGACTTCAAGGCCTGGCATCCTCCTGTCATCTTCTATATCCTTGTCCAGGTCTTCATCCTCGTCATGCCTTGGTACCCTCCCAAGGGCGGTCCATATGCTGGTGATGTCAGCTTCTGGTATGCGACATACTGTGTTGTCGGTATTGCAATGTGAGTATCAGTCTGACAATTCAAGTACCTTTCGGTTTGCTGACAGCTATCTCAAGTGTCCTTATTTGCGCTCTTTACTACGTTGTTTGGATGTTCCTGTTGCCCAAGTGGAGGGGATATGCCATCCGCACCGAGATCACCAACGTCGATGATAATGGAGCCAACACTCACCGGCTGGTCAGAATTCCGTATGCTGACCTTCCTCAATGGGATGAGGAGCACGATGAAGCTGGAAACCTTCGACAGAGAACAACTTTTGTGGCTCCAAGCTCAGAGGGATCCATCAAGGCTTGAGCAGTGGATAGTGGCTGGACATATGAGAATTACATAGCACTAGTCAAGTCAAGTATAATAATACAGACTTTACATGTCGGCACGATTGAAACAAATGGGTATTATTCATATTATGTCCGTCATCAGTATTCTAAACGAAAGTAGTCTATTCCGCAGCGTTGCTGGCGCAAGACCAAGGAGTTTTGCTTCCTCCCTCAGCAATGGCTTCAATAGAAGCCCAAAGTCCAAGGACGCAGATAAGGAAGCCAGTAAGGAAGAGGATAACGTTGGCCACAAATCGACAGGTTTGCTTTCCATCCTTGAACCAGTTTCCGTAGTGCATCCAAAGCCAGAAGATACCGGGAAGTCCATAAGAGAACCACGAGGCAAAGACGGCACAGATGAGTCCAAGAAGATTGTTGAAAACAGGGATAGACTCGGCAATGACCATGGAGAGAGCCCAGATACCGAAGGTGACGCCAAACCAGACCATGGTAGACAGCTTTGTTCGGCGGACCATGTGCTTGGTGTTTCGGAAGATTCGCTGGAAGATATAAGCTGAAGCGACGTGACCGTAAATAACACCAGCAATAACGATAGTGGGAATGGCGATACCCCAGATGACCTTTCGCATAGTATGAGAGCCAGCAGCAGACAGAGCAGGCGAAGGAACATCAGGTCCGACAAAGACGTAGATGACGATAGCGGCGAGGAGGTAGAGAGTAGTGTCGACGATCTGGAGGAAAGCCAGAGCCTTGGGCCAATCCTCGGGCTTCTTGAACTCGGAGATGACAGTGAAGAAGCAAGAGTGGCTGGAGAAGGAGATGGCGATGTTGGTGACAGCCAAGAAAGCGCCAGTGAAGCCGAGCTCACGCGCAACCTCGATACTTCCAGAGCCAATAGGTCGCTCATGCGCAACATCTCCAACCGTGATGAGAACAGCGAGCGTAATCGACATGCAAGATGCCATGGACATATAACTCGTGTACTTCAGCGTACGCGGTAGGTTAAGAACCCAGAAAACCGCCAAGCCCACAACAGCCCAGACGATAGTGCAAGTCGAGCTATTCGTAAGAGTGTTCAGGCAAATAGTCCACGTGAGGAGATGGCTTCCCATGACGAAAACCTGGAAAATGACCTGCGCCCAACCAAAAACTTCTTGGAACACGCGACCCATTCCGATGGATTTTCCAATGACTTCGACGGCGTCGCCAAAGTTTTGGACGAAGGGGTATTGGGCGCGGAATTCAGCGAGAACGAGGCCGGAGTATGTGGAAAGGAAGCCCATCACGAGAATGAGGACTATGCCGGGGACGAGACCGACGGTGGCGAGGACGGAGGGGAGGGAGAGGATGCCGAGGGATACTGTCTCTGCGATGAGGACGATACCGCCTTGCCTGTAATTTGTCAGTGTCTATATGAGATTGGAAGATTGCGGGTTAACATACCACCACGTCAAGGTCTTGTAGTCAATAATCTCTGCCTCCTCATCCCCCAAAACAGCATCGTCATTTCTTGGCTCAGGCACAAAAGCTGGAGGAGCATTGTTGACGCCCTTCTCTTGATCCTCAGGCGCCGCGGCGCTTTTAGGTTCTGTATGGCTCATGGTGATATTCGCCCGTTAAGTTGGTGGCGCAAGTGTTGAAGAAAGAAGAGACTCAAAAGTGTAAGATCAATTGACGCGACGATAATTGGAACAGCAGTCGTATTTAAATAAATTCCCACTCTGGGGCGAGAAATGGCCGACAACGGTGAGAGGGAAAAAATGTCTTCATGTTAGTTTAGCTTTTGAGTCAAGTCGGCCCACTAACATTGGAGGTTCTTCGGCCTGGCCCGATGGCGTCGCGCACCGAATTCGGGCAATAGAGAGTGTAGAGTGGTAAGAGGATGGCGGTTAAAATTAGTCCATCCTTTATTGGGCGAGATCGGCTGACGCTGGGAAAAAACAAGCAATGGCCAGATCTGTATTGCTTCAATGGATTTGCTAACTTTTACGTTATGGTCCCACAAAGAGTGGCCTTTTTTACTGAGAAACCCACTGCTCCAGACTCTCTAATCTCCACGCAAGAATGAAGGGCCAGAGGGTCAGAGGGTTTCCCCAGACAAGAATAAACCACCGAGGAAGTCCCATGCTTCATCTTGCAGTACCATGTCGTTGCAATGAGAAAGAGCCTCACCGTAGCCGCGCGCTTCTTTCAGCTCAGAATTTTCAGCCTCCTTCGCCAAGCTACTGCAAGTTTGTTTTGGGGGACTTTGACTGCCGGAGTTTCTAGCCGACTTCTGGAACGACAAGAGATTTCTAGCGTCGAGTCTAAACCGAATGCAGGATGAGTCAGGGACGACCAAGTGGATACAGGCTGGGCGCCGATCGTGCTCCGGACTTGGCGCCGCTTGTGAAGCATTGGAGCTGTTGCGAGTCCCGAAATGTCAGCAGAGACCAGATTGATTCCATGGATAGTTATATACCTTAAGTTGACTCCCAAAAATAGCTGAAGAGCATAGAGCTCAAAAATCAAGGCTGTTCTACTGTAGAAACAACCGTCAATGGGCCTATTCGGATAGGGACAATCGTGACACATATTGTTTCTAATGAAGTATTCTAACAGCTCAAACTTGGTAACTGCGCACAAGATAACATCAAGCCATGGTAGTAGAGGAAGCTAGCCACCGCCTTTGAATGTGACATCTCGGTACTTTTTGCCTAATTCTTTCTGGGTTGATACGTAATAAATTGTAAGTTCAATGCTACTCACGTTTATGACTATAGGTTAAGTAATATGAAGAAATAAACCATTATCACTAAGAATAGACTTAGTTACTAACTAACCTAAAAGTAATGTACAAGTTTCAGTCAAGTAAAGAAAACATTATCCTAAGTTTACCTAAATTTACGTAAGATTTTCAAAGTTTAGAGTATTTATCCTTAAATCTGTAAGTAAACCCTCGGACACTACTGCCTCTTCTTCTTCTGCTTCCCTTTGCGGCCATTATTTCTAGTTCTCAAATAAGTGCCATAGGTCAACGGCCAAGGTCCCCGAGACTCATTCTTCACCCAAAAGACGTTAATAGTAGCCTCAAATTCGGCCTCCCATCCAGGAGGAATCAATCCACATTGCACAAAAAGATAGAATTGGTCTCGCACTCAGCCACCGCAACCCCTCCCTGACTGGGTGAACTCATAGCGGTGATTGTCAGCCCGGACGATTGCATCCAAGAACTGGCCTACAGTGTGGCCAGGCTGCGCAGGTATGCTGACCGTCTTGTTCGAGTGACGTGTGATGCCGTATGGATGGCGGATGATATCGAGACGGCCGAGGAAGCCTACGCGGCCGGGATACGCGCCAGGCACGATTTCCAAGCGGATTGATTTTCTCGGAGCAGTTTGTAGGAAGATGTCCCAATGATTTCCGCCGCCTTCAACGACGGTATGAGCCACGAAGTGAACTGTTGCGACAACGGAACTGCGGATTTCGTTCTCTGCTGTCTCGGGCGTGTAACTTAGAGGGTTCAGGTTGTGCATTTCGAAATTTGTGTGAGAAGGTCCAGCTTCACTCTTGGAAGGACCGCAACCCATGTTGAAGTTGGTTTCTTCTTTCTTTTTTTGAGAGTGTAGGATAAAAAGGGCGATTGGTCAAGACAGCTGAGGTGGTTGATATCATAAAAGAGGTTATTCAATGACCCAGGCGATCTTCATCCTTTTATCATCACTGGCGTCATTGATTCCTCGGTATGTTTCGATTCCTGTTACTGATAGGCGCGCGCTTCCTTTACAGCTTCCTGGCAAATCACTACCATATATCCCCAACAGTCGTTCATTGTCAGGGTCACCGACCATAATTCGCCAAGTGGCCATTACCAATAAAAGCCATGTTTGTGCAGGTCATAGAGTTAAACTTTAGGTAGCAGACACGGATGATAGAAAACAAGCTTCCATGAATAGCCACAAAACAGTCAGTTTCCAGGGTTTTGAAAGGCCGACTTGGCTGGTCTCAAGAGCCAACAACGTTTTACCGAGGAGGAAGGGCGAATCATGAGAAGTTTTGATATCACCGCGCGATTCGCCTGCAACATAGTTTGTAGAATACGGCGGTTAAATTTGACTGATTGTAGGCGCTTGTAGCATTATTTCTATTAATAAGATTGGCCCGACTACAAAATCTGTTGGTTCAGTGTCAACGACAATCACACGGATGCCTCAGGATCCTGGCTCGTCAAGCAAAGTTAATGTTACCCGATATTGACCCGGCAAAGGAAACCCCACTGCCAACCAGCTTCGGCTGACTTGGAACAAACAACAATAGTGGCAGGTTGGAGAGCTCGTGAATAACTGTTTTCTGCTATATATGGACCGGTGCGGATGATTCTGTCGTCGCTGCACTATTGTTTTCGCTGAGATGGGCTGCTCTTTGTCGAAAAATCCTGGAGTAGAGTCGCAGAACGCCAAGACTCCGCCCAAGGTTCCTGCGCCTGGCGACAGACCGTCCTTCCCTCAACCATACCAAGACGTAAGTTAAGAACATGTCTGAATGCAGCATATGAATTTTTTTGAAGTACTGACTCATTGGAAAAAGCCTAGATCGATTGAAGATGACAATACATTCCCTCTCGATGAGCGGGACATCACCTCAGTTTCGGACGAGGAACTTTTATCAGCTTTCTTGACAGCGCCACGACTTCATGATTATGGCGATGTAATTATACCGCGCATATCGAAACATCTCGTCATCAAAGGTGGTCCAGGCGTGGCAAAGAGCGAAGCAGAAAACATGAAATTTGCTCTGGAAACCCTCGGCCTACCAATACCCAAGGTTCATCATGCTTTCACCGCTGAGATCCCAGAAGATCCAGATCTGCCCGAAACGCCCTTGGTAGAAGCCCACTTCATTGTCATGGACTACATAAAAGGATCCACAATCGATAAAAGCTGGCAGTCCCTGGATATGACTGCTAAAGAAACTGTCGCCCAGCAGGTCGCGGATGTGATTGAGAAGATGCAATCTACGATACTCAATCGTATGCCGGTAGGGCCTATAGGGAGGTCCCAGGATGCCAAATTCCAAGGCCCATGGTTCACAGACTATGGTGCAGGGCCTTTCGACACGCTCAAAGAACTTGAGGACTGGTGTAATCACAAAATCGATGTTGGAATCATGGTCAAGCAACTAAAACCCGAAACGCGAAGATTTGAGTTCAAAGATCTCGTTCTTACACACCAAGATCTGGCGTTGAGAAATTTGGTCCTCGATGAGGATATGAAGGTTTGGGTAATCGACTGGGGCTGCGCTGGTGTATACCCGAAAGGGTTTGAACAAGCTGCGCTGCAGGTTCAGGCGGAGAACAATGAGTATGCTGATATGGTACTGGAGAGACTCTCCGATCGACAAGATATTGTGATGGATCAATTTGCCAAGATCGCATATGGGCTCTCGACTGGGCGAGCTCTGTAAGAGGGAATCAACACACTGGATGTTTTTATATCATACGGATAATGAAGAGATGACGATAATGTAAAGATCATTAGTGATTAACCACTCTACTAGGCCGTTAATGTAACGAAACATAAGTCATGCCCAATGTAGATAAAGATCCCGATTTCGCTCCGAACTTGGATGAATCTGGGCATTATCATGCGATCGAGTGGAGTTCTAGTGTAGGGGTCCTCGGGGAAGCTAGAAGAACTCCAGAAATCAGATTTGGCCGAGACCGACGACCCATCGTCTGTGCTGACAATGAGATGGAGACGACGTGGGGCCAAGGTTAAATCCGATGGCGGCAGTCGTTGCCTCTATACCAAGTCGACCGAGCTGCATAGGGCCGGAGATTTCCAGAAAGCTTGACTGCAAAGCTAAGACTTCCAGAACTTCAGTACTCCCTAGGTGCGTTTGGTAGGGCTGTTTAACTCGAGCTTGCACTATGTAATACTAGTCAGTGTCGGCAATCTACTGACTTTGCCCAACGGGAATGAGTGGGGATTGGACAGACACGACTGTACAACTAGTTCAACATGCACAAATCACATTCAAGAAGCACAAGTCCCCGATTGACATAGATTGTAACGAGTGTCCATTTATGCTATACTGGCTCAGTATCCTCCACATCTCAGTGTCTTGTTTATAGCCCAATTCTCCATGTCCTTGGCAAAATCTGATATTTAGAGATCATCACCACCAGTCTTCTTGCAGCAGGTCCAGCAAGGGTAGTCTCCGTCTCCCTAGAAACTGTCAGTAATAGGTTCGTCTTAGTCACTACAAGATAGCATACAAATTTCTTGGAGTTCTGGTCAAATAGTCAGCAACATTCAATAGAGCATGGATTTTAGTAACACTCACCCAGCCTTCGGGGCATGTTGGCTCCTCGGGCCAACAGACCTTGAGGCAGACCTCGTAGTTGTGGACGTTGACGACGCCCTTGTGATTGGGGGTGACGGCGTGGTTAGAAGAAGGCTGGGAGACCTGGATGCGGAGGCTTTACAGGGAGGGTCAGTATTGAGAAGTGTGACTCAGTGCGTTGATTTAGGATGGGACGTACGTGATCTCCTCGCCGTTGGACTGCTTTGCGCTGAGGGAAGACCAAGGCATGGCAGCGATGCCGTTGACAAGGAGGAGAGTGGAAGCGATGGAGAACTTCATTTTGGAAAGTTGAAAGTGTAGTAAGGTGGTGTAGTGTAGTGTGAAAGAGAAGCTGTTGAGGTTGATGAGATGAGAAAACTGGTGAACAGACCCTCGTGCTTTATAGATTTCCCTTTCACCCAAGTCTCAACCATCATCATACTCATCAAGTCTATTCACATACTCTGTACTACAGGCTACCCCTCATGGACAACTAGCCATGTCTGAGCCATCCTTGATTTACTTACCGATGGTCCGTATGTCTTACAGGTCTGTTCTGAGGATGCTTCTCCCTGCGTTGATCATTTATGCAAGGAGGATAGAAGTGGCGGTTTGCTAAGCACGGCGGCACGGGAGGGGAGCGGCTCGATCCCCGTTGTAAGACATGAATACGAGCGATCGACGGCCCGGTCTTACTTCTGCACGACCTCCCCATGGCCCTGCTGCTTATGGTCTCGTCGGATGTCGCAGCCCGATGTACGTGGCGCTTTGCTGAATTGACACCTACCAGATACGTATTTATCTCAAGGAGTAGAAGTCACTGTGAGACATGGGTGTTCTATATTTGACATTGGTTACGTTATGATTATACTGAATTTACTTTTTTGCTGTTTGATGATTCAATTGTATGACGGCCGTGAAGGGACAGTCTACGCTCATTTGAGAAGACAGGTTGAAGCATGGGCTAATATGCGATAAGAGATTTGGGTATAGACGGCCAGACCGTCTCTATGCCTCGGGAGTCTCTTTGAAGGCGCTTGAAGATCTTAGCTAACATTGGACCTCTCTCGATACTTACAAGCAGGACGATCATTATGCCACATCCTTCACTGGTCATGTCGCACAACGCGGGGTTCATATTTGATCAGTCATGCACTGTTCCAAGAGCTCAAGCGAAAATGTCTCTATGGAGTCGCTGGTATCGGACCATTCGAAGTTGGGATATCCAGACTACTCATGCCCATTTAACTGCCCGCACCATTGATCGTTCAAAACCCATCGTCGTATTCAACCCTCCATACAAGTCGTGAGGCATGACTGGATATTCCCGTTACACACAATGGCAAGAGTGATACCGACTACGTTGTCTCTCCGGATCGTCGGACAAACAAGAGAAATTTTTATGCCGTGTCTCACTTACACTGCCGTTATGCAAGGACCTCTATCCGGCAGTGAAGTCGTAAGAGATCAGCTCTTATGCAGAGATCATCTTGAATCTATGACATAAATCTATGCGGGTCGGGGACTTTCGCTCAGCTGGATAGCTCCGTGAGGCGAGAGAAGAAAGCTAATGCAAGGAGGCTGATGGCCCAGACTCGAGATAGGCATCTTCAAGGATTGGAGCTGAAGCGTGTCTGAGACACGACGGACCACTACTCGAGGCCCGATCCTTTTCGGCTATCGAAAGACAAGACTTGCAGGGCTCATTGCTTTCGTACTCTAAACCCCTCTGGAGACAAACTCCTCGATCGATCCCGCTCTCTTTCCATCCTTTCCTCAGAAGCTTTAATCTTATCCCCAGTTTCAGGATCCCATATCCAACCCTCTTTGAGCCACATCCACCGCAAATAAGCCCTCAACTCTTTGTCAAGTGGCACAACCCTTTTCCACTCAGGCTCAAACCCCCGCACTGCATTCAACCCATTCCAATCATCGGCTAAACCCCTCAGTATGTCTCGATGAAAGATCCGATAGCTATCAATCGCGTACGGACCAAGGGACGGCAAATGCGCCACTTCCCAGCCCTGTCTCACATCATCCTCATCCAAGACCTCATCCCTGCCAATGTCTAAGCTATCACCCTGTAGGGGATAATACAGCTTTCTGTACCGCCTTGATTTATGGGGTGGTTTGTCAAGCCATGTCTTGGCGAAGGCGATGAACCGAGCGGCACGGGAGTTGTAGAGTCCTATTGGACGGATGAGATCTGCAAGGTCGGAGAAACTTGCTTCTGCGAGGTGAGTTGGTGTTGGGTACTGAGATATGAGCTTTTGGAACACGGGGCGGGCTTGAGAACCTCGAGTACGATTCCAGAGGACGGCTGCGACGAGGAGTTGGTACAGATCTCTTCCGACGGTTTCTTGGATCAGACCGAAACGCTCCTTCGAGATTGGAGGGATTCGAGATGCCGAGACTACGACTCCTGGGGGTACTTTTCGTGGCACTGTCTTGCGTTTCTCAAATTTGACGACCTTTGTGTCACTCACAACGTTCTTGACCATGGAGCGTGTAACACGACGATGACTCTGTAAAATCAGAGGCTCAGACTGGTCCTCCATAGCTGAAATGGAGGGTAAATGAAAAAAATGGTAGAAATGACATTTTAAACAGTCCAACTGCTTCACAGCATGCTGGTCTCATTGACGAGGGATTTCAATGTCGACTTCAGTAGAGCTCAGTCCATGACGCAATGGACATCTGCCCGAAAAGATGCCCCGCACTGAAGAACGAGGCCAGCCACCAGGTGAGACAAACAAGCAGTCTTTGTTCAACGTAGTTCATTATAGTCATGAATCATGTGTAACGAGATGAAACCCTTATTCGAATTTTGTGCATCGTTGTAAACGCTACACGGCCATAGTTGATATTTCATCCCCACAAACTGGCTGTTCATAACAGCGCCGCTTGTTTCATAAGTCTTATGACTCTTCATTAATTATGAATACGCCACTAAACTACGAACCTAGGCCCTGGTGAATCTCCAGTAAGGCTTAACCTCTCTAACATTACCAAACTTCTTCTTCGCATCCTCCGTCGAAACAGAAGGCGGAACAATAGCATCATCGCCAACCTGCCAATCAATCGGCGTAACAACGCCCTTCTTATCCCCAGTTTGCAGAGAATCAATAGCACGCAGAACCTCGGCTGAGTTGCGACCCGCTGAAGCAGGATACATCATCATAAGTCGAATCTTCTTGGAAGGGTCGATAACGAAAACTGAGCGGATGGTGAAGGCGATACCCTTCTCTGCGATGTTGTCGAGGTCTTCTTGGCTGATCATGTCGTAGAGGAAGGCGACTTACCGGCCCAATCATCTTGAGTCCTCTCTTGTGGAATTCAGGCTTCAGCCTCGCAAAGGCACCGAGCTCAGTGGTACAGACTGGAGTGAAGTCTGCGGGCTGCTAGAACAGAATGGCGGAGCTGTAGTCGATGAACTTGTGAAAGTCAATCTCTCCACGAGTAGTGAGGGCCTTGAAGTTTGGAGTTATCACAACGTCAGTGCATGATTCCCACGGTTTGGGGGCGTTCATAGTACCAGTTGATCCCAATCGCAGACGAGGCTGCTCTTGAGTCGTCGTCGCAAGGAATCTACGCGCCATGGTCTGTGCTAGGGGCCGCATGGTAGCTGGAGCCCAATTGGCCCTCTTGGGCAGGGCGCTGATGCTTTGGATCCGAACCACCTATGGTTCTTTGTCATTCTCATGCCCTAAGAAGCGATAATTGATATCAACTTTGCTTACTGCGCTTAGTACAACGACAGCATTGAAGGCCGACAATGTGATTGTCATGCAATAGGGTCCTTAGATCCAGGAGAGTGCACTAGTAATACCTAGAGAAGCGTTTCGTTAAATGAATATAGAGGTTCACCTCCGCGAGGAAAATGCGAACAGGGTAGTAGGCTATCCCCAAAATTCTTGCCAAGATATTAAAGCTAAGAACCAAGTTCTCTGTGTTGATTTAAGCTCTTAGCTCAAGCTTAACTGTAAATAATATATATGTAGCTCACAGGTTGGATATTATAGAAAAAGAATCTACCAAATTTACCATTATACACCATAAAGTATCCTAAGTTTACCTGTATGGAACACCTAAGGGTCAACGACTTTCGTCACGAGACCTCTCCCCGTCAAGAATCCTTCCGCGATCTATGGAATATAGATATTATGCTAAGTACCTGACCGGTTTAACACCTCCTCTCATCAAACTGGCTCCAGCTTTGCAAAGCTTCCTAGCTTAGGTACGCCGTCGGAAACTAGGGTCGTTTCCGCACGTGAAGAAAGAGAAGCGTTCAGCTGTTCTCGGTGGACTGATGAGTGTCAATTTATTTGTCAATGATTGGGGAGCATGACTCTGCTAAGTACGGCAAGGTCTTGGTATTGGCTTACCTGAAGATCGACCGGCCAAATAAGGAAATTATCCAAGCTGCATGCTCCTTTCACAATCACAATCACATACGAACCCACCCTCACCTTTGTTCTATTGCTCTGGACGTAAACGATCCTTCTCAGCCTCTTGAATCTAGCAGTAACGGATTCCTTTATGAGGCAAAAGCAAGCGAACTAGCTACATTGACGACTAAAACAAGAAAAAATGGGAAGAAGGAAATTGATAAATGAAAGAAAAGACACTCCACACTAGGACTGAGAAAACGCAAGTTAGTGGTGCAGAGGTTTGCGGCTGAGCAAACGTTACTCTGGAGCTGAAATGTCGTGTAACACACGTGCAGTTTTGTCAGACATGGTAATATCACGAATGGAGCAGTAATATCCGAGAACCAAGAAGAGATTCCTCATCAACTGCCAATTTGCTTATATAAGGACCTTCCAGTGTCCTTATAGTTCCCTTGCGTTTTCTTACTCGTATAAGAAGTCATCAATTTCACTTTTGTTTATTGGAACGTTGATCAAAATGTCGCTCAGCCTGTCCCGGATCCTTCTCCTCCTCCCCCTCCTCCCCGTTCTGACAATTTCGGCTGCAGCAGTGCCACATGCCCTAGTCACGCCTGAGCCGATTGTCACGCCTGTCGAGTGTCCTCGCCATAACCCTACAGTTCAGGATGGGTCAGTCTACCCCCGTGCTTTGCTTTAGTTGGGTATTCAGAATACTTACTCGCCTACAAGAACTCTCGTCGACCAGCTCTGGACACAAAACTGTGATCTCGTGACAAAGTTTCTCAACAATGCATTCACCGCTGCCCAAGCGGCGCAAGCCTCTCAGGGGACTCTAGAATCACTGCAGTATTATTTCATAGTCCGTATCTACGATGCCGATTGATCTGCATTTACTGAATCTCTTGCAGCAAGATTATTACTATCTTACCTTGACTGTCCCTCACAAGGCGTATCTCTTGAAATCATTGGACCCGGATGATTCTGCCGCTGAGCAGACATCTGCCATCAACGAAACAGTTCTGGATATGACTGGGGATCTCGAATACGCAAGCAGCTTTCGCCAGTATCTTACAAGTCCTGATCATCTCAATGTGAGCAGCGCCGTCGTCAAGAACGCCAAGCTCGAGCCCGTTCTACGAGAATATGTCGATTGGCTTGGAGGCAATGCAAATCTCGGCTGGTATCTCTGGAGCATATCAAGACTCCCCTGTATCTATGCGAGAAGCCTATGACAGTGCTGTAAACTTATACTAACACATTCAGGGATGGGCTGAGATTGCATATCAGCTAAATCAGTCTACTAGCACAGTCAGAGGTCTGTACAAGAGCTGCACTTCAGGAAAGAACATCAGCTGATATTATCAAGGGACAAGATTCGTCGACGAGTGGCTTATCCCGAACCTTGAATGGAGCTATGGAGCTAAACTATCCGGTGAGATGCGACTGGTCCGCTTTGGTGAGCACCTGACTAACTGCGAGTAGTTGAGCTGCAAGAAGTGCTGAGCGCCAACAACAACACTGAGACCTTTGATGTTGCCAATGGGCTATTCCGTAAGGCCTTGGAATACGAGACTGCCTTTTTTAAGAGTGCATTGGGAAAGAGTCCTTAAAACTGAAACGAGTTTTTTTGGTTGAGGATCTCTTGTTCTTGCATACGGTTTGAGGCATGGCCGCAATTTTACGTGGATTTCGCTTTGGCTGCATCTAAGGCTTGCAATTTCGCTGCACTATGGCAAGTGGTATTGTCTAACTGTTGTCTTATACGGTGGTACTATTAGCTTATCGCAAGCACAATTCATTTGTAAGAGTATTGTTTTAAGTCAATAGACCTGACAGCTAATGCTTACACCACGCACCTTAGTCGTTATGTAGATGGATTTCGACTATTTGTAACAAAAATGCGCAAATACATTATAATTGGTCAGCTTACAGTTTGCTCCCCATCCTAAGTAACTCGCCCGTGTCAACCATGTTCACGAGGGCCTTGGTATTCAGTAATCCCGGATAAGCCTCACTCAACCGTTGGATTCCACACAACTGCATGGCATTTTCCAGCTCATCTCGCAAGACTGGTAAGAACTGGTTAGCTTCCATTAGATTTGCCTTGATTTCTCTTACTCACTGTTCATCAGATGCTTCACTCCATCTCCTCCGTACATCAGAGCGTAGAAGAAAGGTCGGCCAAGACAGACTCCGTGAGCACCTAGGCAGACTGCTTTGAAGACATCTGTTCCTCGACGAATACCTCCATCGATAAAAATACTCATTTTGGATAAGACATATGGACACTTGATGTTGATCTCAGCTAAAGTCAGAAGCGCTGGTTGCGACGTGTCGACACCTCGCCCGCCGTGATTCGATATGTAAATGCCTACACAGCCGCTTTCAGAGGCCTTCATCGCATCTTCAGCACACTGAATTCCTTTGACAAAGATTGGTATTCCCACCGTTTCCTTGATCGTTTTGATTTGGGCCCATGTGACGTCTGGGCTGATTGCTGCGCTTGCGGCGCGGGATTGCTTGTTCTGCTTCTTGTCCTTCGCTTGGTCCTTTTTCTTCGCCATTCTTATTTCGTAACGCTCGTTAGCCTCCCGCTTACTAAATACAGGTAGGTCCACCGTGATCATGACAGCCTTCGGTGAAGCACGACGAATCTCGTCCAAGAGCTTGGCCAATGCTGAAGTATCGCGGGGAATGTACAGCTGGAAAAAGAAGGGATGGTTTTGGGGCAGAGCCTCGACGACCTCACCCAGCGAATACGAGGCAAGGGTAGGCATTATAATAGTGCTTCCAGACGCCGAAAGCCCTTTTGCCAACCCAACCTCGGCCGACGGGTGCGTCAGCATAGGCAAGGAAGCAGGAGCGTTGAAGATGGGGACGTCAAAGCGGTGACCCAGTACTATTGTGCCTGTATCAACCTGGCTGATAGGTTTACAGATTCGCGGTCGTAAAAAGACTGACTGATATATCTCAGCATTCTTGGATGCTGTGTGGCAGTCATTGGAGGCGCCGGAAACGTATACCCAAGATCGTTCGTTGAGGCAAGATCTCGCAGCATCTTCAAAGTCTTGCAGGTTGATGATGGAGTCAAGAGGTGGAAGACCTTTTACGACCTTGGGGTTTCCCAAAGACTGCTGATCCAGAGCTGGTGCCAATTCTGGGACTCTTCCCACCAGGTTGGTGGTTCCAAAATAGCCCATTGCCAGCTTTGGGCCGTGGATGGAATTGTAAACTTCAGAAGCGTCTTTTCCGTAGTGCTCCTCGACGACATCTTCACCTCCTGGGTGCATTTCAGCAAAGCCAGTAACGTCCCAGACATCTCCATTGATGATAATCCAGGCATCGGTGGCATGTGTGTGGCGAGACACCTCTGCTTGCGTCAAATATTGGGGAGCCATTGAGGATATCTTTATAAGCTAAGATATAACAGAGCTGTACAGCGCACCACTTATTGCTTTAATAAATAGTACTTAAGGGGACTTTGCTCTGTAGGTTCTACGTCCACTTAGCATGCGCCCTCCTATCACACAGTTGACAGATGACTGCATTGCACCCTCTAATTACCTGATGGGTGAAATATTTACTCTGTACTGAATTTTCCATATATGGGGTAAATAAGTAGTAATAAATATGTATAAAAAGAATATTATTAATAGGTATTTACTATGGATATACTGTAAAGCTTAGTAAAGCTTATATAGGCAGTACTAAATTTATAAAATTAATTATTAAAGTAAATACTTATTATCTTTATAAAATAATTTAATTAATACTTAAAAATAATAATAAAGGCTATGTACATTTAAGAATACTAAGTAATAAAGAAATAAATAGAGATAATTTGATAATTTAAGTTTAATAGTATTTAAGGTATTTTAATAGGTAGCTTGTATTATATAACTATTGGCCTCACTAATGTACCTTATATATATCGTACTCTCTATTTACAGCATTGGCATTATTGAGTGTTAACTTATGCCTAACGTTCAAGACTTATTAGACTTACGGAAACAGTTCCAGAATCAGAGCCCTGGTCCTGCGTTGATGTACAATCAGAGGCTGTTGCCTGTGTGCCACATACTTGACCACCAGCAGGCATACTGGCGCAGAGTGAAAAAGGAAACTTGTATACCCTGTAAGCTAGAGCATCTCCAGATGAAATTCTGTATGTACTTACGCAGATGGCGGATGCTGGCTTGCAATCCTTAGCAGAGACAGAAATAAAGGCTGTCGCCATAATGAAGATACCGGATGGCCGCTTGGTGAGATGACTACGTTTAGGTGTCAAGGACTGGTGAACTATCGTATATGGTTTATTTTACGTTGAGACTGGATTAATGTGATGGGGGACGCTGAGGTATAAATACTGTTCCCTACCCAGAGCTTACCGCATTTCCGAGAGCTGTGCCAAAGTTAAAACTGATCATTTACCCTTACGGGTGAAAAACATCAAATGGCAAAACTTAGAAATACAGACCCTAAGGTCGGGGTGTCATTGCCGTCACTAGGATTGCGTGTCAAGGCTCGTATTGATGGAAATTGGACATTATGCATTTGTATCCTTACAACGGACCCTGGTAAAGTTAGCTTGGGGAAACTATTCTTTGTATAGTAATAAAAAGCTTAAGAGATTAGAATAGAGATAATAAAAATATATATACTTAAAAGAAAATGGTAATAGTTAACTATTATAAGAATAACTCTGGCATAAGTATCTTAATCCTAGTCTGATCTAGTAGGGAAGCGAAGTTTATATAAAACAGGTTAAGAAATTATTAATCTATATAGAGGCGCCCAGGTTGTGGCAGCTACACAAGTTACACCGATGGAATAAAGCAGCCAATAGAAATTTTTATAACGCACTTCTCATTACAGGTAGTGTTCTTTACTTTTTCCAAGCCTCACTTCTTCCCGCCGCCCTAGTCTAACAACTCTGTCTTCTCTCCTGGACTTACACATCCCTAACCACTGCTGGTACTATGCCAGCACCAGCTAATCGATTGGCTGGCTGGCACGATGGTGCCCCTTCAACTCCCTGTTCCATCTGGCGTATAGGGTGGCTGTCGACATTTGAGAATTTGCTTTTGCCCGCATCCCTTGAACCTTCTCCAGAGTCTACATCCCGCTCAAAGCGAGCCATCAGCAAGCGTTTTTTATTTTGCTCCTCAAGAAGCATCAGTTGCATCTGGTGGTCGGCTAAAGCATGCTTCGAATGTCTTTCTGGCAGACGAATGACGTTCGCCGATGGACTGATCTTCGGTGTCTGAACTTGGAGACTGTGAAACCTATATACATCAGTTTGCTGAACCATTTGCGCTACAACTACCATATCAAAGGATTTCTGAATTGTACATCCCATGGATGAGATGCGATAAGAGAGATTGGACTCACTGTTCAAGCTGAGGTGCACCGTTTGCTGCCAACTGTGGAACACCGCCACCGGTGACCCTATAATCTTGCGGAGTGCGGAACTGCTGTACAACTTTCCCGGCCTCCCCAGAAGACGAGGAAACAGTTGGATCTTGGCTGTTATGGGCCATTTGTCCATCGTGTTGTATACCTTCGTTAGACCATTCTACAACCGGCTGCGTCTCCAGCATTCTAGTCCTCTGAATTTGCTTCTCCTTGACTCTCCTGTTTTGAAACCAGTTCTTTATGAGGGTTAGCGTTCCATTAAATGCGGGCAGCTCTCAGATAGCTAGAGACTCACGTTTATTCTCGACTTCTCCACCTGCAAAAGATCCGCGATTTCGCTTTTCCTTTGATAACTTGGCTTTGGGGTTTTCTGGAACTCTGTTTCAAAGAGCTCAGTTTCACCTTTTGTCAAGCGGGGCTTAAGTACGGTGACTTTGGACGTGAGCGGGTAATACGAAAGCGTCATAGGGGTTGCGCCGTCCAACATATCTGGTATACTAGCAAAAGAGTCCTCGAAATCTTCCATGTGGGACTTGGGATCCGGTTGTAACCGGGCTTTCTCGTCTGTCTTGCTAGGCTCCTTAGCATCATCAGAGGGGCGTTCGTCTATGTCTTCGTCCATTGGAAGGTGCCTTAGTTTGCCGAGAGCCTCTGGCTGCTGGGGATCTAAGCTACGCTGTTCTTGCGTTCCAGCACATATACCCGGATTATCTGCTTCAGACCCGGTATTTAACAGTCGAAACGTCGGAATTTGTGGCTTCGATATTAGTGTCGACACCGGCTTCGCAGGGGCTCGAACTGCGTTCATATCCACACCCAGCCGTCGAAGAAGCAAAATTGCTCCAGCAACAAGGAAAAGGACGACAGTGGCCGCTGGCGGATACCACACTGCGGAAATTTCAAATTTTGTCATACCAAAGACACTCTGAGATCGATTAGAAAGTTGCTAACGTAGCGGATAGAGCTTACTTACTGCCACGAAAGATAGAGGAAGGAAGATAGTTGCCAGGACGTTTAGCATCGCCGTTGCTTGGCCCTGTGCAATAGCTTGAGTGTTAAAAGCCTGTTGTAGATGAGTATTGAGGTCAGCCGTCTGTGACCAAGTAAGGCCTCTTCTTGTCAGGATGGCAGCCACGCAACCTACCAGACTCAGGAGATTTTCCAGTTGACGGAGGATGACCTCTGAAGTCTCGAGCTGATGTTCGAGATTCTGCTGGGAATCCTGCAGCCGATTCTCCAACTCGGCGAGAAGCTCAACCAACTCCGTTCTCTCCTTCAATTCGTCATCGTCCATGGGCTGCCCTTCTTTTCGCCTTCTGCCCGTGAGGGTTCGCATTTTGTTGATACGGGCCATCTTGTTATTCGGGAACATTCTCCGCAGTATCTGGCTGTACTTTGCATAAGCCGCAATGAACAAACGCAAGTCTTCGCGGAGAGCGATGACGTTAGCCATGTCTTGATGGATGATGCGTGTCGTGCCAAGGTCAGCGACAGCATTGGCACTCGAGTACATAGAAGCATGCCGCTGGGCGAGTTCGCGCCGCGCATTGGTCCAGATGGTTGGCCATCCTGAGAAGGTAGCAGCAAGGTCAAGGAACGCCCATTGCTCATACTTGGCGAGACGATCTTGTCGTCGCTTCATGGACCAGAACTCGCCCATCTTCTCTGGTACGCACTCGTGGAAGCTGATCGTCACGACAATAGCAACCTTTCCAGTATTTTGTTGGTTGTCTACTACTGGTTGTTCTACAGATGAGCACCAGCAGAGAATGGGAAGGAAGTTAACCTGTGCGGGAGTGATCTCGTCTTTGAGACCACTATGGTTACGGCTTGCTTCTCGAACTTGTGGATAATTGGCAAGAAAGGCCACGGCTAGAATGACGACAGATCAACTTGAATACATGGTCCAGTTAAAACGGCCTTGTAGCTACTCGTACTCACATCTCTCATCGGTGATGTTTGGGAGAATGACGGTACCTCGTCCCCAAATGCTCGATTCATAAATATCCGCTAAATGGTGGATGGGAAAGTTAGGAAAGCAACCCAGCAGCTGTGTTTCAAAGTCGTGATCATATTCATGGCTGCGCAAGACAATATTGCTACAAGATAGAGAGCATTCGTTAGAGGCCTCCTAATGCTACAATAGGGGGAGAAAGTTGACCTCCGACGTACAGTATTAAGGGACGATTCGCCTGGGCAGCCAGACCGTATAGCCTGCCTATGTCATCAGGTGTACTCAGCGGACTCATGCCATGCGTCCCCAGCACTTCTCTATACCCGTTTGGTATTTTGGGATCGCTCATGTTTGTCCAAACCCAAACACTTCGTGTATCTGTCGGCGACGGAGAGAATGCCGCTTTTTCCATGGCAGGCGCAGAGGATGATTTGAACGAGATTCCCGGTGTCGTGGAAATTGGATGCAGACGAAGGACATCTAAAGCAGTATCAGGAGCTTAAAGGTGAAGATCTGACTTGGTGGGCGTGGTGAGTTGGGACGTTGCTCGCGTGCGGAAGTTCTTCATTTTACCTTGCAGTCAGCCTCGGAGGCTTGACTGCCTGAGGGGGTTGAAAAGCCCACTGATCGTTTCGCTTGCGCCTGTAAATGCGTATCATTGCAGTACAGTACTGATAGTGCAACCTGGCTGCCTGAGTGCAGTCAAGGCTGGCCTCCGATTCGATGTTTCGCGCCAACGTTACTCAGCCGCACCTCAAGATAAGAACGGCCCCCATGACTCGCCGTAGTCAGACGGAAGGGGCTAAGACTACCTAAGGCATTCTAGCAGCGATTGTGTGAGCGCTTCATGGTGGATAGTCATTGGCCGGGACCTCTGAAGAAGGCGGCCTGGGGAGGAAAGAAAACACAGGAGCTAAACCCTAAGCATTAAAAATATTTAGGCAAATCTAGCCTAAGCTTAGACGGGTTTTTCCTAAGTTTATTTTGACACCCTATATCAAGGTCCTGTGTTTTCTTGCTCCCCAAGGGGCGGTTAACAGATGTGCAAGGGTCTGGCAGCTGAAAGAGTACTAAAATCCCCGCCTGAATCTTATTCTATAATAAAGAGCTTTTACTTTTATTTCCTCAATGAACTGCCCCATTTTATATTTTTATATAAAGATTTCCCAACTTCCATTGACTTCACCGGGTAGCTGGTTCAGGCTCGTGCATATCTCTAATGAGCCGATATCCTTCTATTTTCTCAACAACCTGATAATCATGTGGCTTATTAATACCAAAACCTACAAACTAGAGAACTTTGTTAATCCGCCATCTCACTACTCTATTCTGTCTCACACATGGGAAGGAGATGAAGTCCTTTTCCAAGATATGGAGAGTCTCCCTCACGCACGAAGCAAGGCAGGCTGGAAAAAGATAGAAATGACCTGCGAAGCATCCCGTCAAGCCAATTTCTCTCACACCTGGATTGATACGTGTTGCATCGACAAAAGGAGCAGCGCTGAGCTTAGCGAGGCTATTAACTCTATGTTTGCGTGGTATCAGCAGTCTTCAATATGCTACGTTTACCTCTCCGACTTGGTGTTCCCTTGCACGCCGGTTAACACTATCATACCCGACTCAGATGTGGGCCGGCAATGGGCAGATGAAGCTTTTTCTAAACTCAAAGATGCAATGAGGGCCTGTCGATGGTTTACGAGAGGCTGAACTCTTCAAGAGTTGATTGCCCCCAGCCAAGTTGTGTTTGTCGACCAAAATTGGAATCGCATCGGATCAAGAACTCGAGGGTCAGACTTGCGATTCATCAAGGTCCTGGAAAATCTGACAGGTATACCGAGTCTAGTACTGGAATACATCACAGATATTGCTACTATCCCGGTTGCACAAAGAATGTCTTGGGCAGCGAGTAGAGAAACGACCCGGAATGAAGACATTGCCTATTGTCTTCTGGGGATTTTCGATGTCAACATGCCTCTTCTCTACGGAGAAGGTCCAAAGTCTTTTTTGCGCTTACAAGAAGAAATTGTAAAGAACCACGACGATCTCAGCCTTTTTGCTTGGAAACAAGACTCTACATCATACGGTATTGGTGTACTTCGAGGGTGCTTTGCGAATTCACCTGCTGAGTTCGCTCACTGGCTCAATATTAAAATTGAGCTGAACAATTTCGAATCTGGCATGGAAGTCTCCAGCAAAAATGTTAAGATGGACGGTCGAGTCCTCAGATAGGAAGACTACCCAGCAGGCATTGGGCACGGTGTGGATTGTATACTCGACCTGGGTGTAACAGACCCTGATGATGAGGATAATTCTCTAGGAATCCTTTTAGTGGGCTCCAGCCGGGGTATCACTCACTTTCGATTCAAGCCCTACGAACTAATCAAGTTGCCACCAAGCAAAGCACTGTTGCACAAAGATGACTACTATGACGATTACCACTCTCACAATATTTATTGGGAAGAAAAAGAAGCGCGAGAAGAATTGGAGCGAAAAGCTATCTCCATCAGGAAATCTGTCCGAATCCAGGAAGCTCGCATGATGGGTCATTATCAGAAGCCTGTATTCAAGATTCATTGGAGCCAAGCCGTCACGAAGATTCTCAAGTCTGTCAATGGACGAAGCACCAAGGAATATACACCTTGCTTTGAATGTCACCCAAGTTCTGCGTCTCACGAAGATGGGACACTTACATGGGTCACCGATTTTGAGCTAGAAATATATCCTCAACACGTCGTCTCATTTGTGCTTGCGACCGGACTACATTGGGGGCCCCATGATTACGATTACCAAGCTCGTTTTGAACGGGCAAAGCTGCCCAATCAAGCCTTCTGGGCAGTTCTACTCGGTGAAGGGCGAGCTTACGTTACAAACGCAAGAGACAACTGGGATGACTATTTAACTGCAATTGAGGAACTAGATGAGATTCATGGGGACAATTCTACGATAGTGAGGCAGATCAAGCGGATGGACCACAGTGAGAGAGGAAAGTTTGTCCGCGAAAATTTGTTGAGACGTTACGGTGATGAAGTGGGCCACTTGTCTTATAGAAGTCTGGCTAGTCTCGTAAGGGTTCTTTCGCCTCGTGATTGGGTGTTGCCTGGTTACGATGTGTGGATAGAAACTGAGCAATGTCTGTTGTATGACTATGGGGAGCTTGAAATCAGGATTGGGCCATACCATAAATCATAATGGTAGGTCAGAATATTTAGGAAAAATATTTATCGGAAGCTATAGCCTGTCCAAACAGATCTCAGATCTACATTAGCTAACGAGTCTGTCAAAATGAGAGCAATGGCAATGCTTGGCTGTTGACAGACTTATACCCAAATAAAGGGTTTGAAGGGGTAAAAGCCGCGAGTTTATGCTTAATAGCCTGGACAAAGGAATGAATCCATGTCTTAATGGCTGACTTTTAATCATAATCGGGGCCAAGTCTCGACCACAGTGCAGATCTCAAGGGCTCCTTACGTCACGCTACACTCTCAGACTCCTACTATGACCTGATAGAGCCCTATACCGCTTTATCCTACGTCTGGGGCGATGCAAGCCAGAAGGGCGCGATACATCTAGGTGGCAGCGCCAAGGAGATCACCGCCAGCCTAGACGCTGCTCTCCGGGACATGCGCGACAAGAGTCGAGTTTATCGGATATGGGCAGATACTTTGTGCATCGATCAGTCAAATAATGCTGAAAAGAGTGCGCAAGTCGTGCTCATGGGTAGGATTTATTCTACCGCGCATCATACTGTCATCCGTCTCGGCAATTCGCCCGCGGGATTTAAGAAACGTTTCACGAATCTCAAGGCTCTACGTCAGGCCATAGTGCATGGCAACATGTCAAACTCTGGGCAGATTTCATTGGCAGAGGATGAGATCGACAGTATGCGATGCGATCTACTACCAAAGCCATAGGGTTTTCCAAGATCTTGTGCTTTCCACGGATGTCTGGGTTCAATGCGATGACCTGCGAATCCGGTGGCACCATTTCTCCAAAGCCGTCGACACTAAAAATGTCCTCGCGGCCATGTTACTTGATACGCTCTCTGGTAATCACTCAGCAGCGACAGCCTCGAATCGCAATGCCTTTGGAGGACATGATCAGTAGGCGATACGGTGCGTTCGAGACACCATTATCTACACTTCTTTCCCGTCGGAAAGGAATAGGAGCCACTGATCCGAGAGATGTCGTATTCGGTCACTGGGGTATTGTTTCGGATTGGGAGAGGTGTGATAGATTTATCAAGGTCGCCTACGATAGAGACCTTGCGCGCGAGTCGGTTGATGCTGCTCGATATTCCTTGGATGCTACCGGTATCGAGAGTCTGCTCTCGCATGCTATGAACCCTTCTCCCATTACCGTCCCTGAGATCACGTCCTGATGTCCTTGTTGGTCTAGGCCGCAGGTCCCTTGGGAGCCGATACACAGCGGAAGTAGGACAGTTTGCGTTGATCATGACAGCCCCTATGCCTCCAAAGGAGGCACTCATCACGTATCGCTATCCGCACCACCAGTCCTAGACATCAGCGGATTCGAGAAGACCAGGATCAAGACGACAAGTCATGTATTTTCAAGCTATGGCGACGAAGCTAAGGCTTCACAGGAGTCCAAGGCTGTGGCTCTGGAGCTACTCTAAGACATAAGGTAAGCACAGCTCTATG
The DNA here is from genome assembly GCA_024047395.1 of Fusarium circinatum. Taxonomy (NCBI): domain Eukaryota; kingdom Fungi; phylum Ascomycota; class Sordariomycetes; order Hypocreales; family Nectriaceae; genus Fusarium; species Fusarium circinatum. The sequence goes on along the minus strand of CM043923.1, from coordinate 3,879,725 downwards.
TTAGGAACATATGACGTTTGTAGACTAACCTGTCGTCACCGATCGCTCGGCAAAGACGAAGCAGCAATCCTAGACTCTTGGAAAAGAGTAGGGGCCAGAAATGGCGAACAGAAGCAGACGCTCTTCAGAAAGTCTGTCAAGACCTGCGTCGATGCGGCCAATACTCAACAGTCCTCACGGGGCGATATCCAAGATATCGGTGATGCTCTCATCCATTACGTCATGATTCCCGAAACAAGTCTGTTATCTGGCAAAGGACTTACCATCACCTCAAGAGAGCACTGTGCCCTCATCTCAAAAAGGTCACAAGAAGGCGGCAGAGTGGCTAAGATTGTTAAGTGCTACAAGTATGCCGTGCTACGGCGGAAAGAAGTGAATGATGTCGGCCACCTCAATAACCTCATTACGAGCGCCTTTGAGCAGGCCAACATTTCAGACAGTCCCAAAGGACCGACGAGGGGACGGTTTAGAGCCGTGGATGATGATGACTATTATGAAGAGATGTTGGTTTGGGAGAAAGCTGCTCAGTCGTTTCAGATTCAGCATTGTTTACTTGTAGGGCAGTGCTACATTGGTCGATATGTTCCATGAGAACGGGGTCTTCCGGGATCTAGGTCAGGGGTCTTTGCTCTTCATTAGCTATTCATACGTTCTGCGCGCCAGAGATGTATTTTCTTGATGCGGATCATGATGTTTGAACTATGATACGCTAATCACTCTCTGGGATTTGGCTCGCCAGTTAATTAAATACAATAAAACATTTAATCAAGTTCCTTATTTAGCTGTTTAACAGTAAACCTTTTATATAAAAAGTATCTAGTCAAGGCCTTAGTCTGTAGAGAATACTATATAATAAAGAATATCGACTTTATCCTGATTTAATTCTTTGGTTCGGGAATATTAGCGGCAATCATGCCACTGGAATATTCGGAAAGGTATTCGCCAATCTTGGAATCTATTTAACTGATTAGCTAGGTACTAACTTAAACATGTCTTAATGATAAATAGATTCTTTCCATTGCTGCCGGATAGAGACTCACACAAAGCGACAGCGGGAGACAATTTATTGCCAACAAGACTAATTTTCAGGGCAGGAGGGAGTAAATCCTGTAGTACCTTAGGTTAGCATAGATCTCATAATCACACACTTGTGTATGTGTGCCATTCGTGCCCGAGAGCAGCATGTGAAACCAGACTCACGCTCTTTTCAAGTGACGCTCCCGCCTCAATCCATTTTTTAATTTTCTCAGTGTCATCCATCAAATAACCCCAAACACCTGTAATTGCGTTCATGTGGTCTTTCATGTATGCAACGTCATCGGTGAGGGTAGCCTGGAGAGTCGTACGGGCTGATTGGATGGAGGTGACCTTTGCATTCAAGCTGTCAATCTCCTTTTTCTTCGCATCCAAGGCGTCTTTGGTGTCTGTGATGTACCGATGGTTAACACGACCCAAACGAGACTACCAACGAGCCCATGTCTTATTGATACTCACTGGAAAAGTCGATCCCGGTGGCAATCAAACCAATGCCAAAAGCAGCAGTGATTAATCCGCCAGCAACCTGATTTTAGGGGTCAGCGCAATCAAGTTATCGTTGGAGATAGATTCTTACCCAGAAAATAGGCGCCAAAGGTCCGGCGAAGAAGCCACCAATGATCAGGGCAACGCCTATACCAGCACCAACACCAAAGCCGATCAATCGACCCTGGAGACTGCTCAGGTGGTCCAAGAGGTCTTGCTGTTGTTTCTGGGCTGTCTTGATCTGGTTGTTGATATCCCCCTCAGTCTTTTGGCCCCACTTACCAAATTCGCCGGTGAATTTCAGAAAATCATCAACAACTTTCTCCAGACGGGTCTTGATGTCATCCGCCCGGCCATGATAATCTCCTGTGTTCTGATGCACCCTGTCAGTTCTCCGCCTTTAACACGTAGGTATGTATATACACTAACCTCCTTGGCAGCATCCAGGACGGCCAGCTTTGATTTGACATCCAGGGTCGGGTCGGCAACGACCGGAATAATGGTATCATCGAAGCCCTTTGCATATACTGAAACATCTGCAGCCAAGGTGCGACTGTCCTTGAGCACTTTACGCCATGAGTTCTGAATATCTTCGAATTTCGGAAGGAACTGGTCAGTACTGGTCAAGTTGTTGTCGCTATCGATCTTGGCAAGTTGAGTGTAGATTGACGCAAACTTCTGATCAAGTTCTTTATATGCTGTGACGGCGTCTCGCGCTGCAGCTTTGAACAGCTCAAGGGTTGCAGGATCAGTCAAGTCCTTCTGGACCTTCTCGTGAAATTTGGCAACTTCTTCCGGAGTAAGGTTTTTTGGATCCGGAAGGGTCGCATTCGCAATGGTCGACTTTTCAGCCGGAGTCAGTGATGCTGCATAGGTATTAAGCTGGTCAGCAGTTAATTGTTTGCCGTCTGTTTTCGCAATCAGGCCCTGCACGACGGACTCGTAGGATGGGGGAGCAGTTTCTGTGCTCATTTTGTGCTAAGATCGAGCTATCGCTGACAAGGTATTCGCTATTCGTAAACTTTATGTGGAAAGATGAAGTAATCAGTTGTGCCTGGTGAGAAGCAGTAGCACTTTTGGATGGCGGAGCTATATGACTGACTTTATACACTTCATGGAGGCAGGCAATGTTCATATCTGTATGTGTCGCCTGTCATGGGCTGAACGCGGGAGGTTTAACACGGGTGTTCAGGTTTCCAGCAGACATCGACCGTGGCTTGCTCGTCTATCAAAGTCCGAGCTGGATACTGCACAAGACCTTCCGTGCGAGGGTCTAGACAACGCCTCCTGCGGAGATGCCCAACGCGGTGTTGCGTTCATCACGGCCCAACATGTCTTAAAACCAGGTATATGGCCTTAAAGAGGAAGTGGTAGATGGTTTATGGCTGGCTGAGCTATCTCACCGAATGGCGAGAACGTTGATTGTTTCAGATCAATCAATTTATGGCTGGCTGAAATAGCAATCTAGTATAGGCGCTAGTGCGGCCGATGTAGCGGTGAATGTTCTAGCCTTCAGCCGCAACGGCAAGACACGCATCACATACATTGGAACATGACCGTCTTATCATGAACGATACGATAAATAGGTGATTAGACCTTTTAGGTTCACATGCCTATCCAATCGGCGTTTGTGCTCCGCTCAATCGATGGCAAGCTGGGCTAACGATTGGGGTTGTCATCGCTCGGCCAAGCCCGAAACTCTCTCTTGATCGAAGGAATGTTTGGTGGAGGATGGCCCCCATCGTAAGAAACAGTGGCCAATGGAAATACCACTGGAAGCTGCAGTCAAGAAATGTTCATAGCGTAAGTTCATCACAATTCATGCAAGCGAGTGTGATATATGTAGGAGGTCTACTTTTGTGACGTGGCTATGCCTGCAGGGTGCTCAGAACGTAAATAGCGAGGCAACCAAGGTATCCGCTGACTGCCGGTATTGTCAACAATCAATTTGTAGCTTGAATCCACCTTTTTCTTATATACGCAATTTCTGGTAAGAGAATATTTATTGCATTTTCAAGCATAATAAGCAATTATTGACCATATTTTCTAATGTATCTCTTCGATGTGCCAATATACTTCCGGGTCCACATGGCATTCCTGTGAATCAACCGTGTGACAGCTTGCCTCGAACTTCTGCGGCACCCACCTGACACGTTTTCCAACCCCCACTATTAATAAACCAAGTGACATGTCCGCCTATCCTGTAGAGACAAGTGAAACAGTCAAGTTTGGTGGTCGGATTATCTTTTAAGTACCATTATTTGTTGGGCATATCCCACGGACAACCTGTTGATATTGGCCCCTACGCAACAGATGGCTGCATTCGGTCAATAGACTGCGTTTCCTTTCTAGAGAAATATATGCTCAGAATCTGGGCGTTCTCTAATTTACCTTGATATCAACACGGGGAGCCAATGGGAATGGGATCACCCATTTTCAGATACACTGCGATCTCATACGCGTAGAAAGCAACGCAGCTGAATCAAAAGAGACCAGAGAGCCGAGCGGTGTCACTGGGCTCTTTCTGCTAAGGTAGCAGAAAATTCCGATCCGATCCCAATTGAAGTCCTCAGGGTTGTGTGATCAGTATTGTTAAACCCAGTCGGATCACTTCGCTGGCGAATGATCAGTCGAGCCGGATGCATCTGGTTAGATCAGTTACATTGAACAAACAAGATATGCTGACAAGGCTTTTCAAATCTGACGAATATATCGCATATATAACTGCTGTACGCAGTGCCTGATTCTTGCAGGAGGACTTCAATGACTTATAGGCCTGGATGAGGAAACAGCCTGGGCAACCAGAGTTTGGACTCTACAGGAGTGCCTCGCACCTCACTACCCAGCCCTTCTACTTTCATGGAGTCTGGGGACGGGTGTGTGTCTAGGCACCTCAGCGTTTTGCTTGAGGAAAGTCAGTCAAGGCAGTAGATGCGGTCTAGCACGGTTTGTTGACATCGTTTGGGCCTGTTTTGACAAACCAATGGTTTTTAACCCATGCCCTAAGGAAGAGAAAGAGTATAATTTTACAGTTAAGGACCCTGCTTAACTTATAATTTATTATGCTACATGGACAGTAATTAGTAGCAAAACTATCAGGTTAATCATTTCCTTAAATCAACTAACCTGGGGCGTTTAGCTGGCGGGGTGAGGTTCAGATGAAGATCAACGTCGGCGAGATTTCTCAAGGACAGGCTTTTATTCCGTCCCATTTCGGATATTGGGATACTTAGGATGGAAGGACACGAGCCGCAAATGAGCTTACGCTCAGTATGCCTCACTTTTTCATCTCAAGATTCATGCCGATAGTCTTTTAGCCGAATCGGACCCCATTTCTAAGCAGCCGACATTCAAATCCGGTGCTATATCCATCCAAAAAGTCCCAGATGGTTGCCCAACGGCAAACGAACGGCAAACGAACGGCAAACGAACGGCAATCCGAAACTTTGGCAAAAGCAGAAAAGAACGATGCTACGACTTCAAGTATCACAGAAAATGATCTGAGCTATCGTGTGCGTCAATTGGAGACTGGGTTAGGCGACACCTACAAATCAATTCTCCTCCTAGACGACATAACAAAGCAATTGCTAGATTATATAGTAGCCGACTCGGAAGCTCACTCCGGTGCTCGTCTCCTCATCCAAACCACCAAAGACGCAACCAAACCCTTCAAACGGCTGCGCCGATACACAAAGTCAGCTACAAGCACTGGAGGCTCTACGAAGTCTGCAGGTGTGCTTGGCTTATCTACGTATTGGGCTGGAAGCGCTGAAGCCTGTTAGTCAAGCAATTTGGGACGAGGAGTCACAAGTTAAGAGGGTGTAGGATAGGATGACGTTGCAGATCAACGTTAGGGCTCGTCAGGCGCTTTTAGTCCCCTGCAAGGTCGATTAGCTAGGTTAGACAACTTTAGTGTTTCAGTGTGACCATTTCATGATCTTAGGCTAGTGTATGGTAGCGGTCATATGGTGACGCCATGAATCTCACTTCCAAGTTTTCGGGCAGATAAGCCAGCTGGTAAATATGGGTCATGGACCCGAAGCCAAGGCGCTGGATCATTCTTCTTTTTGTCATAACAAGAGTCTTGGTCTTCCTTTAGATTTCCATTGTCATTTGATACCATTAATATCATTATTCTATCTATACAGAACATGTCTCCAGTTTCAGAACCTCGACCTGTTGCTCAGCCTACGGGCATCAACCAACAAGAATATGCTCCAGAGTCTATGGAAATGGTTCAGCCAAGAGCGTACCAGCCTATGGGTATGCATACAGAGCAGCTGAACGGATCAAAAGACTAACATGGCATCCATAGATCCTCAAAGACCTCAAGACAATATTGAGCGAGCTGAGCCAGAGCTCAATCTCAGAGGAGGAAAAGATTGTGACGGCCATTGCCGTGGTCGTTTCTGCTTCATCATTCCATGTCCCATACCTATCAACTGCTGTGTCATTCCTCTATGATTGATCTTTTACTTATGTTTTATCGGTGGCCCAGTTGGAAGATGGAATGAGTGATCGTGAACTTGTTTGCGCCTATTCCATAACCTATTGGAGAGATGTAGGCGGTTTGCAAAGTTTTGATCTATAACGCAGCCTCGGGATTCCGATACATGATGAGTTTAATTGAATTGAGATCCTTGTATTTATATCACAAAGTTTAATTATGATTACACACTCTGAGGCGGTCAACGAGATACGCGAGTTGTTGGATGATCTGACAGGGATGAGACGGTCTCCGATTCGCTGGAGTGAGTCCATCCTAAGCGCCGAGCATGTCGCGGCCCAACGATTCGAAACAGGCAGGGGAGATTACTCTACTCCATGATACTACCTGACTTATTTTCCATCTCCCTTGATGGGACCCTTGCTGCAGTATCGGCCGTTGATCGGTGATGAGATCCGCCTTCTGAAGATCGAGACACTCGATGATGCTGAAGCTGGTACCAACGACGGTAAGCGCCCGTTAATAGCATGCTCACTTGAGCATGTCTGCCTGCCACCTGCAGCAAAGGGAGCCTCCAACCATTCATTCAAAGGAAACGGCGGAACATAGCCAGAGCTTTCTGAGAGCCACGACACTGATGCGCTCTTCAAGAATGGCCGCGATCCACACCGCGACGAAGAAGACTCGACAGAGCAACCCGTTCCGGATGAAACAGGTTTACCGTGGCGACACGAATGGGGAGATTTCATCGCATTATCTTATGTCTGGGGCCATCCAAAACTCTCAGAAGGGCAGCCACCTTATTCCATCACAGTCAACTGTTGTCCTTTCGAAGTAACCCCCAACTTGTATCACGCCCTAGTGCAGCTTAGTCAAAGCTATAAAGTACGGCAGGGCTTCAAACTCTGGGTAGACGCTATCTGCATCAATCAAAATGACAACGATGAGCGCGGTCAGCAGGTTGCGAGAATGCGCGATATATACCAGTCTGCTTGGCAGGTTGCCATATGGCTAGGGCCAGCAGACCAAGACAGTCAACTGGCTCTATCTGCTCTCCATTGGCTAGCATGCGAGTCGAAGCGGCCTAGTCCAATGGACGACTTCTATATTGAGAGCTTCTCAATCGATCTTCGTCCCATTATCATCATGTGGCCAACTTACGAAAGTCCCATGAAGAAAGAAGTCTACAAGGCTTTATTCCATTTCTTCACCAGGCCGTACTGGCGGCGAATGTGGGTAGTTCAAGAAGTAGCTATGGGGAACTCCAACACTCCTGTTATCTGCGGCGATAAATGTGTTTCCTGGTATGATGTCCATCGGGCTGTCAATCTCATCGCTGAGGATGAGTCAAAATTCGGTCACGCCATTCTGGAAAGCGTTCGGCCGCTCATATTGACGACATGGTCGTTTGAGTTTGCGCGTGATAGGCTGATCAAGGAGAAGGACTGGGCACCAGAAAGGATGTGGAAGGTTCAGCAGACTATGATGCGAATCCAAGAACATCAAAAGGTTGAAGCTCCATCAACGGCATGGCGAGACCTGGTGCGGGCACTAAATCTTGCGCGAGATTCTCTGGTGACAGAAGAAAAGGATAGAGTCTACGGCATCTTGGGAATAAAAGCCATTGCTGACAGGGTCCGTATCAAACCTGATTATAACCTATCAAGATCAGCAATCTTCGCCAACTTTGCTTCGGAGCTGATGGCAAAAGGCGATCTCAACATTCTTCGTCTAGTTTCAGGCCCTGGAGGCTACATACCAACGAACTGGGCAGTCGACAAACTACCCGCATTCTTAAGAAATCAGTCCATGGCCCCTTTCTTACTGGCGATATTGAATAGTGTCACTAAAGGCCAGGGAACAACTCCAGTTGGTACGATTTGCAATCATGATATTCCTTCCTGGGCAGTGTGCTGGACATGCACTCCTGCTCCGACGGCTCAACTTGGTGGTGCATACCAAGCAGACTCAGGGCTAGGTCTCTCGATACCAATCTTCTCTCCATCTTGTGCCAGTCTCACTACCAAGGGCGTCATTTTGGACACCATCATATCATTGAGTGCATGCAATGCAGCTGAGGTTGACACTCGCTACCCACTCAACTCTACCACTTCTCAGAGTATCTACGGAGATCTCGAAGCCACCAGAGACGCGTTTTGGAGAACTATAGTAGCAGACACAATTCCCCAAGGCAGCGAACGGGCCCCAGAGTCTTATGCCTGGCTTCTTGATCCCAAACTGTGGCAAAGCGGTGTTGCGGGTATTTATACTCATGGCTTTGGGCTCTATATCTTCATGAAACGTAATCGGCACCTTCAACTTTGCGGATATACTCTAGAAGAGATAATATTCAGACCTGGAAAGTGGTTTACACGGCTGAAAGAGGGACTTGTTGGAGAAAGTCTGTACAATCCTACTGAGATACAGCGAGATTCTTTGTCGTGGGCGATTAATGCGTTGGCGTGGAGACGATTGTTTGGAACGAAGAATGGCAGGATGGGATTGGGAACTTGTGCAGCCGAGATCAACGATAAAATTGTTGTCTTGGGGGGTTGTAATACGCCCCTTATACTTAGAGAAAACAAAGGAGGCTGGAAGCTCATAGGAGAGTGTTATACTCACGGTGCCATGTACGGCGAGTCAGCCGCCAAGGAGGATGAACTTGTAGATATCACGATTTATTGGCGACCAGTAGGATAATGAGTATCATGAGTATCATGAGTATCATGAACAGATCTATATACAGTCTATCCCCCGAACGTAGTCTATCACCATTGAAAGCTCTCTTCAAAATACTCTATCCTCATAACTCCATTTCGTAACAAATCAGCAACTGTCTTTCTTGCATCGTCCGCCATCTGCGCCGGTCCACACGCAACAATCGCAAGACTCTCGCTCATCACCTCTTCACTCCTCCTCCTCACCACATCCGAAGCATCTATTCTACCTCTGTGCAAAGTAACCTGCGACGGCCACTCACTTAGTTCATCCTGCGTCGTATGTGTCGTAAGATGTATCTCAACGCTGAGATTCGTGCTCCCCAAAGCGTCAGCAATGTCTGTTTGTAGGACATCGAGCGCGAAGGCGGGTTCGCGAACAGCCCAGTGGATTTTCACGGATCGAGGGGCTGTTGGGCCGGTGAGAAGCTGGAGATATGAGAGGGGAACGACGATGCCGCTGCCGCCGACGATGAAGGTTACGTTATCGAAGAGATGGAGGGGACGGGTGTGGCCATATGGACCGTCGATGAGGACGCGTTGAGGGACGTTTTTAGGCCAGACTGCTGATGCGGTGTCCCGGAGTCTGGAGGTGAAGCCGTCATAGGGACGGATCAAAAATGTCATTGTGCGAGAGTCGCTGAGTACATCCTGTGAGTTAACAGGATCGGAGCTTTGCTCAGCGACGGTGTCGTCGAGAAGGGGTGCTTGTTCGCCGAGAAGCTTTGAACCCCGCTGCCCTTCATCTGAAACCATTGCCATGGTGAAGGGGTGACTTTCCCAGCATCGAGGTCCGTTGAGAACATGAATGTAGTAAAATGTTCCCGGGGCTGGCTTGTACAGACTGCTTGACCAAGGAACGACAAGCCTAACGATGTTGGAAGATGGATGGTAAATGGAAGTGGCCCAGGTGTCCCAAAGCTTCGGGTTGAAGGCTGCTATTCGAAGAGCGCGCATGACACGGTCGCTAACCCAGATGAAGCAGGGGACCCAGAAGAATACGTCGTATTCGCCTTGGAAGATGGAGACGTGCCTGGCTTGTTAGACAAGGCTGGGAGTAATGGGAGGCTAGACTTACGCAAGCATTGTGATGAGGAGGATGATTGACATGATGATATGTACTACTAAGAATAATTCGTACTGTTGACGACGAATCCAGTAGAATGATGCCCCTACGAGAAGAGACATAACGATAGTTGCCTAGACATGTCAGTCACAATTGCGAAGCCGACAATGGGAAAGACATACCACTTCGCCAACCCACCAGAACATGTAGTTCCACCAGAATAGGTAATACTCCCAGCCTCCCTCTAGCATAGAGTTAGCATGCATATAGTCCACAACAGGAGGTGTGACGTACCCAAGACAATCAACCAGGTATACCCGATAGAGTGAACGATCGCTTGAAGAGTTGCAATTCGAGCAACCCATCGATGAAAGTTGTTATATGTTCCAAAGTCCCAGCCAGTCAGCCACATGAGGAGGTTATTCCTCATTCCAAAGAGCCAGATAACAGGGAAGTTGGCCCACGATATAATACCCGTGCGGTCCGAGACATAACGAAGGAGCTGTTTCGCCGTCGATGGAAAGCTATAACAATGTGAGTCCCGAGCCATTATTACCCAAAGACGATTGGTACTTACTACATATTGACTGGCACGATTTTGTATCCAAGGATGCTTAATGCAATATTGAGAAGGAGGAAAGCAAACAAGGTCCATGACTGGATTTGAGGAGGGACAGTTCCCCAGCCGACTTTCTGCGCGCATCGGTCTCCGAGAAAAGCTGGGACGGTTATGCGGTTGAGTGCCCAATAGTAGAGGTTCCAGAGTCGACCGCCGGATTTGGGAGAGTAGTTGCGAACCAACTGTAGATTGGCGATGTGAAGAATGGCATGATTCAAGACGCCGATAGCTACGACGCCGATCCAGAAGATGATCATGGCACGCCTATCAATTTTTAGCATTCTTACCGACACACGTGGAGCTTCTCCTACCCGTAGACATCATGGTAAGTGTATGTATACGCAACAGAATCCTGCATCACAATCAGTCCCGTTCAACTTTCACTCTCAGATCACCTACCAAAGTATCCCACCAGATGCCAAACCAATGCTCAGAAGGAACAACAACCTCTCCAAACAAAACCCCTTCATCCGTTTCATTCCGCTCAAACCTCCTCACCCTCTCAACATCCTCGACTGTATAATTCGAAATCACATCAAACGGCGGTAAAACAATATGCGCCTTCTCCCGGCACGTCTCATTATACGACCCCAGCCCTACCTCTACCGCCCCAGGCGTGCAATACACATCAAGACACAAATACAGCGATAATATCGCTTTGGGGCTGTAGCAAGTCTTTGTAAAACCCGTTTGGTTCCGGAGCACGTCGTCGAAATGCACGGGCTTTAGGCACGCGAAACACGCGTCGTAGCATACCCGCTCAGGAGATCTATCCTCGGCTGCAAGGGAAGGCTTCCATAGTGAGAGGCTGATGAGCAACGCGCTCAGAGGAGCTGCGAATTTCATGGCGCCGCCGTTGGGGCTGATTGAATGTGAGGAGAGGCAGGGGTTTAAGTTGAGCAGTTTATCAGATCTAAAACCTTGATCAGATAAGACTGAAACGTCACGTGTAGTAGTGGGGCCAAAACGCTCCCATGATCCGATTTTGCCCATTACACTACACCCATTAGGAATGGCTTCGTTTATGACACGATGCCTGCTTGGTTTGGTAAATCTGAGCTGTTTCCACGGGTCAATAGGTCCCCAAGGCTGAGGTGGAAAAGAATAAGATGTCAGTAATCGCAAACACTAAAACCTGGAAGACCACCTATTCGAGAGTTTTAAATTAGTGTTCAAAAACAAAAGTCTATTGCACAAAGCCCACACAGTGGCTCTATAAATAATGCTGGTTGCAACACTTCCCTCGTCCTCTTTTTCACCTCATGTTATATGCCTAGCTAAAAGCGCCCAAAATGGACACTGTGAAATGTTTCAGACTTGAGCATCATCACACGGTGCCACGAGCTCTACGACTGCTGTATCGCTTTCGACCAAGGACTGACGCATCCCGGGTTCCTTTTTTTGACGATAAAAAATCGGGGACTTGTCTACTGGCCACCTCCGTACAAGAACAAGCAGAGACAACGGTGTCTCTTCGACCCCTAGAGCCTCAACATGCCCCGATGCAAACCTCAGCACTACTGCGACTCCCACGAGAATCGCTACTTCAAATCATGGCCTTTTTGCCGCACAGTTCCCTTTACATGATCCACCAAACCTCTAGCATCTTTCGTCATCTATTAGCCGGCTTTGAATTTAAATCTTTTCGACTGGAAATGCTGCGAAGCAACGAAGAAGAATACTGCATTACGAAAGCCGCGTTCGACCAGCTGTTTATAGTTAAAAACATGTTCCGCCGAAGATCTCTATGCAGTCCTTGCGGCAAGCTCTTCGACTCTAGGGAGCTTGAAGAAAAACTCAGAGTTCTCTGGAAACCGGCTTTATGTACTGGATGCAACCAACTACATCCAGAGCTTTTGTTCCCTCAAGGTCGGCGAACAGAAAATCATTGCGTCGGACTACTTGGTCACTTTGCTGTTTGCAAGCATCTCAAGATCTCGGGCAATTCACGAGAAATACCCTGGCTAAAGACAGTAGAGCGAGAGAGCGTGGTGATAACGTGCAAACATCCCGATCATATTTCAGTCTACGGCAAATATGGTGGTTCGTTAAGCGGCGACATGCCACGTTTCAGATATTTGTCTCTTTCAACAGGTGCGGGCAGCGACTACTCCCGATCTTTTCCCATGGCGAGGGTTCATCGTCAACAAGATCTCGACATCGGGAAATTGAAGTTGTTTTTATTGGAACAACTACAAGAACTGGACGGCGATGGGCTATGCCAACATGCCTCTAGTCAACTCGAGTCTATCGCATCTTCTTTTACCCTGGACACACCTCGTTGCCACAATCTGCGGAGCCGATATTATGACTATCAATACCCTGACTGCAGCTACGCTTGTAATTGGTGCGGAGCACGATATAGCTGGATTTATGAACAACCCTGGGTCGTACTTCGCGTTGAGATGACGAAGTTTTATTTGTGCCCAGATTCTATGACCTGGCTCTCGAACCTCAATTTTGAAACTGATGAGCACCCTATTCTTAATAAGGATACTGAGAATGTATTATGGTGCTCTAATCCCGGTTGTGGTACGGGCTGTGGAGAACGGTGGCCGTTGATGGTAGACATTTACAAGAGACACACAGTAAGCTATGAGCTACGAGAACCTGAGCTTGAGTTCCGTTCCATGACTTCCATGAATAGGCTGCCTTTAACACTTGAACATAAGACTTTTCATGATGTGGCATATTGGTCTCCTGGGTATGGACCAAATACATATTAGGATTCATTTTTTATATAAGCTTGAAAGTAGCAAATAATTGCAAGACCCATTCCTTGGTTCTCAATGTCTGTTGATCTTACAATACTATTAGGTGTTGGAACTTGTTGTGTATTGCCGTTTATTTGAAAAGTGTCAGTGGATTTAGTTATCCCTATGGACCATGTTCAGGATTTGGGTATTCACGTATGTTAAATGGAGTTTTGACGTATAGGGCAAGGAATAAATATAATCTCAGTCTACAAGAAAGGCATACGCGCTAAGTCTATATACAAATAATCATCCAAGCCTCGGTTTAAGAAGAGTACTCGGAGTAAAAGCAGCTAGTAGCGTGCTTAATCTCAGCAACACGAGCATTAAATCCAAGACACTTCTTGTCGGTGTTTCCAGGGTGCGCGTTTCCAGTGGCAACCCAAACAGTCCAAGAACCGTCAGGACCGTTGGGGCAAGCAGTGAAACCGCTAGCATCGGCAAAGTTGAGGTTGCCAGACTTGTCGATCTTCCATCCCTTTGTCTCGAACGCCTCAGGGAGCGGGGTCTTGGTGACGGTAGAATACTGAAGAACACCTTGGCCTATAAAATATCAGCAATAATTCAATTAAAAAGTGTAAGAGGAGAACTTACCCATTCCAGAGCGATCAGTGTAAGCACGCTGCTGCTTCTTGCCGGTGTTGTACAAGTACAATTCACCCTCGCTCAGACGGAAGACAGCTGATCCATGAGACTTGCCAGAGCAGGTAGCGTTCTGCTTATCCGCGGGAAGACCAAGCAAAAAGCCGTTCTCAGAGGCGCTGAAGTGTGTGAAGTGGATAGGGCTGGCAGAGCGCAGAGCGACGAGGCCAAAGGTCTTGGTGGCGGGAGAGTTGCCGGACTTGTGGGGGCTGGTCTTGGTGCTGCTGCTGCACTCCTCTGCGGGGGCAGCGGCAGCGAGGCCGAGGAGAGAGGCGGCGAAGAGAGTCTTGAACTGCATTTTGATTGATGTTGTGGTTGTTTTGTTGTTTAGAAGGGCTGTTTGGATGGGTTGGAGTGAGAATGGTAGGTAGGTAGAAGTGATTGGGGTGAAGGACTTATATAAATGTGAATACGAGGTTCCAAGGGATCTTCAGTTGATCTTTTGACGAATGAGGAGTGTAACGGCAGTTATTGACATCATTTCAATGGAGGAGGATAACCCCTGTCGTAAACTTGTCCCTTTAATGTCACCTACCGTTACATCCAATTACAAACGGTCGGGTCCTTCGGGGCGTTTCACATAGAAATTCTTCCGCCCAGGGCACGCAGAAAAAACTTAGGATCTCGAGCCTAAATGACAAAAAGGTTTAAGCAGACCTAGTGGCCCTTAACGCTAATTATTTTTGACACCTCTTTTTCCAGCCACAAGATTCTAGGGCTAGCTGAAAAGAAAAACCTCGCCACTTCACTGCCTCCCCAATACGAGATCGAGAACACATGATGGGTTTCCATCTCGTAAAGCGCGGCATATGTGCCGACGATCGCCAGTAACGTGCCAGTAGAATATCCCTGCATTAGACAACAGAACAAACCAGATGCTGCTATTAATACCCACTGACGTAGGCCGAGATCTATGCGAGATCCTCTACGGCTAACGGAACGGAAGCGGATGAAGGATCATTTGCCTACAACCGTCATGGCATTGCTACAGATGCAAGCTAGGCAAGTCAGCTGGAATGTTTCTTCAATTTCTAAGTCTTTTCTAGAATGCATTTCGCTAGTGGTCTCACAGTAAATACAGCGTCGCATGAATTCATTTCGTCGCTAAACTCTAATCCAAATGAGGCGCTGATCTAATTCTCGACCACGTCACACATAGCCTATCCACAGCCTAAAAATAGAAACAATCCTGCATTCATTGCACCTACCGTTCCACGAAAGTTCAGTTCAGCCTTCGTATTTTCTCACCTTCCAGCCTCAACAATCCATCAACATTCTAGCCTGACCGCTGATTCTTAGCCAATTCCTCAATAGTCTTTTCAAAATCCTCAGGCTCCCTTCCCAAAACCTCTTTCATCGTGTTTGTTACACCAGCTGTTTCTCCAGCGCGAATGGCATCCCATGCTGTAGCCCACGTCCTCGCCTTTTCCTCTGTTCCGAAGTATCCTTTGATTTGAGGGAGGTTGGCATACTCGTCCACGCTAATTTGTTGAATCTTGAAGTCTTTCCCTGCGGCGCGCGACAGGATTTCGACGGTTTCTGCTAATGTCCAGGTTTTGGGGCCAGTTAAAGTGACGATTTGGTTGGTGTATTTAAATGATAGCGGTGATTTTGCGTATGATGCGATGAGACGTGCTGTCGCTTCTCCGAGTTCATCTCTCTTGACCCAGCTAACCCCTGGTCCACTTCCATCGTGAGGGATGAGAACTTTGGACGGGGGGTTCTTGAGGTCGAGGAATGAAGTGTAGATGGGGAATGACTCGCTGTAAAGACCCTCGCGGATACTCGTCCATGAAAATCCCTCCTTCGCGCTCGCAATCTTTCGCAGATGCGCCTCACTGTCAAGATGAGCACCCATGACTTCAGCCTTGGTAATACTCTCATTAATCGACGCGAATCCAAGTGACGAGTAGAAAATATGCTTTACTCCAGCTTTAACCGCTGCATCAAGTGCTTTAGTGTGCACTTTTGTCCTGTATTCGTGAACATGGCTGGGATATGAGATCAAGAATAGGACACTAATCCCTGCAAAAGCTGCTTCGAGTTCTTCAGCGGTAGACTCATAAGAAGCCTGACGAACGGTAGTTCCATTCTCCACGTATTTCTTAGGCACCTTTTCGGGATATCGGTTGATGAGCGTGACTTTGTCGTTCGGGACTTGAGATAGAAGGTGAGTGTACGTGCTGGTGCCCAGGGCTCCAGAAGCGGGGAAGATTCCGATTTGCGTCATGTTGAACCTCGTATTTTATCGTGGCGACAAAGGAGTGAGTTAATAGTGATGGAAATATCGCAGTTTCGTATTGAAGTGAGTAGTTTATGTCATATTTTATATAGGTGTTATGGAATTCCGTGGAGGTGAATCTGACTAATCGATATGCTCAATATGACGTGGTGCCATCCACTCCGAGAACTCCATGGAGTTTCTCCCTAAATGCTACCCTATTGCCCCAATAGATCTAGGCCTTCTTATCAGTTCTCTTGAGCTTGATGTAATTATACCATATCTCCAACTTGAAGTCCGCAAACTTTGTAACAAACTCCTCAACCGTAATATTGATGAATTCTTCGAGAAATGCCTCCCCTCCAACCCAGTCTTGACCTCGTGACTTCTTCAGCACATCCACCCAGAACCAGCCTGAAGCTGAGACCACGTTATTAATAGCGATCTGAGCATATTCCTTCAGAGCTTCGTCTTTCTCACTCTCATGGGCCTTGATCTTGGCCTGGTAGGTATACCAGGCTGGCTGGACAATCAGCTTCGGCTCTAGAGACTCCACCTCCCATAGCGGTGCGACAGTCTCATCGCTCAAGGCGGCCTGAACCTCTTTGGGAGTGCGCTCATGACTTGGGAAAAGAGCCATCTGCATCAGCTCAGGCAATGCCAGCTTCCCCTCACCGACCATTCTCATCAATCCAGCTTGGAGGACTTGCGAGCCAGGCTTTGAAGGCGTGGTTTCCCCTTCAGGCGCTTGTCCTCCAATAGCAGCAATGAAGTATCCTCCACTCCGAATTTCTTTGGCCCTAAGCTTCAGTAGCTTAATGAGGTCTGTATGCGCTGCTGCCGCAAGTGCTTTGTGACGAGCAACTGCAAAATCAGCTGGAGATGCTGTTGCGTCGAGACTAACAGAAGGAATATTCTCCAGGTAATTGAAAGAGGACCAGGAAAAGCCAATGTCGGCTTGGCCCGTTGGGACTACCTGCCGATAGAATCCTAGTGGAACAAGACTTGGGACTATCTGGATCGCGCTGTCTTGGTTTGTAAAGTTGTCCGAGACAGTCTTTGCCAGGGTTCCAAAGTCGTTGAACGGGGTGTCTTCGAAGATTAGAGAAGCGATGGCTCCATCTGGCAAGGTTGATATGGCCTTCTTTACAGGTTCGATCCTTGAGAATGTCAGCGAGGAAGTGTCAAGCGGGCGTTTGACAGTTACGAGTTGGCACCCTGGGCGGTTCCATAATCAACGACTACCAAATTGTCTTCTACCATATGTCAGCATCGGCTTGGCCAATATGAAACACCGTTCGGATATTGCTTACTGTCCGAGAAGCTGGGGATCAGGTCGAGGCCAGCTTTCATAGCCGCATTCTGAATCTCGGAGCGTTCATTGTAGTGCTTATCACGCATAGCAATGCGAACAGGGTTCTGAGCTGAAGCCATACTGAAATCACAATATCAACAATAAATCACCAAAGCAAGCCTTTCGGAATAAAAGACGAGGCACTATCTCTCTTTATACTTATTCCACTACCTTCGAACCCGGACAAGCTGATGCGAAAAGTCACACGAATAAGCACTACGTATGCAACCCCGCTGCTTACCCTCCTAGTCACCCAAATCATCCAATATCATTCTCAAGTCAAATAGCAAGGCACCGGATTTTGAATCCTTCGGAAGGACCGGCACTGATTGGCGGTCTCGCCATTCGGGGAGCAGTCGAGGCGAATTTTGGCTCGTGAGGAGTGAAATGCAGGTTGCGTGGCCCAATGGCAAGGCGTCCGAGAGTGGATCGGAAGATTCTGGGTTCGATTCCCGGCGTAGCCATGGTAAAAGACACGGGAAAATACTTAATCCAAGCACTTAACTACACTAGATATATTTCTGTTTTGTTTTGTTTTTCTTTTCTTTTTAATGCTGTGGTCTTTTCCTACTGTACAGTGTGAGAAGGAGTAGCCTTGACACGTGAGGCAATGTTTACAGTGAAGATGGCTGAAATCTCTGAGGCAGTTATTAGTTTGGCACAAATCACAACGCAGCCTCATGATCTTTGAGTCCTATAAAAGAAAATCTTGTTCTATGGCTCTCGGGATAGAAAGACTTCTTGTTGTCATAGACGTATCTCAGCTCGTGACCCCGACTCCCCTTCTTAAGATTTCATTCCCCAATCTCTACTCCGTACTACCCATTGAATGTCCCCACTGTACAGGGCCCCTAGACAGGATGGTCAGTAAGCGGATCATCAACAATAAAAAGTTAAACCAGTGTTCCCTGGGTCTCGACAAGACTTACGATTTGATTAGCTGTAACATTCCCATCCGTAGTATTATCCTTCCAGGACGACTCAATTCAATTAGAAGAAGGGGGGGGGAGAGGGGGGGGGGGGGGGGTAAGGGGGGATATAGCCACGTCTCCTGCAGCATTTCTCACTAGTCGTGCGAAGCCGGCCTTTCTTGACCATGATATCATACATGGGGTGAAGGACACATGTCTTTGCTTTGTCGTCATATTTGCCCTCCACTATTTTGCAGCATCGTTTGGTTATTTCATGGTAGACCTCCCCGGACCCCCTGTTGACGCAATCGAATGTGTCTCCGCGAACTTCGGGCTTAGAAGAGCATGCTTCTCCTGAAGAGAGAAGAGTCACGAAGGCCAAGATGGCGAGAGGGGAGAGCTTCATCTTTGCTCAAGAAAGAAGGGTTGGGCTTGAAGATGAGGTATGTGGATAGGTGCGATGCTTTGGATGATGAACTCTGGGTGACAATTGTGTAGGTAGCTAATATACTGCCTGGGCTGGGTTTAGGAGAATGTTGCTTTGAGTTGATAGATGTAATAATTGATGCTTATAGTATGCTTCGTTCTTGACCTTTGTGAAGGGAACGGGCCTCTTTTATATTTATGATCCAAGTAACGCATTCGAACTCGATGACCCGTGAAGTTGTGCAATCTGGCCACTGGGGCTCTACGATGAGTCATTATCCAAGACTTATCGCGTCCTATACGTGTACTGACCGTGAGGAGGTTGAGGTGAGAGGAGGTTCCAGCCCCCAGGGCCCAGAGGTAAAGACTATTGCTTACGATCTTGCTTTTGGCTGAAAAGCTAGATACGTTAATGACTGAGTTCCGGATTCGGTCGAAGTCAGGATAAAGTTCTCAGTCAAACAAAACTCCGTTGAACGAGTCCAACATGGTTTTAATACAAAGTATTTGTACTGGCGGTCTAAGGTTCAGAATTATGGCCACTGATGAATCAAGGAGATGGTTCGAGAATGCCAGCCGATCGTTAACCTTATGGACTTGAGTGGGGGAGGAGATGGATGGAGATGAATCATAGCCAACTGCTTGAATACGCGTAATATGTGTAGGTGCATTTATGCCATTCCTTAGCCGGTCTTTATTCTGGAGTTATTCACTATCATACGAACCAAAGTTGGCCTGGCCTCAAAAAAGACAGGTTTCACGATCGGTGACTCAGTTCAATATTGGCGTTATCCTGTTATAATAAGGTTGAGGGGTAAAAGAAAAGCATAGGGGGGAACAGCACAACCCTTTTCAAGGCATTGTATACCACCATGTGAATAGAGTCTTATTAGCTACCTGCAGTTATCTAGGATTGCCATCCTGCACAATTTGATCTGACCCAATTCCTTGTCACCTCCTTAAACCATCGCCGTTCAACCTCCCGTTATATACCACGCCAAGGAGTGCTATGCGCAGAGGGGAAGATAGTTCATTCGACGAGGTTTGCCTAAGATGAGATGGTCAGTTAACAGAGCATGCAAGCCACTGTAGTCTCACAAGACTTACGATTCAATTCGCAGTAACATTCTAAGATGTTGTATTATTGTTCAAGCTCGGGTAGACCACCTCCCTTCGAGCAGCAAGTATAAACTTCCTCCAGTTTCTTCATTGCCCATTTCTTGGACTTGGCCTTATGTTTGCAGGCATCGTCCGATGCACTAAACTTGCCTCGGGTCTCCTCGCAGCACTTTTTGGTCAGTAGCGCCATGACTACCTTATCGTCGACGCACGCCCATTTCGCTCTGATTTAACCTATCAGCTACAAGTCTCAACTGCAGATAACACATCTAACTCACGTCTTTCCGATTGCTTCTCCGAAAGAGAAGAGAGCGGTGAAGACCACGATCAGCGGGGAGAACTTCATTTTTGGTCAACAAAGTGGGGGGCTAGGTTTGAAGATAAGGTGTGTTGAAAGAAGTGTGATGCTTTTGTGATGAGCTCTGAGCGATAACACTGCCTGAACTGGATTTGTAAGAGTGTTCTTTCGAGTTGATAGAACTGACAGCTGATGCTGATTTTATGCGCCTTTGAGTAGAGGAGATGTGCTCCTTTAATAGTTGGGATCTGAATAGAGCATTCACAGTTAATGACAAGTTGAAATCTCGCATTGCATTCAATGATTCATGATGCGAGAGTTGTGGCTTCCTCACTATTTGTTCTGACAGCATGGATGACCTTAGAGCCACTGATCAGTCAGGTAGACGGTCCTGAAATACAAGCTTATCTATTAACCTTATCAATTTGGCCGGTTGGAAGAGGGATGGAGATCAATTAAAGCCAGCGGCTTAAATACACGTAACTTTATAAATGTCTACAAGACAATTTAGCCATAGCCAGTCCTTATTCAGGAGTTCTTATGTTCTGGGAAAGCTAATATTCAAGACCGCAAAGAGAGCAGGTCTCACGATTGGTAATTCAATTTTGTGCTGGGTGTTAGGTAGCTGGGATACTGCCTGAAATGATTGGAGAAGAGTGTCATTTTGAGATAATAGACCCCACCGCTGATGCTCACATCACGCGCCTTACACGCGTAATGGTATTTCAAGGTTGAGGGGCAAAAGGAGGCTTCGGCCCACCACCGAGTAGTGTTTAACAGTGGCGGTTGGAAGACGTTTCCAGTAGAGACAATTACAAGTACATCTTCCCAAATTCTCTTCATCACAGCGAACCGGAGATTAACCCGTCCCCAGCAAGCAGGTGTCTACTTAATACTGATAGGTTATTACAGTGTCTTGGTCTCTACTTCACGTGATAGTCTCTGAGTGGTAATGGTAGTCATGAGCCTCAACTGCAAATAACACATCTATGACATACTCCACAAATTTAGATTTACCCCAGATTCATTACTCCCAACTTGCATTGCGTTGAGGATCTTGGAGCCTTGCCATCTCTAACAACAGCCGGTAAACATACAGACCCATGTCAACTTCGCGGAACGCTCGAGCATGCCATTGTCGACCTCGCTCTGCGATCTGCCTCGCGATTTCTTTTCCAGATGCAGTCGAGGTGAGATAAAAGACCAGCTCCGGGAGCTCTTCCATACTTTGACTGACAGGTACATAGTGCAGCCAAGGTATTAGTCGATCGTCGTGCCATTCTTGAAATAATGTCTGCTTCATTGGCGCCGACTTGGAAGCAAGTAGCTTATAATACCGGCCGCTGATACCGTTGCCGTCGATATCAAAGGCAAGCGTTGATTTAAGCGCTTCATCTTTATCAACCCAGGATTTGGTGTTGAAATAAGCATCTTGGTCCCTACAGGCTTGTCTCTGGCATTGGAAAATGCGGGTGAAGGTAACATCAAACAGTCTCCCATTTAGAAAAGAAGATTTGGCTTTTTGCATGACACCACCCTTCATTCGGAGGTAGTGATAGCATTTGGTCGCTCTCAAATTCTGTGTGAGTTCGACAAATCGTTGTCGATGGAAGAGCTGCCAGTGGGTATCAAGCGCGAACCCACCTGTAGTTGAGCCAGTCCAGTAGAGGTTATTTCTCTTTCGGCCCCAATCAACATCTCTTGACTCGTCGTAAATGAATTCTTGCTCAGTATACGCTGGGCTCGGAATGAGAATGTCACTCATTGTGGATAATTTGCCAGTCGAGAAGATAGGAACCAGGCCATGGATCGGACGAAACGAGACTGGGCTCATCATGAAACCATGTGAGGCGCTGTATTCTGGGTGTTGACATAGATCTTGGGCTAAGGAGAGGTTGGTCACGAATGGGATTCCAAAGGTATTGATGTTGTCTTGGACTTCTACTTCTCTCTCAGGGCCACAACTCTTGGTCAATGAGTCCCATATGGGTTTTCGACTACGATCTTCCATAGTTATCCTGTGATCGTGAGGGGCAGATGCTTCGGGAGAAGGATGATAAATAACACGAGGTTCATCGATATGATTGACAAGGAATGTCACATCAGGAAGCGCAGTAAAATTGGCCATGATATTGTTGAACATTCGCGTGATATGTCTGTCAAAAGTACGATGGGAGTGACTGCATTTTGTTGTCGAAGATGTGCCTGAGAACGTGCAAAGCCACAAATCGCTTCCAGGAAGGTTTTTCGCTTGATGCATGGCATCGAGGACCTGACTGCCGCTTACCCTCCAGAACGGCGATATTGTCTGATACAAGGAGTCGAACTCATCGATCAATGGTGAATCGTTGGAGCGTGCAGCGTCGTACCATTCCTTAAAGCCTTGTGGCGGCTCTATACCATATTTGGTCTGATAGCTATGCGATGCGGCCTCGAAGGTCCTGGATTGCCTTCTAGATTGATTCTCGAACTCATTCAGTGCTTTATTGTACAGGGCCATGACTGGATGTGGTGTCTCTGCGGTGAAGGTTCGAGCGTCGGTTCGAGCGTGACAAATAGCCATGATATTGGCTACATAGGGTATTATCGGTAGCATAATGCAGGAACACAAGAATCGCGTTGGGCGTATCTGTCTTGGGACGAAACCAGCAATCTGGCCAAGGCAAAGCAAGGCAGATATAGCGTTAAACAATGCCTGGCTCTCAAATGTGAATTCGAACGGATCGCGCGTTACTAGAAGACCAAATGTGGCCATCATAGTCGGAAGAGCCCATGGCTTGTGACGAGCCTTGACTTAGAAGTTAGAAGGCCATAGATTAATGGAGGGGAAACGGTCAACATACAGCGCTGGCAACACATCGCCAGGAAAGTGCCTTTACCAGTCCCAGAAACAATGCGTTTAAGGGACTAATTCGTGGAAGACCAAAGATACATACTCTGGCAAGAGTACCAACTAAAAGGAGTCCAGTCACTCTTGGTGCAAGAGAGTAAATATGTTCCTGGAAGGGATTGAGGTGAGGTAAGAAGCGGCCGCCCCTTGGTCTTGATTGAAACGAAACATAGGCGATGAAAGAGGCGCCAGTCGCAACTCCAGAAGGCACAAGCCCAGAGTAATTCCAGTCAATCAGAACCAATGCCAAAAGAGCTGCAACGAGTGTTGCTAACCAGAGCTTACTGCACAAGAGGGCTAACTTTGAAGTGTCCGTGGTCTCGCGCCCCCGAGCGTTACGACCCAGGCCTCCCTCCATCCAAAGGAGCAAGGGGGTCAGTACAGGCTACGCATTTCTGTTACCATCAGCTTCTTTCAGGGTATGCTGTTGAACATACTAAGAGCTTGTAGCTGTCGGCCTCAGCTCGACATCCGGATACGATGGAAAGACAACCCGCAACAGCCCACAATGACAATCCTGAGGGAAGAGTATGCCGAGTCTCACGACTGGTGGGTAGATCTGCACGGGCTTGTCCTATCAAGGTGTTGGCTCCAGATATCATCGGTAAGCATGCCCAGCAGATAATCTCCGACAAAATTTCGTCCTCTCGGCGAAAAAGGTAACTCGTTGTTACTGCGAGGAACAAAGCCAACGCAATTGAAGTTTCCGGGTTACTGTCAAGGTCTCGTGGGATGATCATCGTTGGCGGCGAATTGTGGAGGGAACCTAGCTACTTGTCGTTTGTACGTACACAGATGATCCAAATGGCATTGCGGATTTGTACCAAAGAGTTTACAAAATGGCTCAGAGAACGAGTGTTGGCTGAAGAACAGACTGAACAGTAATGAGGTGTCATTTGAATGAACATTCCGCTCACGGCAACGAAATGCCGTGAGCATCCAATTACAGTGGTGAGAAGCTCGTGTCACGGACGCTGTTGGTTCTGTCAAATGTCTGAAACTTTTAGTCCTCAAAAGTACTGAGTTGTGTTGGTTGAGTGCTTCTCTGTAGTCATAGCGAGGAAGAAGCGCCAATTGGGGACTACGGATGTCTCCAGTGTGGGCTAAACTGTGTTGGTTGTACCCTGTAGCTAAGACATGGTCTGATAAAAGTTCGAATACCTTCCTCTAAGGTACAGGCCGTATTGGGAAATCCAATCAGATCCGCCTGTTGTACAGGGGCTTTCATTTGAGCTACCAGTCCGCACTGGTCCGATTGGAGCGTTCCCTCAATATCCCAATTAAGCTTTTCTTTTTGCTTCTCAACTGCATCCTTACTTGCATATCACATTTGTTCGGTGCCACTGGAACCTTTATCATGGGCTGGACATTTTGGCTTAGTTTTAGTTCACTAGTCCCGATAACCCATGAGCCCTTTATGGTAAATCTGCACGATCACAGTCACAACCAACAGGCAATACAATCACTGAACCAACAATGTACTAAACCAACTATGTGGTCGGTACCAACAAAGCCAACTGCCTGTACTCTGGCCAGTAGACGATACTATGATCAAGACGTAAGAAACGATGCAGACAAGTGTATAAAAGGCCCCTTTGAGTCTTCTTTCCAGCGTTCTCAACATCAACTAACAGTCATCTTCTCGCCTCAGAACCTTTTTATCAGATATTTTAACCTCCTTTCCTTCTGCTCTACCAACATGCAACTCTCCAAGTTCGTTGTTCTCAGCATCGCTGGCTTGTTCTCTTCCTCTGGGGAGGCCTGCAAGTGCTACGGAACTAATGGCAATCTCAACAACGGCGCAACTCACAAGTGCTGTAACGATTACCATGGTGTTTACTCTGGTAATGACTGCAAAGCTAGTTCCATCTCTGAGCATCTCAGTGGATTCGACAGGTGCTGCAAGGGTCAGGGCTCGGACTGTGACTTCCCCGGTCGTGCCGCTGCCCTGGGTCAGGAAATGAGAGCTGTTAAGCACGTCGAGATCAAGACTGACCTTGCCAAGTAAGCTACCAGCGACGAGTTGAGGTCAGTCAAGTCTTCCTTACCGTGTGGACTTTCTGCGATGCTAACTTGTCCAAGGTAGCAGCCAAGGCATGGGAATACGTAGTGGCAAAGAGATTAGTCAGTCTTAGTTGTACTGCTCTTGTACCACGCACGAGTTTTATATGCCGAACTGCACGTGGAACTTTTCCAACGCCTCGACTCCATCCATATAGTAGATACTTTCTAGCCTCTAATCAAGGAAGCCTTTGTGATACATGGTATAGTTGAATTACTGTTATCACTCGGGAACTATTAGGTGGAGTGAAGACCAAGACAGTGCAATGACTGGTCAGTAATAAGTCGTCCCATGTCTTGTAAAAACGAGTTATTTCTTGAACTCACAAGTTGAAACCTGGTGTCTTATCTCCCATCCATCCTGAAAGGTGCCAACCGATGGGTAGCCAAGCTAGAGGACGAATCCAATCATAGTACCACTGCACTGTCTTCTCAGCTTCTTCTCGTGTGATCTCGCCCTTCTCAAGATGGCTCCTGGTAAAGAACATCTGAGCCTCACGCATGAGACGTGCAGAGTCACAAATGATGCCCAAGAACCAGGCCCTGTGGGCAACCCTGTACAGGTTTGTGACACGCCCACCTGCGCCATTGAATAGCCATCCAGGACCACATTTCATCAAGACACCTTTTTCCGTGAGTAAAGCAATGTTCTCAAGGAGCTGGAACGTCGCATAGGGAGCAAATTGGATAAAGGAGATGATATAGAGTACGGGGTCCATGCTGTTGCCGTCTCTAATCAACTTTCTAACCCGTACGCAAATAGGGAGCAGGCCGAAGAGTCTCAATGTCAGCCTAGCATTTGCAACGACAGAGCCTAATCTGGCAAAGGGAAATGATTCTGTTTCAGCCGCTCCTGGAAGCGCGGTAAAAGCAGTCTCTGGTCTGACGAATAGATTTGCTTTGGACTTGAGATTGTAGGCTTTGGGGTCGAAGTAAGCCAAGAGGTAGAGGCCATAGTTGAAGGTGGTCAGGACGGAGCCAAGGTCTTTGGTGGGCTTCATGAGCCTGAGAGTAGAATTAGATGGTAGGTAGGTGAATTTATTGAATGTTGGCCTACTCGTTCAACCTAATGAACAGACAATCTGGCGCGCTCAGCGCAATCTTTGACTGGACAGGTACTGGGATAACTTTGGGAGTTGGTTCAACTGGACTTCCAGTAGAAGTAATCTGATGCTCGTGATCTGGGATAGTTAGATCTTGAATGCGAGAATACTCAAGCTCTTCAACTGCTTCATTGTAAAACATGACAATATGATAGAACTTGTACTTATGGCTGTCCCAGTCCTAATGTACTCACTACCATATATAACATGATTTGGCTAGCATGATTCAGCCTTTGGATATCGTTCGACGTACTACTGGAGTTGGTTCCTCGTTTGCGGTCTCGCAGCTGGTGTGGCTACGCCGGAGTTGGTGAAAGCTAGAGAACAATACAGACGCAAAGGCACGGATTAGCACAAAGCCAAAATTCCATTACATGTACCTAAAGCTCTTTGAAGTCCGGAAGAGGAATATCTTCGTCCTGTAAAGTTAGCTCCGTAAAGATAAAGCTTTCGCTGCATTCTCACTTCTTGATATACTGACCAACGACGAATGAAATAAGATGTTTTAACAACTCTATCGTCCGTATCACTTTAGATGAGAATACTTAAAGCTCTATGCTGAAGCTCTCAAGCCTGGGACAGGGTATGCAAGCTATGCCAATTGAGTTTGAGGACTCTAGGCGTACTAATGTCAACCAACCTCGAGCTCTAGACACTTCACCTACCGGCCGGAATGAGGATCACATCACTTCACCGGTAAAGATTCCGAGAGTATTTTGGTGTAAGATCTCTTGGGGAGAGATAAAACACCCCATCTTAATAAAGGTATCAAAATGAACTCAGCAAAGTCTATCATGAACTTATACTGATTAATTGATGCCTAAAGCCATAAAGTCTCAACAACTTATACTAAGTTACCCAAGTCTTTTCCTGTCTAGGATCAATTTGCCGGAACCTAAAAAGATAATACAGAGTTAATTAGACGCTGGCTGGCATTCCTGCTGGCCTCGAGCTGAAAATGCATACCAACACCGTCAGCCGTAGTATAAACTGACGCTTTCGTTCGATTCTGTTTCTTGGTTCTAATTCTAATAGCCTTTATGGGCTTGGAGCTTAGGCATTCGTCAAGCTCTCACGGGACGTTTAGCACAAGGCAGCTCTCTAGCTTCCTGTCGATCTTTGTGCAATGCTACTAAGCTATGAACCGTTTACTTATACAAAGCTCCTACCAAGATCCACACACGTCTCCCTCTCCTTTTCTATCAGATCTTTCCAGACTTATCACTCATTGTGAAAACGGATACTCAATCCACTTCACTTCAACTTACACAATCTATCACCATGCCTACCTCAATCCCCTGCGAGTCAAGCCTTACCCTAATGAGCGTTGTGAATCAAGAGGCCCTCAGAAGCGTTGAAGCAATCGCCGAACTGCAAGCCCCCGTTGACACCGCCTAAGGCGCTCTCAACTCCCTCATCTCCTCAAAACGCAGTATTACCATGACTAAAGCCGAGCTCAAAAACCTCGGTGTCGGCACCGAGTCTCTCGACGAAGAGCTCAAGAAGCTCAACATCGCAGTCGAAGCGGCAGCAGGCGCTTATGCCACTGCCGGAATGGCCTCTGAGCCGAAACTCACCGCTATAAGAAAGGGCACCCACTCTGTGCATAAGCAGATCGAGAGTCCTGTTGGTTATCTGCGCAGTGAGATCAGAACCATTGCGCTGGCGAATGATACGATGAACATGGATATTCAGTGTTTCCTTTGATTCGAACTCGCAGAATTCTGCGACGTATGTGTCTGGGACTGTGAGTAGTGTGTTCGGGGCGAAACAGTCGATGAGGATTAAAAATGCAGTTTCTTGACAGGTCAGTCGTCAGCTCAGCTCACACAGCATCGAGGGCCCACTCGTTCTATCTGTGAGTTGCCCTCACAAGAACGCTTCGATCGTGGCGCCTTTCCTACTACACGTCGATAAGGCTATGAAGGTCTGGAATCATCTCTTTCCTGTGAGTAAGTTGGACCCCATTAGTGGATCAAGCGATGAATTGTGCGATGAACGAGAGTCAGTAAGATAAGGAAAAGTTCTCTATCATCTCCGGTGTCACCTATGGATCAAGCTTCGTTGGCATGGTCCACGTGCTTAACACGAAGTCCTCGTCTGCTTCCGAGTCCATGGAGGCTACTGCCTCGCAGATGCAGTCGACGATGAACGTCGGTGCTTGGTTCGCCATGGGAGGGCAAAGTTGGCGTAGACTCCAACTTTCCCAGCAACGTGAAGAACTCCTCAGTCAGTAGAACATTCAATCTCACGTTACGGTCCTGTCAATGGGTGTTATCCCCTCAATGGTAGCGCGCGACGTCGCAATGACAGTCAGTAAGTTCAACGAGCTTGACCCTGGTTCCAACATGGCGAATGTTGCTGCCATGCAGAATGCAGTCTCGTCAGATCAATCTTCCGTTCAGTCCATGGCTGAGGCTTCACGAACGACTGGTCAAGCATCTCAGATGCAGATTAAGAATATCGAGTCTTCATTGAGTCCTCTGGCGATGATTGACGGGCAAAAAACAAGATTTCTTGATGTAAACTCCATGATGACGGCCCTGGAA
Organism: Fusarium circinatum; assembly: GCA_024047395.1. NCBI lineage: Eukaryota > Fungi > Ascomycota > Sordariomycetes > Hypocreales > Nectriaceae > Fusarium > Fusarium circinatum. The sequence continues at coordinate 3,851,028 of CM043923.1, read as the reverse complement.
GATTATTTGGGTAACGCTATACAGGAGACATCTAGTATTCCAATCAACTCCTATCTCAAGGACATCAATCAGAAGATGCTGGCCCAAATGTGGGCTGCTAAGTATTGCCCAGGGGAATTCATGGCGATCAAGTATGATGATACAGAGGGCGGAGGACCTGCTGAGGAGGACCCCATCTAGGCTGTTGGGTAAGATCTTCTTGCTAGTCTTTTTCCTTTTTTTTTTTTAATTCGATACAAACAATTGACTTCCTTTTCTTAAAACTAATGGGCTGCCATATGCCAAACGTCCTGTGAGAGCTTGGCGAATGGCCAAGCTCCGAGCCCATGAAAACATTCATGCATTCCATCCGTCCATGTTCAACACGAAACTCAAAAGGTCACACGGTATGTGATGTTTTTCGCCAGTTCAGGTCACCTCGTTTGAGTTTCGTAGAAGCCGTGCAAAACTAGGCTGGTGAAGCTTATGCCCAAAATAGCGTTAGAATGTGTAACGCCATTCAGAAGATTCGATATAAAAACGGCAAAACGGCAACCATGGCCTGGATAACTTCAGCTAAGTGCCGAATCCGGACATAGCCCACCACGGCTCTATCAATCTCGACTACGAAGAAGAATGAACCCAAAGATTGAACCCCAATTTCAGCCATACAGAGCATATTTTCCCAAAGCAGCTCATCCTTGCCTACACAACGATTCCGACCAGCTTAGCTGCAAGAACTTCAATGTCACATATTTTAGGATCTCGACATTCCGTACCTAATAGCCTTGCCCCGAGTCCTACATGTATCATCGGTGGGACAAGTACTTATTGAACTAAGTAGCCTAAACTGGGATATAGACAAAGTCGCTCGATACCGACAGGCCTTTAACTTTTGCATCATCCTATGTTTTTCTTTCCGAGTTCTCTCGGCTCTAGATCTATCATGTTCCTAGTTTCTAAGTAACATTGAGTTTTTTGTCCTATTTTAGAGAAAAGCCGGGACGCCAGCCGCAAATGATGGCACATTCTTGTAGCCGTCATCCACCTAGCAACCTTCTGACGCACTTTGCGTTATCGAGATTTCGAACCGTAATAATTGGATTTTTATGTTAGCTATATATATTATAGACTAACATATACGACAAGGCAACTCATGTATCACCTGGTCTCAGCGGCCGAGTCCAAGTCACAATATCACATCACTCTACTCTAAACGCAAAGTAGATCTCCTTTCTGATAACTATCTACAATATGGAAGTCGAATCTGAGGGCAGACGACACCAAACTCGCTCTTGGAATGGCCGATGGAAGCAGGCTTGGACACCTTTGCACAAGGGTGCTGTTTGGCTCTTCAACCCAAGGGAAAAGGATACAGTCTACACTTTCTTTGCCCCTCACTCATTCGATTCAGATCAACTACCTATTTATGTCAAAGTCAAGCCCGAAGTTGAAGACCAAAGGCGACTGTTTTCCACGAAGTTTGTGGCAGATCACTATGTCCCACTTTCCGCTCTCATTGCGCTGGGGTTCGAGTATGATGAGTAAGTTCTGCCCAAGTTAGCGCTTCCATAACAACGGTGAGGAAAATGACCTGTGGGTGTATTTAAGATCTTGGAGGTTCAATGCTGGCTCGATATATGGAACGGTGGTAAATATTTGATGTGGCCGAGTCCTCGCTCTCAAAAGCGTCCATGTCGACGTTAATCCTAAAATGACCTTTGCTCTCTCGCAAGACGCGCCATTGACCCCCGACTAGACGATTTCACCCAGATAGTTGGTTATGACTCAGAGCTCTAAGCTCAGTATATCACTGGCGGCACAGTCAAAGAAGCCTTTCAGCGCACCATGCTTAATGAAGCTCTAGAGCCGAATAAATACGAGCGACTAGGCGAGGACGACGAAAACTTCTTCTCTCCATGATGGAAGATGACAAGAGAGGGCACGGTTGAGCATTGTTGATCTTCAAAAAAAATTCCTTTTAGCATTAGATCACGAAGTCTTGTGGAGTTAGCTATGCGGAGAAGGATTATGAGATTTCAGTCTCATGAGAAGGCTCGAATTATGTTAAAGATATTTCAACGTCTAGCGAGCCTGTGTAAGACATCAGAATGCAAAGGCTATTCCTAGGTAGGTTCGGAGTTACTATCAACTTGACCATTCCCCACACTAGGATACTTATATTCGTCCTCCTCCCTAGGAGAGGGTCCAGATATAGCATTCCGTCTTCCCCAAAATGGAAAGCCCATCTTTCGCCTTATCGGTATTAGGGCAGCACGTTCTTCGATGTGGCATACCCTCGAGAATAACCCCACCTCTTGATTTGAAGAGCCCAATACTGACTTGTCAGGACTGGGATCATCTTGCGCCATTAGTCCATGCAATTTGGCATCCGCTTCACCTTTGGACCTTCTGAAATCAGAGATAAGCTCGCAGTTCAAACTTAGTAAGACACAATTAGATTTTAAATCGTCAGATTTCAAAGGGAGGCTTTTTCTCATACCATTTGAGCCTTTTCTTTCCGAATCTCTTCTCTACATTTGTTGACTGGCAGCTGGGGCATCGGCGCCGACTAACAGGCTCTGAATATCGAACAATCATAGTCATAAATAGTACTGCTCCAGGCACTACTATTTCGTTCCAGTTGGCCTCTGTGACGTTTGTCATATCTCTATTCTCTATAAGATATTCTTTTAGGTCAATCTTAGAATGCCATGACTGATTGCCATAGAGAACTTGTAGTAACTCATGAAGTGTCTATTATGCGTCAACTTATGGTAAGATTTGCTGTCTCCAGACAGGGAAAATACATACTTCTTGTGATCTAAAAAACCTCCAAGGGATGGGAATGCGATTCTCACCTCGTCTTACATCCCAAAGAACGACTGGTGCATCACTAACAGCCCAACGGGCATCCATAGACTGTCTTGGAGCACACAGAAACCAGCACAACGACAAAAAGTACAACAGGCGTTCTATAGCTGTAACGATATCGTGGATTTCCTGGCTTGTTATCCCGGGGTCGTAATCTCTCTGTTGCAGTAAAATGATGTTTTTTGAGAGAGAGATTAATGACCTTAGTGGTCCTTGAAGCTTCTGTCGTAGTTCTTGGACACTTTGAAACGTAACTGACGGCGACCCACAGCCCAGGAAGCAGTTAAGAAGGGCCTCACAGACTGTGAGTGTCCGCTTCAGGTTGCTCCAGGCACCGCGTTGTCTACGTAAATTATTTAGGGGGTTTGGTTCGGAGTCTCCTATAAGATAGCAAGATTCAAGTAGAGACTGAAGAAAAGCTTGGAAGCGCGGTGTTGGTGGCTCGCAATGCCTTAGAGCGGCGCGAAAACACTTTTGGAGTTGCATAGTATGATGTATGACAGTGTTTATCTGTCTGATCGTTAGCGTGCTGAACACAACGTATTTATGTTGAAGCCTCACATCGTCGAGGCTCATCAAGCCGAAATCAGAGAGGTGATGCGCAGTGGGTGATGTTCGATTGATCAAATTCCTCACCACGAGCATCTGACTCTTTCCCGTGGAGACGTAGTTATTTGATGGCGCATTAGCTGCTCCAGCGGTTTCCAATATCTCCCTGAAATCAGGAATAATAGACCTTAATTCTTCCATGTTGACCCGTAATGGGATAACTACGTATGGAACAATTTTCAGTGGCCTTCCGAGCAGCAGCCCCTTGTTCAAAAGTGATCGCGAGCTGAGAAAGCGAGAGAGAAAAAGAGTTGTCTATTATTTTAATGCGGAAGAATAGAGCTTGTGATTTAGTAAGCACACCGAAGGCGGGGAAGCAGAAAGTGTGCCTAGCAGTATGCCTTTTGAAATTTGGCAAGAAATTCAAGTTACACAACATGGATATAAGTAGAAGTGATCTTCTGACAATAATCCGCCACGTCATTTGGAATTTCTCTCATTCACTAATATTCGTCAACAATTGTAATTTAATGCAGCCATAACGGAGCTGACCTCCGCCATTGCCAAGTTGGCAATGCCAACACAAGGCATAAGCCCAAAATACAGGTATTTCGTGGATCAATAATTGGCAGGGTCAGCTTCTAAGCTTATGACGTTAGATTAACCCAGGGACATATATAAATCCATTCGCATCGGACTTGACTCAAAGACCTACTCTCCCCATATTCTGTTTCACCTTTCCAGGCCGTCTCTAACACTGGTTACTATGGCAGACCTTGTTGGTACTGTGATTGCCGTTGCCACTGTGGCATTTGAAAGCAGTCAAGCTTTGTTCAACTTCATCGACGGAATTCAAAACGCCACGAGAACCTTCACTGACCTCCAAGCAGACGTGTCAGCTGTACAAAGGCTGTTGCTGTCGCTCAAAACTATCTTGGAAGGCAAAAGCGTGTCGGACTTGTCGAGAAGGTTGAAAGAGTGTTTGGAAAGCCTCATTCTTCCAATGAAGTCCTGCGCCAAGAGCAACAATGAACTCCGCCAAAAGCTTGAGAAGATTCGGCCAAGCGATAAGAATGGTAAAGCTACTATCCTCGAGGGTATCAAACTCCAATATCACGAAAAGGATATATCAATCTTCAAAAGATGTCTAGCAAGCCATAAGGCTACCATAACTGCGGCTCTAGGTCTGGCAAATTTGTAAGTATCCTGTGTCGTACCTCAGCTTGGATTATAAATACTAATCTTGAAATGCAGCATGCTTCTGAAAGAAAATCAAGACACAGTTCAAGAGCTGACGCAACTTGTCTTGGCTGCGACAAGCAGAATCAAAGGACAACTTGACGGTTTTGAGATAGCAATGTTGGCATTTCCCGACCTCGACAAACATAATGAAACGGCATACAGAGCTCTGCAAGAGCAAACAGACATCTTTCAGAAATGTACCAAGGTTTGCGATGCTGCAATGGAAGAGTTACGTGGCAGGTCCAATCGTGCTATCGGGAGGGTAGAACTTTTTGATGAGTCCCTGCAGATAACCTTAAACTCTATTGGCGAGATGACTGTGACAGGCCAGCCTCCGACGGCCGACAGCGTGATTCTCCATAACCAAACCAAACAAATGATGGCAGGGTCTGTTGTTACAAAAAGCCCAGCAGACGTTATCAGAGGATTCTTTTATAATCAGTAGGGTCAAGAATAAATCTGCTTATGACTTTAACAACAAATTGGAAGAGCATTAAGAATAGTATTATTGGCATTTTAATCTAGCAACTTCAAAGCAAGTTTGATAATGATACAGTGTCTTTTCGACTTGAGATAAATTCAATGGCTTATTGATAATATTAGAATTAATATGTTTGTCTCTACAACAAACCGACTTGAAACGGGTTTATGTGATGGCTCAGTGCATGCAGACCTTCAGTAACAACCACGAAGACGGATGAGATCGGGTGTTTATCCTTCTGAGGTTAATTTCTATAAGTTATCGGCAATATTGCAATTCAGTCATCCCATATCGTGGCTGCACCTTTCGGCATTTTCCAGGGAAGGGGTCGCCAGCGTCGATGACGAAGATCAATACATAACAGGCCAGAACTTCGAGAATCTCTTGAAACTTCTGAATGCAACTCTGTCAAAGTGCGGTAGACTGATAAGTTCTGCCTCCCTCGTAAGACATTGCTGATGGGGGTCGTATAGTTACGAAATGGCATGGCAGAGACTATTCCGGACTGAGAGCGAACTTGTGGCCAACCAGAGTGAGATTTCAGGCACTCTCTCCATATGCTGCAACGAATTTTTTAACCCCATTGTATACGACACCAAGAACGACAGGGGAGAATACGGCATCGGAGCGTTCAAGTTCACCAATGAAGAGCTGAAACTCTTAAAGGGAAGTGACCTGAAAGCAAAAGTCGCATTTGACAAGTCAAAGGGCGGTAACATAAGTACACAGCAACAGATGCTCTTCCTTGCCCATGACTTTCCTTTCATTTTGTACTCGATCGGTTACGGTCTGTCCATCAACTTCAAGTCGCGTCTGTTCAACATGGACAAGATGCAGTGCTGGTTCGCATTCTTTCTTCCCTTTCTCTCCGAAGTTTTATCACCATTCGGAAGCAATACTAGATGATCTTATTTTTAATTCATTGGAGAAGAAAGCGAATGAGAAACTGCTTCGTAAGCCATTCACTATCTTGCGGGATAATGAGCTGGGGAAGGTCAAATTAGCTTGAGAGGTAATAACCAGGCGTATTGTGTCATATGAGTCACATTTATCTTCACTTACTAATGAAATAATTATCTAAGTCTCTTCACCTGCCAAAATTCTGCTGTCCGACCTTATCAAGTAGTGAGCGTTAAGGTGGGAGAAACATCATGACACCGAACTCCGGTGTCGGACCGAGATACCTGTGCGCCCTTTTCAATGTCATGACATTAGCTCGCAGCCATCTTGACAAGATAACATAGTAGATAGCTATATACCGGCCGACGATCCGACCGAGATCCGGAAAAAATGAAATATTATAAAAGAGTCAGGAATCTCCTTGAGCGACAAAGAGGATCCCGATATCGCCGGAATATCAACAGAGAGATACATTCAACATGGCATCCAACAACTTCGTTCTTACGGCTGAAGCTCACTCTGAAGCCCTGCCCAAATTCCACTTCTCAACTCAAGCAGTCCATGCAGACGACTTTGTCAGTCCTCACCGGGCGATCGCGCCAGCTCTTCACTCGGCTGTGAATTATCGCTATGCCCGCAACCCCGATGATCTCGTTGAGATGGAAAACGACGATGTACTTACCCTCCTCACCCTAACTCAAAAATACTAACATTGATAGCCAAATGCTCCATTCGACTCACACGTCTACTCTCGCTACACAGCCCCCAACTACAGCAGATTAGAAATCGTCCTCAAGACCCTGTTCAAAAACCCGGTTGTGTCATACTCCTGCGGCGTCGCAGCTTTTCACTCAATGCTGATCGCCATCAACCCCAAGAAAATCTTTATTTCTGATGGCTATCACGGTGTTCACGCTGTAATCGAGCTCATGACCAAGCTCAACGGTCTCAAGAAGCTTTCTCTTGATGATCTTGATCAAGCGGGGCCAGGGGATATGATCCATATCGAAACACCATTGAACCCAACAGGTGAAGCGAGGAATCTTACGTTCTTTAGTAAGAAGGCTAAAGAGGCGGGGGCGTTGCTCACGGTTGATGCTACGCTTGCGCCGCCGCCTTTGCAGGATCCGATTCTGTTTGGGGCGGATTTGGTCATGCATAGTGGGACGAAGTATATCGGGGGTCACTCTGATATGCTCTGTGGTATTGTCATTGTTTCTCCTCAGCAGGTTAAATCCGGGTTGGAGCAGATATTGAGAGATGAACGAATGGTGTTAGGCAACGTCATGGGAAGTTTGGAGGGTTGGCTGGGCATCCGATCACTGCGAACTCTTCACCTACGAGTGATGCGTCAGTCCCAAACCGCCGAAGCATTGGTATCATGGCTCAACACCGGTCTTGCAGACTCGTCATCCGTCATCGGCCGTATAGTCTACAAGATTGCACATTCATCCATCCAACAAGATGCGGAGTGGCTGAAGGGGCAAATGCCAGGTGGTCACAGCCCCGTGTTCAGTCTATGGCTGAAGAACCCAGAGCATGCGAAGCGGTTACCGAGTAAGCTGTTTATCTTTCAGCATGCTACGAGCTTGGGTGGTGTTGAGAGCTTGTGTGAGTGGCGTGCTATGTCGAGCCGTGGGGAGGATCAGAGGATGTTGAGGATTAGCACGGGCGTGGAGGACCTGGAGGATTTGAAGGGAGATTTGATGCAGGCTTTTGAGGCTTTGTTGACAGAGTTTCCATGAATTATGAAATATGACGTTGCGTAAACTTGAAGTTCATGCCCAAGAGTTATGAAGCTACCATTATATATACACTTGTTAATTGGTTGAGAAGATATGATTGTAATCTACCAGTTCCAGAGCACGTAATGTACTTTACTTCCCTCGGTAAGAAAGAAAACATCATCAGGTTTGAGATCAGTGTTTCAAAAGCAGTAGGTCAAGGGCCTCCTGAAGATAGACTATACTTACCCAAGTCTGTTCGTCGCTTACATTCAAGACCTGAGCTTTCTTGTTTCCCTTCTTTATCCTCTATTAGATTGAAAACTATCAGTTTCTCCATGTTCCTAATGCTTCGGACACAGACCAGTAGTTGCAGATTTGCTCATCTCCACGAGGTCAGCAGTAATTATCCATGGACAATTAACCAACTACGCAGTCTATATTTGTGAGCCGATCTTTACAAATCTTTTTCCAACGTATTCCTAAACCAAAAGAATATGCGGTAAATCTTCTTTCCAGTTCTCGCGTGGGTCTGCGTGACATGACTCTATCACCAACCCTGAAGATAACCAACAATCTCTTCAACCTCGTGATCCTCCAGTATCAGCAAGCACAGATCACCTGGTCAAGACCGACTAAAACCCGTCGCATCTCACGTTCCATATACTTTCGTTCCTTGGGCATATCTTGATCCAATCTTGACACCCGAAGCATCCGTTTGGCTGGATCTATCCGGGTCATCCGAACGCGCCACAAGATAGTTCCCACACACCCAAATGAGTTTATTTGAACTTCAGAATAGTAGGTTTTACACTGTATATACTGTTGGAATTGGTTTCATGATCTGCAGTCCAACAAGTCTCTGTTGATGGGGGTGTTACTACTGCGGCTTGGCTGCCTGGAGTGACGAAGAGTTGAGGAGTAGCTTCTGTGTTGTCGCGGTATGATGATTTCAATGCCGGAAGGCTTATTCAAGTTCCCGTCGATGGCGTCTGTTGGGCCAATTGAGCGCTGGAGGAACGAGATAGCATTATAGATTGCTGCTGTTGCTATTGCGATATCGGGGCAGTGACTAGTTAAAATGTAAGTCGATAACTGAGGAACCAAGAATGAGGATCAATTGCAACAAGAATATGAAGAACAAGGTACGAGAGTTTAAGAATACAAAGCAAGAAACATCACGAAGGCAGAGATAGTTGATAAAGTTGAATCGATATTCAGTCTGTTTCTGATATCTACACATTATGCTCATGTACTTTCTCCTCCCCAGGTCACCACCGTGACCCTCCAGCTTTCAGGTATAATAAAAAAAGAGACAACCTCCTCATCAATAGCAGCAACTGTTAATTAAATAAGACTCATAATCTTTAGACGTGGTCCTCGTGCTCAGTCTTGGGGACGTGCTTGATATCACCAGCACCCATGGTCTGGGCAAAGGTGGTGTGAGGTCGCCACTTAGCAGAGGTTCGGGGAGTGGTCTCCTCCATCATCTTATCAACCTGCTCGAGAGACAGACCCTTGGTCTCGGGGACGAGGAAGTAGGTGTAGACGAAGGCGCAGGTGCAGAGACCGCCCCAGATGAAGAAGACAGAGGACTTGAGGTTACCACGGTTGGTACCGACCATGTAGGGGGTGATGACGGCGATGATGGTGTTCCAGAGCCAGTTGGAGGCGGTGGAGAGACCGACACCACGAGATCGGATGGGGATGGGGAAGATCTCGCCGATGACGATCCAGGCACCAGGGCCCCAGGTGGAGGCGAACCAGAAGATGAAGATGGCGATGAAGGCGATCTGGGCGTTGACGGCGCTGATGTTGTTGGCGATCATGCGGTCGGGCTCAGAAGCGGTGGGAGAGGCGTGAGTGTGGTTGAAGCCGACGGTGACACCAATGATGGCAACGAGGAACTGGCAGACAAGCATACCGAAGGCACCGACGAGGAGGATGCTTCGGCGACCGAATCGCTCAACAGTCCAGAAGGAGAGAGGAGTAGAGCAGACGTTGACGAGGGTGAAGACGAGAGAGATGAGGAAGACGTTCTTGATAGCACCAGTGGACTGGAGGAAGGGAGTAGAGTAGTAGAAGATGAAGTTGACACCGGTCCTGGTCATTGTTAGTGGTGATTTTGTTCTGGCGTTGGTGAGGAAGCTTACCATTGCTGCATCATCTGCATAGAAGTACCGAGGATAGTTCGGCGGAGGTTAGACTTGCCATCCCAGAGGCTGCCCTTGAAGCAGTTGGCCCAGCTGCCGATGAAAGTAGTAGAGGGAATGATCTGGCGCTCGTACTCCTCGTTGGCGACGATCTCGGCGATCTCAGACTGGACGTACTTGGAGTCCTTGGGCTGACCTCGGACCCTGGAAAGGGCGTCGATGGCGTCTTCGATGCGGCCACGCTTGACATAGTATCGGGGAGAGTCGGGGAGGAAGAAGAGACCACCGCCGAGGATGACGGCCCAGGGGAACTGGAGACCGATGGGGATCTGGTAGGACTTCATGCTGTCGAAGTTCTCGGTTCCGTAGACGATGCAGGAAGCGAGGAGGAGACCGATGGTGATGCAGAATTGGTATCCGGCGACGAGGGCACCGCGAACCTTCTTGGGGCACTGATGAAGCTGTTAGCATGGTGTTGTCAAGGCAGTGAGTGTGAAGAGGAATTGGACTTACAATCTCAGACATGTACAGAATGACAATGGCAGACTCGAAACCGACACCGACACCGGCAATGAGACGACCGACGACGATGCAAGCAAGAGCATCACCATGACCAGTAATCATCTGAATAACGACACCAATAGCGTAGATAAAGCAACCAATAATGACAGTCCACTTGCGACCGATGCGGTCGGCAAGATCACCAGCGATGAGGGCACCAAAGAAGGTACCGCAGGAGAGGATAGAGGTGATGAGAGAGGTATGGCTCTCGCTGAGGCTGTCGGCACCAGCGCCCTCGACCTGGTGGATGAAGTACTTGGAGCCGTTGACACCGTTGATGTATCCGGAATCGTAGCCGAAGAAGATACCACCAAAGGACGCGAAAGCGCACATCAGGTAGGCCTTCCAGGTGACGGGGGCCTCGATCTGCTCGACATTGTCGGCAGTCTGGAGGGCGACGGAGCCGCGGCGCTCCTCGTTGTGATCTTCAACGCCCATTTTGAGGTTTGTATTATTTTTTGTGAACCAGGCAGAAGAATATTGAATGACGGGGGGGGAGGGTATTTATTTGTGTGAAGTCAATCACAGGAGGAGAGAGGATGTGAAACAAGCTGTGTTGTTGAAGTGATGAGCTGTGATGAGGAGGAGAGAGTCTGTACGAGGGAGGGGGGAACAGGGTCTATTTAATCTCAGACGGCAAACTGAAGATGTGCCTGCAGTTCGTGTGTCTTTCTGTTACCAAACCAGACCAGAACCGATGAGAGCTACCATGCCATGCCATGCCAATGCACCTTGACACTGCTGTAAGCTGGCCCAACCCATCGCAGCTAATCCAAACAAGGTCAAGGACCTGACTCTTCACAAGTGGTACAACTACCTACAAGGGGGGTGCAGCAAGGTTACAAGTTGCCTACTCGGGTAACTAAGGTAAACTTGGCAACCATCGGCCGTTCACGAGCATCCAGATTCTTCCTCTGATCCTACCACTTCTCGCGCGTCTACAGTTTCTTTGGCGCGACAGTGCCCATGACCTCGGAGCTTTGCGAGTAGCGTAGTCGGTTAGGGGGGGCCAGACACTAAAAATGGTCCCGGGGGCCCATGGGGCACGGTAAATGGGGGAACAGGGGGGGAGGGGCTGCCACGCTGTGTGCACGCCCCCTGGGCCTTAAGCAAAAGTGCGGAGGCGGCCGCAGAAGAATGCCAGGCCATGAGGTTCGGGTAGTGGGGTGCGGGTAGGAAAAACATGGCAAAAACACGGAGAAACTTTGACGATTCGATTTTCGGGCGTCTAAGTGGAAATACATTCCATATAAATGACACTGAATGAATAGAACAGCATCAACAACAAACATATCAAATCAATGACAGTTAATCAGATACCCGTCTACCGCCTGCCTCACCAAGCCCAAGACTTTTCTGTACCACAATTATATCATGTGGTGAACATGTCACCGTCTCACAAGAACACGTTCATTTCGATCTCACTCAATTAATTAAAAAAAATCATCCATCACGAAAAGTAGAAAAAAAACTTGACGCGCTCCAATATCTTGATCTGGGCTGGTCTGGGGAATCTCGTGGGTCTTTGCTGAGGGCGTGCTACGAAGTAAGGCCGAACAGAAAAAAGAAAAGGACCCGACAATTAACTTGCCCGTGGTTTTCAGTGGAGGGGGCGGCGGTTGGAGACCCCATAACGTTAACGGGCCTGGGTCTACAGGGAGAAGCGCCGAGTAATCGCCCGGCCGTTTATTTCCTTGCGCGCGTGCGAGCTTGTTCTTCCATCACGGGACCTTCTACGAGAGAAGGGAAGTTGTTCTAGAGCGTGGAAAGCTATTCGAGTCAGACGGGAACGGACTTTAATGGGAAGAGGGTTAACCGAGCTGGCGGTATAACCCATGGGAAGAATAGCATCGTGGTAACGATTCCGAAAAAATAATTAATTTGGAGATTAGCTCGGTAAATGTACAGTAGATTTTGGATTGCGAGGTTGAATGAAGCCTATCTTGATGCTGATCACTGTAACCAGATCTGCAACAATGCCATGCTAACGTTTCCCACCACACACACACTCTTCAAGCTTCAGCCAGTAATCGGCAGTCTCTCGCAGCCCTCCAGAAGCCCGACGCGGGGAAATTCAACCACACTTCTACAAGCTGCACCCAGTAAAAGACAGTTGCAGTACCCAGCAGAAAGGGAATACAATACAAAAAAGGGGTCCCACGGGCGACTCTCGGTGGTACTCGAGACGCTACGCCCCTGCTGCTCCGACTGCATGGATGGGTTGTAATTGACCGAGCTCACCACCGCGCAACCCAATACTTTGGGGTAATAGCGTTCTCCCCTTCCCACTCATGAGACCTCACTTTTTTTCTGGTTCTGGTCTGGGGAATTGATGGGTTTCCCCCAGAGAAAAGTGTCAACGAGTGCCTCCGAGTCGGCGACCGAGATGCCTTGTAGTGGCATGCATCTGACCCCAGAATCTCCGGATTTTCAGCCCAAGCGAACGCTGCGGGGAGAATCGCCGTTTCACCGAGGACTGATTGAATCCTTCAGAACTGAACTTCACAGCTGATAATTAGATACTTTGATCAATGTGATGTTGGTGAAGGAAGAACAAGCCACTATCATCACGAGCACCGCGAATCGTCACGGTCATGCATAATTTCCGGCCCGAAACGTCAAGGGCCAGACACACCACTCAAGAGCAAGCAGGGGTGCGCGGTTCGATCTTGGTAATACAGCGTTTTCTTCCGTAAGAGAACTCAAAGGAACGCTCACACGAGCCGTAAACGGTTGCCGCGAATGGGTCTAGTATTTTATGGAAAGCATTACATACTGGATTGAACAGCCGCAATTACCACCTTGGTGCTGGGTTCTGTAAATTAGTTACCCATCTTGTATTGGTGCATTTACCATCTGGTATTGGAGATAAAGCAGGTCAGCGGCGGAGTCAAGTTACACTTGATATTGCACCGAGATACTGGTATAGGGAGGGAGGTAAGGTAGATGCGATGCTTCAACCACATGATCTGAACCGTGGCCTCGGAGTCGATCCATTGTATTAACTCGACCCTTCCATAATATGGGGTCACGAGAACAGACACCAGATAATTGAGATAGAGTAATGTTGACCAAGCAAATACCACTCCATATAAACTGGAGTCTTGAAGTTCTCCCTGAGCTTTGCCGACGAGACCTATGTACAGTACCCCTGGGCTCACATCAATTGGCCTCTGATCCAAGTGGGTCCTCGGCCGGACTCACTCTGAAGCCATCGTGTCAGATTCCCCCAGCTTCATTAAAATACGCCTAACTCCGGGGTTCCTCGTGACTGGAGAAAAAGAAGAATTTTCTTATTCTGTATAAACTATGGTTATTTAGAATACTCGGCCGAGAATTTCTGAATAGCCGTCTTTCCGAACACGCGGATGTGTATTCCGAATGCAGCTTTCTCCCGCATCGTTCGTTTTTGCTCACTCATCAGTCGTGGCGTTGGATTCCAGCAAGTCATCAGACTTGTTCAGCTAATCTCTTAGTTGAAAGCCTCTGACGGCACTGATCCTCTCTGCAAAATGGGATGATTCGTTCTAGATTTTTTGAACCTGTCTCAATTGTAATGATTACCCAGGACAACCATCACTCTGTCTCAGATGCTGGTCCACGCCTGCTGATCGACGCTGCCACATCCCATCCACACCATCCCATCCCATCTCGCTATTCTTCCCCGCAACATTCCATCTGCTGTCCATGATTCGTCCATTTGCTTTAAATGTCAAACGCAACGTTGAATCGGTCTCGGTTCAGACGGCCAAGACATCCGTCACTGACTCACCAGCAACTGTCCAATACCGTGTCGAGTATCAGAATCAGATTCATGGGTCCATAGGGTAACAATCAGTAGAGTACTCCGTAGGAAAGAAAGGGTAGCATAGCAGTAGAGTTACAATTATGCTTTCAGCCATAGAATTGACTTCTCCCTTGGCGCGCCAAGATCGTCAGCTCTACCCAGATGCACTGTATATCTATTTCCTGTTTTATATCAGCTACAAGGTCTCGTGATGGTGAGCTCCGTGCTCTTTCCGGCTTGGTCTGAACGATAATTCGATGCTACAAACTGCATGTATGTATCGTGTGTTTGACCAATAGTCAAAAGTGTGCATGCGAAAATCCCATCATATCATGAATGGCGACCGCCGCTTTGACATGGCATGATGAAGATCTCTAGATCTTATAGGGTGACATACGAAAAAAGCGAAGATCAGTGACAATGCAACGGTTTGGCGATTGTCGTTGCTGATGAAATGTGATTGCTAAGAGTTACCCTAGATCTGCAGGGTTGGGTTTTCGTGGGGATCTGGGGTTGGGAGTAAGCATCATCGATCGGACTCCAGATTCTGACTCGAAGCGAAATCTGTCATCCACAATCACCAGAAATGATGATCGATTGATCGATGTCGAGCTCGTTCTCACACAGATGTAGCTCGTTCAATAGCTCCGATATCGCAACTCGATAAGTTGTCTCACGCAGCTGTTGCACCAGTAGCCTCTGCGAGCATTGGTCAGCTTCTATCGCGCTGAGCGTGTCTCGATGATCAATCACCTTTCATTACACAAGAACTGACTTTCTACAGACAAAACTGCGCGCAGCAGTGGATGCGATCTCGGGCAATGAACGCGCGCGCGTTCTTTTAACTGCTTCGGCGACCGCTCTCTGAGCATATCGCCATCAAACAACCTCGAACGCGGCGCCATTCACGATGCCTCAAGCCACGACCATTCATACACCATGATCTTATCTCCCCATCAAGATTGTGAGATCCCCGATCATGACCACCCCACGCCGTTTCTGAAGCAGCGGCTATAAACCGCCGCCTTCACGAACACGGCGCTGGGTGTGTACCGTTATGCTGGGACTGAAGCCATCAACCAGCAGGCTGGGTGCGAGCGGACCGACCTCGGGCTGGGCCGTGTCAACGGTTATTGTTGACGAGTGTCAATTTTTATACGATGGCGATGCAGTTTGACTCGAGATTCGCGATTGAATTCTTGCGGAAATTGCGAAAATGCATCGACCAGAGGTTGTTGGAAGAGCGCAAGCTCACCAAGTGGTATGACTTGCACAATGCTTCAAAACATCACCAAATCGAATATAGACCGTATCTTGAGAATTGGTAGTCCAACCTCAATGAATCTCTTCAAACTCCGCCGACACAAAAACTCCGCCAAAACACTACCCGCGAAGCTTCAATCTCCGCCAATGCAACCCAATACGAAAAACTCTACCCGCAACGATCCCCTCGACGGTTGTTATTTGATTCCGTAGTCGATCGTGATTATTCATCTGACGCCTCAGGACCGTCAAGGTGATCGAATGACATAAAGGTAACGAGCGTATTAATGCCATCCCAGCGTTTAATAGCAAACTTTAAATGATACGCTGTATATAAATACCTCCATAATGATCGGCCTGATAACCTTTCTGGTCTTTCGTCCGACTCATGAGCCGAGGCATCTCCACTAGACTCTTGACAATTTTTATTTTCGCCGCTTTGTTAAAGACGTCATTGATACTTATATCATATCGCATGTCATTGACTTTTATTCCATGTGATTTCATCCTTCATAACTCCATCAACAGCTTCATCCTCCCTCCCTCAGTATCTTGACGCGACAACACAATTACCCACACAGAAAACATGGCCGAAATGCAAGCATGGCAAGTCGCCCATCCAGGCCCAATGGAAAAAGTCTTCCGCCTCACCACGATCCCCAAACCAACAACCCTCAACCCCGGCCAGATTCTCGTCAAAGTCTCCCGCGCAGCCCTCAACCCCGCCGACTACAAAGTCTGCGAGCTCGGCGTCGCATCGCGCCTCATAACATCCTTCCCCAAGATTCCGGGCATGGATCTCAGCGGCCACGTCGTCTCGGTCGCACAAGACGTGACTGATGCGAAAGAAGGTGATTTCGTGCTCGCTAGAGCGTCGCCGACTAAGGCTTGGGGCTCGCTGGCGGAGTATACGGTCTGCGATAGGGAGGGGTATACTGTTATCCCGGAGAGCTTGGATCTGGATCAGGCTGCTGGTGTGGGCACCGCCGGGTTGACGGCGTATCAGACTATTGCGCCGTATGTCAAGAGTGGTGATAAGGTGTTTTTGAATGGTGGTTCGGGCGGTGTTGGACTCTGGGGCATTCAGATCGCTAAGGCGCTGGGATGCTCTGTTACTGTGTCGTGTTCAACTGGAAAAGCACATCTGTGTAGAAGCTTGGGAGCGGATGATATCATCGACTACAAGACCAGCGATGTCATCGCCGAGCTCAAGAAGCGCGGCCAAGTCTTTAGCCACTGCGTCGACAACGTGGGTGACGCCCCGCCCAATCTCTACGCTTCATCAAACGACTTCCTCCTCCCCGGCAGCAGCTTTGTCTTCGTGGGCGGTCACGTCTCGGCCAAGAGCGTCCTCAGCTTGACGACAAACCTGGTGCGACCTTCGTTTCTGGGCGGTGTCAAGGCAAAGTTCGCCACGTATGCCACTGCCAATAAGAAGAAGGATTTGGATCAGCTGAGGGATTGGCTCGTGGAGGGCAAAGTCAAGACTGTGATTGACTCGACGTTTGGGTTCAAGGAGGCGGACAAGGCTTTTGAGCATTTGAAGAAAGGGTCTAGTGGTGGTAAGGTTGTGATTCATGTTGAGTGAGGACGGGATTCGTGATACCATGGGCGGGCGTTTTGTTATTAGTTGTAGACTATGGTACAGTAATGTGCTTGTTTGCTTGCGACTGTCGTTACGTTTGTGAAGTGTAAGCCGTCTAGTGACAATCTTGATACATGCTATCAATGCCATATTGATGCAGAAAGACCAGCCGGGGCCTTTAACGAGACGCCGTAGGGTGATGCGTGTGAGGTGTGCAGAGCCAGCCTGTCCCAATCGTCATCGCATACCCCGTTGAGCTGCACTTTGTAGGACATGGAGATATGGGAGCGCTGCTGACCATCGGGACCGCTCATTCGAGCACGACCTGCCTATCTGTGACCAGACGTGAAGCCCAGTCTCAGCCTGCAGGACTATCGCCTAGTTCTCCCAACAAAGACGTGAGAGAACTGCGCAAGTGTCTCATCAAGGACGATGGGAGCACCTCCAAGCAGGGCCACTGCTCAACTCTAATAGAAGATCCTCAAGTCCCCCATCCTCTCACGTCCCCAACCCAGCAGCAAACTTCTTCGCAACCCACAAAGCACCATGCTCCTCATACTCCGCCTTCGTAACAGCCAACCTCTCAATATTCGTATGACACGCTAGATTCGCACCCCCAAACCATGTATGCGTCACCGGATCCGCTGGCCTCGCAACCCTAACGATACAATCATCCGGCACCCCCTGCACAACCTCCTTCTGCAGCCTCTGAATGAACCCATCAAAGTGTGTGTTCCCACCAACAACAATAATGTTGGCTAGCAGAGCAGGCCAGAGTCCAATGGGCAGTTCTTGTAGGGAGTCGTACACGAGGTCTGCGAGACCGGGTTG
Organism: Fusarium circinatum; assembly: GCA_024047395.1. NCBI lineage: Eukaryota > Fungi > Ascomycota > Sordariomycetes > Hypocreales > Nectriaceae > Fusarium > Fusarium circinatum. The sequence goes on along the minus strand of CM043923.1, from coordinate 3,833,099 downwards.
GCGTATCCCGGCGTCGGAGGGATTGAAGAGGATTTCGGGAACGGCGAAGCGCTCGTTGCGGAGGGTCAGGGCGTCTTCTTCGGATTGGGCTGCTAGTTTTCGGGCTTTGGAGTGTCGCGCGGGATCGTAGTCGACGAGAGTTCCTTTGAAGCGGGTGTGGAAATCCGGCAGGATGTAATCCTTGGCAATACCGCCGCCGGACAGATAATCTGGTCGACGTTCGCCTCTCGTTCCCTTCCATGACTTTACGAGATCGGCTTTGAAGTCGGCCGAGACGTAGCATGATAGCTCTTTCATCTCGTTGACGATGTAAGTGTCGTTTCGCATATCGAAGTGTCGCAGAGAGATCAATCGTGTGAGGTAGTTCGTCAAAACCTTGCCGCCGACATCTAATCGTTTGATCGCAGACTGCAACGGTTGGCCGCGAAGCACTGGTGTGATGGTTGTATGCGAGTATCCAGAATCGATGACCATGACAGCTTCGGCGGGGGTATTAGCGACCGTAGGAGCTTCTTGCGGCGTTCGAAAGATATTCTGCACATCGTGATACGCATTAAACGTGGAGCCTGTCGCAATCAGCATCCCAACACCAACAACACATCGCACAGCTTACCTATGCCCCGATAATAACTCGCAAAGCCATACTCTTCAAAAACAATCTGATCACAATTCGCCTGCAGAATCGGCAGCCCATTCGGCGGCTCAGCGAGTATCAACCTCGCATCCTTAGGCTCAAACTCCTCCCTCTCGAAAATCTCCCTATCCCAGATCTCCTTCTGCGCCTCCCAATTGACGATGAAGCCCTTCTCCACAGGCCGTCTGAACTGTATCTCGCCGAAATCGCGACACTTTTCTAGCTCGGATGCGACGTAGACTTTGCGCGTGCGGTCGCGGGCGATCACGTTGGGGATGATTCGGGGCTCGGAGGGGATCGTAGAGGAGTGGATGAGGCCGGCTTTTATGGTGGAGGCGCCGTTGTCGAGGACGAGGGTTGTTGATGGGCCTTTTGGGGGGGCGGGTTTGGATTTGCGTGGCCCGGCCATGGTGGGAGTTGGGGGATGAGAGAGGTGGTGATGGGTTTTTGGAGTTGAACGCGATGGATGGATTTGATGGGAGGGGTGTTACGTAAGCCATCATGAGTTGAAATCATGATGTGCGGTCATCTTGCTCTTGGCGTGAGGGAGCTCAATGCTCCTCTGGGATTTGGCTTAGGAACCCTCAGGGAGCAAGAAAACATCAGACTTTGATAAAGATATTTAAAATAAACTTAACAAAAGGTATTCTAAACATATGCTTACTTAAGGTATCTAAGGCCTTTCGTCGTTTAGGATCGGGTGTAGAATTCCCGATCGCAAAAACGGCACCTCAAACCCTTTCACATGTCCATCCTCACCAGCATACAGCAACACTCGATCCAGAGGCTCACCACCATAATGAACCCAATCCTGAATCGACCGCCCAACACAATTCATATCTTCAATCCAATTTCCAGGAAGATCTGTTTCGAATCCCGAGTTGAGGTCAGGCCACAAATGCCATACCTCCTTCACAACAGTCTCCCCATCCAATGTCGCATTCTCACGAAGTTGACTGGGAAACATTCGGATCTTGGGTCCAACTCCAGGAAGAAAATCACCCAGTGTAAGACCCCAGATATCTCTAAGACTGGAGACAACGTCTGTACCATTGCGATGTAGTGACGCCAAGATCATCGAGTCATTATCTTGCGCCAGTGCCGCCTCAATCGGAACATCATCTTGGTGATCGCTCATATACCTCTGCTCATATCTCTTTGCCTGCTCACGCGATACTTCATCCGCAACGTCAATAAAGGTAGAAAGCATAGCATTTGTAAGAATAGGCGCCGCCTTCATCGGACCAGCAGTCAAGATGATGATCGTCAAACCGTAGTCATCAACAAAGCTGAGTTGACTTCTGTAGTTCTGCGCACCGCCACTCTTACCATATACAGTAACAGAACGGGGATGGTATGGTGTGAGGTTTGATAGACGTAGTATTTCCCAAGGCATGCCCGTCAATGCGTATGCATTGCCGGCAAAGGCGTTGGGCTTGAGCCAGCCGTTGATCTCAGTTGAGGACATGTTCAAGGTTCTTGAGAGCAGGGCATGTGAGAACTTGGAGAGATCAGAGAGGGAAGAGACCAAACCTCCTGCGCTGATGACAGTCAGTACTCGAAAAGCAGCTTTTGCATGATGAACTTACGGAGTGTTCAATTTGTAGCCTGAGCCCCAGCTGCTGTCCCCAGGCGGAATCACCGCTTTACCATCATCGCCAGGTGAAGGAAAAGTATTTTTCATGTCCAAGGGATATGAAACAATTTCTTCGAGTAACTGGGCATAGGTCTTACCAGTAGACTCCTCAAGAGCCATACCGAGAAGGATAAATGCCATGTTGGAGTACGCTGGTCTTTCGTTGGGAGTGGTCTGCGGGTAAGATTCTCTCATTCCTGAAAGAATATCTGCACATGATTAATAAAAGTGTCGCTGCCTTGAGTTTCCTTCGTACCTTGCCCTGTACGACCCTTGTTGAGACCTACAACACCGCATGTTGGATAGTCGCTGTCGTCAACCAGGGGAAGACCATACGCGAGGAAGACTTCTTTCAGTAAGTAGAAGTCCGAGAACCCATCTGAAACGAATTAATACGCTGTATTTAGGTAGCGGAGAAAACCTACAGTTCGCTGGTGTACCACCCAAGTACGAAGTCAACATCCTCAAACTCACATCCCTCCACTGAATCTTGGACTTCCCATCAAGTCCCGGAAGATACTCCGTAACCGGTGCATCAAGGTCCATACCGCTCTTCAAGAGCAAATAATCCGTAAAAACCTTTGTTATAGACCCAATCAAAAACTGAGAATCTCTGTTCAGCCTCTTTGTACCCTTTGTGTTGGCGGCTGCGAGATGATGGTACTCCCATATCGGCACCCCAGGGTCGTCCTGATCTGCGCTTACGACGGCAAGTGAGAAGGAGACATTGCTGGTAGGCCACCCTGCGGTGATTGAGCCAGAGAGAGCTGCGTTGAGAGTCTCAATCAAGTTGGTGGCTGCAGCTGTGAAGATTGGAGACTTGGTGAGGGCTGTTGGTCTTGGGAGAACTGCGCCTTCTGGGCGACATTTCAGTTCTGCTAAAGTGAAATGAGCCGCCCAAGGCAGGATTGAAACGATTGAGTATGACAATTTCATGGTTGGGGCCTTGTAATAGAGAATGCCTTTCATGTAGCTCTAGCCATTCATCATTCCGACGAAAGCAAAGTTCTTATACGGTCAATTTCGCCCACCATGAAGTCCGTCAATATCCATTCGCGTCCAAAATACGAAATACGAAACAAGGGACTGTTAAGATCCATTGTCATTCGATGCAGAAATCTCAGAGTCAAGATCTAGATGATCGACACGACAGTTGTAAGACGGCGTCGCGCTAAAGCATGGTTGAATGCGAGATACGATGCATATCCCCATATTATTCTCTTGGCCCTGTACAACCACAAGAACGACTCAGACATTCGCTTCTCTCATCATAACAGAATACGATCGTCTATTCATAATACTCATCTAAATCTTGGGTGTGTCCATGGCACTGGGTATCAACCTCCACCGCACCGCCGTCTCATCTCTCGGCACAACCCCCATATCCTCAACCCGTCTCGTATTCACGAAATCAGGACCGCCGCTCCCCCACGCATAGTCCTTCCACTTCCCAAGCGCAGGCCACATCTTTTCTCTCACGAGACTCTCAATCTTGACTTTCCGCTGCGTCGCTTCTTCATCGCCTACGAGGCCTACTACGCTCGTCCACAGGGCCCATGTCTCTTCGAGCTCGTCTACGCTGGAAACTCCCATGACGCTTACGCCGAGACGGCCAGTGTCGCTGGGATTTATCTTTGTGCCGAACTGCGAGCCTACGCGCGCCCAGTTCTCGAGCGCCCACCGGATAGCAACTTCTTCGAGATGCTCGCCTGAGTCTTGGGCGATGCTGGAGAGCTTGGCGCACAGGTCGCGGAGTTCTTCTGGGGCGGGATGCCATGCGCGCATAGGGCTGTTGTCGATGCCGCGGGTGGTTAATAGTCCCATGCCGAGCATGCTGGCGTTTGGCACGCAGTCTACGCCTGCTGCTTGGAAGCGATCTAGCAATGCCTTGTTTCCCAGCTGGCTGTTCTGCACGCAGAAGTTGCTGTACGACATGACAGCGTCCAACGGCTCTCCTGTCTCGCGCAAGATCATCTCCGCCAGCGACGCAAGCGTATCAACTGGATATCCACTGATTCCGACATAGTGAATAAGACCCTGGTCCCTCAACCTTCGCAGCTCCGTAACAGCAGCGAGGACCTCCTCGGGCGACACAAACTCCACATCGTGCGTGTACACAAGATCGAGATACGAAGTGCCCAGCCGTTCAAGACTGCGACACACACTATATCGGATCCAGGCGGGTGAGTAATCGAACTCATCGCCCGCAATGCGCCCAGCTTTCGTGATGAGGAAGTAGTTCTCCCGAGGCGGAGGAGGCGTTAATTTTCGCAGCGCATCGCCGAGGAGGATCTCGGAGGGACCGTAATAGGGAGATGTATCGAAGCCGAGGATGTTGTGGGCGAGGGCGCGGCCTACGATGTCGGTATAGGGCATGTGAGTTGGATCGGGATGGTATTGGTGGTTGAACGTTGCTGTTCCGAGGATGAGGGGAGGGATGGCCTCTGAGAGAGGTTTTCTTTCGTCGGCCATGATCAAGAATGAGATATTATCGTGAAGTGAAAAGAATGCGCTTGAGGTTTGGATCTTGGGTCCGTTAGTTTTTGCGGCGTTGGGAGTTTTCGGGTAGTGGAGGGGCTCGGCGTTATCGGGATCTGATAAAAAAGCACAGAATCACAAGACGAAAATCACTGAAGAGAAGAGATTCTCTGTGAGGCAAAGATATCTATCACGAAAGGAAGAAAAGAAAACAAATCAAGGGTCCGTTAGTAATTTCAAGGGTCGCCCCTAATCGAGCGATCTACCGCCATCAAGCGCGATCGCAAGCGTATCTGTGTCGCTCTATGATGAATCATTATCAACAGAGAGGGAATTTCCCGCCCGACGGACCGACAAGACCAAACCTGAAAGAGAAGTATTGGACCGAGTACGTAATTTGCGCATTCGGTTGCGCCATTTGAGGGATCTGACCTGTCAAACGCGCACGTTGTGAGATTGATAGCTCAAATGGAGGTATAGAAGAGAGGGGAGCGAGATAGTTTTAAGGTGCGCGATCAGCATTGGAATAATGATAAACCAAGGTAGATTAGATCGTGACCCCCAAATGAAACCCCCAAAATGAGTGGATTCACTAACTTGTTCTATTCCCGTTCCATTACCTGTTTCTATCGGATCTACTTTGTCTCCGAGCGGGGAGGACTGGGGTGCAGTGAGTGGTTCGAGATGGTATCGTGCCATATCTCATCTGAGTCGACTTATTCAAGATTGGAGCGGGAAAAGTGGCATGATTCCAGGAGCCAGTCCTTATCAATTATTGAAGCAAAGAAGTGGTGAGTATTCTGAAAAGAGTTGAATTTCATCCCAATCCATATTTTACGCCCCGACTCCAAAACCAACCAGCAAAGAACAACAACAAGAGTGGAATATCCGAATACGCTTCATCATGACGCCTCGCTCAGTCCACTTTCAGGGGACTCCATTGCATATTCCAGGGACCTTGTAGATGCGCCTAGTCATTTACTGTACCATGATCAGATGTGAGGTTGCATTGGCCATTGGTTGACACATGTCATATGCGTGGTGCATCAGACTCGTCTGAGACCGCGACCTCGACAGAAACACCCTGTGAAGCAAGTTAGATGATTGAAACGAATTGAGGTAAGAATAACATACAGTCGCACTAGAAACTGTCAGTAAGAGTTCTTGATCTGGGAGCCGGGGTGAACTTACAAAGGCGCTTGATGATCCTTCATTGTGAATGAGACAGTATCCGCCGCCGCACTTTTTGCAAAACTTTTGCGTGCGCTCAATACAATCGTTACACTAGATGCCAATTAGCTTCCATATTCAGTAACAGTAAAGGTTGCGCACATTGATGCCGCATTCCCAGCAGCTTCGCGAAACATGTCTCTTCACATCATCACCACCAAAAGGGTGATAACACGTCTCACACCACCACTTATTACATGCAACACAGAACCTATCTCTCAAGCAGTCAGCACACCTCGGTACGAACTCCTCATGTCCCGGGCGCGGTGTCGTGGCAGCCTGCACGGATGACGAGAGGATCGGCGGCGGAGCTAGTAGCGGCAGTGAAGAGCAGTGTGTCTTAGCCGTCATGACACCCTCAGGCGCTTTGCCACAGCCCGCGCAGCCACCTACGGAGAACGTAGCGACCGCTGGGCTGCACGGCGAGGAGACGCTGCAGGACCCGAAGGCCGGTGAGTTGGCGTGGCGAGGACCCTGGCAGAGCACTGCGTCGAAGGAGATTAGGCCCTGGCAGGCGACCAGGCACTGCGCCCAGTCGTCCATGTCGCTGGTGCTGTTGAGGACACGGCCCTTTGCAGACCACCAAGCATCAGAGTCCTGAGAATTTTCATCGCAGGGCATGGGGCCGAAGACGTAGACTGCTTTGAGTCGTGGGGTGTTCTCTGGGCGTGAGCTGCGACAGGCGTATGCTAGCGCTGCGCGAAGCTTGCCATGGTTCAGGTTATTGACGCCGCGGATCGAGAGCATGCGCACGCTGTATGACGGGTCGTTGATGATCTCATGGCACAGCTCAGCTGTGACGGAGAGTCCGTCGAGGATTAGAGATTGGACATCACGAAGAATATCGCGTTGTCGTAGGGTAGAGAAGATGCCCCTCAAGGGCCCGGCGTAGAAGCTATGGATCCTGTAAGCTAATGGCCGTTTTAAAGTGGTCGCAGCGCAGAGGACAAGGGTACAGTGGATAATGAGCAATGGGTGAACTCACTCATCTTCAGTCAGGTAGTCAGAAAGAGTGACATTGTGCCAGACTGCAAGATTGCGCTCTGTTTCTTTATGGGCGTCTTCGCAATGGGCTGTCTTGACTCGTGTAAGATCGATGTGACGAAAGACACCGGGCGTTTCGTGGAGGAGGTAACGAATATCGCGACAGGTTGCGGCGAGGTTTAAAAGGCCTGATACGGGGAGGTAGGGAAGAGTGTGACGAAGGACGAGAGAATTGTATAGAGTGTCAAAGAGGGTCAAGCCCTTTGTTTGGATCTGAGTGATCTCTGCGCGCGTTTGGTGGTGGACGATAACTTGGCTCATGTCAGGCTGGCATGAGTATTACAAAAGATTGGGTATTCAATGATGAAGCAGCCCAACTGGCAAGGAGGGCTAATGGGGGATATAAGGGGGGAAATGATAGAGAAAGAGAGGAGGAGTCATGAGGGTTGGTGGTGAAGATATATACTGGTAGCTATATACGGAGTACACATGTTGAGACAAGACATGAGGGATGGGCCGTGTCATGCCAGCGGCCAAAGCGGCAATGATTTACTGGGAACAGATTTGGTCTGGGGGAGATTCAGATACTGTATGCACCGTTTGGGTGGGATGGGGACATGACATGGCCCGGGATAATACAAAGATGGGCTGAGATGAGATTGGATTGGCGAGCCAAGTTCAGGTGGCTCGGAGGGTTTGACATGCTGCACGTTTGTGAGTCAAGCTACAAATAACATTACACAAGCTTGTTAGTTGACAAGCTTGGATGATCAAGTGGGGGGACTTTTCTCAACAACACCAAAAGAAGATACTCATAAAAAAACGTTCCGGCTGAACCGGATACAGAGTAACGGCAGAAGGCGAGGGAGGGGGGATCGGCCCGTGTGAGCAGTCGATGTGGGGATTGGATGCATCTTCCAAGGTGAGAGGGAGAGACGAATCGGCCAGACTGGTGATATCTTGACAAGATGGCATCACCAAAAGGACCAAGGTTGGGGGATCTTATCTCGAGAGGCGCACCATTCAATAGCTGAGCTTTGCGGCGGGAGCTAACTAATGAGCGAGCATGGGTAGGTTCGTGTAGGGGTCCTCTCTCAACTGTGTGCCGTAGATCAAAAGAGAGAGCCCCCTTGGACGGGTAAAATGAGCTGTGTCACATTTGGGAAATTGGGATGTGGGAGAAGGTGTACAGCTACCCTGATCAACATACCAGGTCTTTTGCAGATCCTACATTTCGGCGTCCGAAATTGCCAAGATATGAACCTCAGCTAAGTACTCCGTAAACGATTAAATGAACATCTTTCAGGGCAATTAGTTGAAAGAAAGCTTGGAACTGGTAGTGTCAAGCTCTGTATATCTCGTCGGTCCGGGGATGCATTGCCGGGGTTCTCATCATGACCGCGTTGAATTCAGCCATCATGGATGGGTTAGGTTGCGCTGCATTTAGCCAAATTCTGTGGGGGTCAAAACACCAACTCTGTTTCACTCACAGTCGCGGACTTGTAAGAGCGGTGAATGAAAAGAAGAAGAGATGTTTGCTTGTTTCGATCGACGTTGTGGCCATACAGGTTGCCAAGACGGATCTGCTGTGTGATATTCTCTGTGCCGCGTCTGCTTGAATTACGCGTAGTTTTGTTCAAGCCACGTTGCGACGCTGATGATCACTGAACAGCAAACATTATTGCTGGCTACGTGTAAAGTGAGGCGGGATGCACGGAAACTTGGATGTTTCGAACAGGGAGAGATGAATAGTCTGTAGTCTAATTTTAACCATGATATTAAGACCTGGGCATTGTCTGTGCTTTGAGTCAACTCATGATACGGATCTGCGAGATCTAATGACAGCTCTGATACCGAATGCGTACGAGATGAACAACTTGTCAAAGCGAGGTGTCGGTGTTTTGTTAGTCCGTCGGAGGTCGGGTTTCCGATTATGTAAGGCTCGTTGATGCGTCTGGCTTCTGGACGATGCTGGAAGAACGTCACCGAAATAGCTGACTGAGCATCGCCGCTGAGAGTGTGTTTCTCGTGATTCAGTCAGTATAGACGACATTTTGGATTTCAGGCAACAATAATACTAATTTTAATTGATCTTGTCGTTTCTATCTCTGTTTCTCACTTTATGACTGCGACTTTTCGTGCTTGATCAACACTACGTAATTGCATCTTATCAGCCCCCACCAAATCACCACAGACCCTCACATCATAACTTCTACACATTGCAGCCCAATCATGGAAGAGCCTGCACCCCTGCGCTGGTCGAGCGCATTACCCGTGATAAGTCCCTCTGCGATAGCGACCAAGAATCTTCGCGGTGACAAGATTCTTCTTCCACAATCTGCTCTTGAACAACTCCTAGCCGCCGCGCGATCTCGACCTTCGACGACGACAGCCCGATCAGATCCATGGTCATATTCCTCGAGCGATGCTGATACCGCACAACAACTACCGAATCCTTTAATATTCCGACTTGTCAATCCGAAGAACAAGAATGCTGTCTTTGCGGGTATCAGGGAGTTTTCGGCGTCCGAGGGAACATTGGGGTTGAGTCCGTGGTTGACGGAGGCTTTGGGCATTCAAGAGGATGAATGCGTTTCGCCGAAAGAGGTGATAGACCTCGAGCAAGACACAGTACAGGAAAGCGAACAAATGGACCTAGACGGCATTCAGATCAAAGTCGAGGCGCGGCAACTTCCTAAGGGCACGTACGTTCGACTCAGACCTCTAGAAGCAGGCTACAACCCCGATGACTGGAAACCACTACTCGAGCGACAATTACGAGAGAACTTTACAACACTAAGCAAAGGTTCAATGCTGGCAGTCAAGGGTGCGCGCGGGGAGGAGTTCAAGTTGCTCGTGGATAAGGTCGCTCCCGAAGGAGACGGCATCTGCGTCGTGGACACGGATCTCGAAGTCGATATCGAAGCCTTGGACGAGGAACAAGCGCGTGAAACGTTAAGACGAATCATGTCTGCGCAAAGAGGAACTACGGATGGAAGCTCCACGGGCGGTGAGATTGATATCTGGAAGGCTGTTGAGGGGCAGGTCCTTGAGGGTGAATACGTGGATTACGTGCTTCCCTCGTGGAATAAATCACAACCTCTTGCGATTGAGCTTACTACCGATGAAGATGAAGATGCGCTCGATTTATTTGTTACGCCGAAATCTTCGCGACAGCGAGCGCTGCCGCGAGAAAGTGTTCATGTTTTCGGGGACTTTTCACCGGCAGTTGATGGGGTCAAGAGGATTGTGATAAGTCCTACGAATGTGGAAATGGAGGGAGCGGAGCAGATCACGATATCGGTGCATGGATACAGACATCCAGATGCTAAGGAGTCGCCGAAGACATTGCAGTACTCACTACGAGCCAAGGTGGACTTACAAGACGCCAAGGGCGGTGCGAATGGGCTTTCCAATGGGGCTAGTGAACAAGAACACTCTCCCGACGAGGAGCAGTGTAGTAACTGTTTACAATTCGTTCCGAAGCGGACGATGGTTCTACACGAAAACTTCTGTCGGAGGAATAACATTGTCTGCCCCAAGTGCAAATCTGTGTTCAAGAAGGGCTCTCCGGAGTGGGAAGCGCATTGGCATTGTGAAAAGGACAGTGCTTCTGGGAATTCGACAGAGAGTAAGGCGAAGCATGACGATATCTTTCACACGGAGCGACAATGTCCACACTGCGAATTTTCGACGAATTCGATGGCTGATTTGGCGAGGCATCAGACGAGCGTGTGTCCCGGGAAGTTGATCCTCTGCAGGTTCTGTCATCTCGAGGTTCCCCAAGAAGGCGATCCTTTCAATCCCAGCCCAGAGGTTGTTCTGTCTGGTTTGACGGCTCATGAACTTGCCGATGGCACACGGACAACAGAATGCCACCTCTGCGACAAGATTGTTCGTCTGAAAGACATGGAGACACATCTCAAACACCACGAACTCGACAAAGTATCTCGTCTAAAACCACCAATCTGCCGCAACGCCAACTGCGGAAGAACAATGTTCGGCGTCGGATCAAGAGGCCAAGTCCGCCAAACCGCCTCCACCGACCAAGCCTCCAACTCCATCGGTCTCTGCTCAATCTGCTTCGGCCCCCTATACGTCAGCATGCACGACCCCGAAGGCAAAGCCCTCAAACGCCGCATCGAGCGCCGCTATCTCGGGCAGCTCATGACAGGTTGCGGCAAATCTCACTGCGCGAATCCATGGTGCAAGACTGGTCGCGCAAACGCAGGTTTTGAGGCGAAACCGTCGAGTGCGAGGGAGGTTCTCCCGCTGGTGAAGCCGCTGCTGGGCGACGTGACGAACATGGATGCGCCGCTGTGGTTCTGCACGGATGAGGGGAGTCAGAGGGGGAGGAAGTTGGCGGAGATGATGGCGGAGGAGGGGGTTTGGGATGTTGAGTGGTGCATTGCTGCGGCGGAGGCTGAGAAGGGGAGTTTGGAGAGGATGAGGGATTGGTTGCAGGCTTGGGCGCCTACGAAGTAAAGCTGTTGTGTACTTTGATGATTATGATGATGTGGTGTTGGGGATAGAGATAGACTGGATAGAGCACGCTACGACTGCAAGCACTTTGAAATATGATAAATATGGATCAGATCCGACGGCTAAGTTTCTGAGATGCCGAATACGGACTTGAAGACGACGTATAGTTACATTCCTATTCATCCGGATCATTCGGAGGTCAGACGATGGCCTGATATTCTCACCATCATAACTGTACTCCATGAAATCACAATTACTCTGTGATTGTATGCATAACTCGAAACAGTCATGTCAAGAAAATACACGTGAAACAGAAAATGCTTGTTTCTTGATTTTTGACGTTCTGGGTTCAAGGATCTTCAAATCTAGTGACGGTCCATGACGTTGATGGGCAATGCCGAGTCAGGACTGCAGATCCCTCGAAACAAACAGAAAAAGAAAAAAGAAAATATAGAGCACAAGTCCAGGGTAAAGCTGATAGTAACTAAAGGTGATGCGGGCCTCAATCCGCAAGAGATACAGTTGAGAAGAGATATCTACTGGTCAGGCATGGAAATATCACCATGTTCAAGGTTTACACCAAACCAAGAGATGGATGGGCTCTGCCAGGATAGCTTACGACGCTTGTAGGGTTGGAAGGTTCTCCAACTTGAGCGAGTGAGTTGTCAGTCTTTGATTCCTCAGTCATCAACCTGCCATCCTTTCAACACCAACAAATCTGTATTTCGTTCTTCCTCTTATTGTGCTTCCTCTCTTGGTATTATCTCTCCTGAATAGCTTCGCGCTTCCCCGCGGACTAAGGTACCTTTTTTCTCACCATCCATTTTACCCGCCCGCCTGGCTCGCGGGCTCCAGTATCCGATCTCAGCTAAACCAGGTCCAGAAACTTACCTTAGGTTGTGCCCAGCAGAAGTACAGTAAAAGAGCAGGGACCACCAGCTGTTCTAGGCTTTTAGCTTCAGCACCCTTCGGCCGTTGTTACAGGCTGCCTCCTCCCCCCCAACCCAACCCTCGGGCGACCTCAATTGATTTGATTCATCACCAACCAACAAACGTCCGTTATCGCTCCACCCTCATCCTTTCAAAAACTCCAACATCTTTTCTTTGATCACGCATCAAAACACCTGAGCTACAGGACGGTATTACTGGTACCCCAGGCTGTCAATACCACCTTCTCCAGACACTATCGGCCGAAACGAGATGCCCTCTGTGGTGACCCCCGTCGTCTGACGCCCGGCCCCTCCCCCATTCTATCGTGTCCCCATCTGCATCAGCTCCAATCCCCATCCCAACCCATCGCGGGACATTCGGTAACTCTTCCTATCGAGACAAGCTTGCTCCTTGCCTTTGTCTCACTCGATATCGCTCAACACGACAAAGCACAGCACAACTCAAACCTCAAACTTCATCTCCTACAACTGCTTTCTCTCTCTTTTCCTCACGACCACCGTTGACGACTACACCCCTGTCCTGGTCCACGCCAGATAAGACCAGCCCAAGTGCGCCATCGCGCCACATAACCCAGCTGCTCTCCTCGCCTTCTCCTTCACATCTTCACCATGGGTAACTCCAACACAAAAGAGTCTCGTCCCGAGGGCGATCCTCGTCAATATGCAGGTCCCGGCGACCCTTCAGTACGCGAGCATTTACAAACCGCCAACTCGAGATCGAACCGACGAATGAGCAGAGCAGAGATAAACATCTTTGGTATCGGTCCCAGTTCCTCCCGCAATCGCGAGCAACCAGATGTTCCCTTTGAGCGTCGCGAAACAAAGCAGGAGCGCGAGGCGAGGAGGTTAGAAAGGGAGCGCGAGGCTCGGGCGAAGGAACGGGAGAGGAGTATGCGCGAAGAGCACGTTGATGGAGGTTATCTGGTGACGTTGGGCACCTACACTGGTACTGAAGACTTTAGCAAGCCTGTCGTGAGGCAGTTACAGGTGTGTTCTTTGTCTCTGTTGTTCTTATCGGTAAGCTGACATCACCTAGATAGAGAGAAAGCTTGCGCCATTCTGGCGAGGCCTCAATGATTGGTCTTCGAGCTGGGCCGAGCATCAACTCGTCGCTGCTGCCCGTGGCCTGCCCACCCCCCCCGCCGATGCGCCTCCCGACCCAGAACTCATCCCGCAGCCTCCTCCCGCAGAGAATCCATCTTCTTCGAGCCAGAACCTCCAGAACTTGACGGTGCCTATGGGACCCAGGACTCTTTCTGCCGCATCGGATCGCAGTGGATCAACCACACCCTCCGGTCTCCCTTCGCCGTCGACACCTGGAGCGAGCAAGTCGCCATTTAAGCCTCGAGCCAAAGCTCTTGCTGCTGCACTCAGCGGTGGTTCTCGAAATGCATCTTCAACCGATCTGTCGCCCAAGGAGATTGCTCTCCCTCATGATCCCTTTGTGAACGGCCAACCCATGGAGGTCTTCCTTTACAAAGACGCTGAGGAGTGCCCAATCTGCTTCCTGACTTATCCTCCTTACTTGAACCGCACCAGGTGCTGTGACCAGAATATCTGCAGCGAATGCTTTGTTCAGATCAAGCGCACTGATCCTCACCTTCCTGAGCATCACCCCAACGGTGAAGCCCGGGATCCCAATGAAGGTCTTAACCCGGACGATCCGCCCGAGATGCTTATCTCGGAGCCTTCGGCATGCCCCTACTGCCAACAGCCCGAATTCGGCGTCACATACGATCCTCCTCCCTTCCGTCGGGGTCTTGCGTACTCGGGCGGCCCATCTCATGGCACAGCCATGTCTTCCCAGACTTCACTAAACAGCACACTACAGACCCCACCCATACCCGGCCGTCGACGCGCACATAGTTTGTCTGCGAACGCGCCGAATGTCATCACCACCGATCGCGTGCGTCCCGATTGGGCGGCAAAACTCGCATCAGCGAGGAACCACCAAGCACGAAGAGCTGCAGCAGCAACCGCCCTTCATACAGCTGCATTCCTCATGGGCGGAAACGAACAGAGATCGATTCTTCGCCCGAGTCGATTTGGCCGAAGGAACACTGGAAACAACGATTCGAATGCTAGTCCCAGCCCCAGCGGACATGGCCAAGCAGACGGTGCACAGGACGACGGGAGCGAGGGACCGGAACCTGGAGCTAGAGGATCTTCGAGGAACGGTACAGGACGAAGGAGTCGCATGGACGAACTAGAAGATATGATGTTTATGGAGGCTGTTCGCCTTTCTCTTGCTTCCGAAGAAGAGCGCAAGCGTAAAGAGGAAAAGGCTATTCGAAAGGAGACTAAGAGACGAGAGAAGGAGGAACGTAAAGCCGCCAAGAAGGGTGGAAATCCATACAGTGGAAGTGCAAGTGGTGCGAGCGCTAGTAGCTTGTCACTCGGGGGACTGGGTCGACGACGAGGCAATAGTACTGCCAGCAATCTCCGTATAGAAGCTACAATGTCTAGGACATCACAACCTTCGAGCACCCCAGATTCGCCAGCAGAACCCAAGGCTAAGGACGATGGGCCTCCTGGGAAAGGTAAGGGAGTGGATCGAGGCGCAATTGATACCCAGGCTGGACCAACGTCATCGTCGAGTTCTCTGCCACTACCCGCTGGACCTTCGCGTGGAGGATCACATCTTAGGCAGATGAGCAATGCCTCCTCAGTTGGGTCTTCAGTCAACGACAGTCCTGTTGGCACATACACAGGACCCGACTACCTGGGCGCCGACTTGGGTCCTCGGTCTAGTGGACTGAGCCTCGGTGCCTACAGTGACGACGGAGAACGCGACGGCGGAAGCGCTGGATCTGAGCCCATGTTCAACTTTAGCAGTCTCGCCCAAATGGTTGGCGCCGATCTCGAAAATGGCCAGATGCGCCGCGACGAGGAGGGAGAGTCTCACGACACACATGGTCGACCGCTCTCGCAAGTGAAGGAGGATGAGAAGGAGGACGCAGAGGCAGAGCACGTCGAAGGTGTGACAACTGCCAAGACAGAAGTTGTTCCTAGTTCTCTCGCTGCCCCAGCTGTCATGATCACACCAGGAACTCCTGCGCCCATGGATGAGGCAGAACATGAGGCTAAGCAACTCGGACATCCTGGCTTTACAACGGTGACGGGCCGACCTGCTACAGAACAGAGACACGTTTAGATGGGATTTTTGTCATGGAAGAGACGGATTTTGGGATGCATAGGCTTTTAAACATACGACGGACGGAAGAAGCGCTGTCAGGGAATGTACTTTGTATAAGAGCACCATGTGTAGTAGGGTATACAGTTAGCGGGCATGTAACACCTACGCCACGAGGATTTTCACAATGCTCAATCGCTCGACTGGTATCAAATGTTTTATTCTTTACTTCGTGGTCCGTCTAAGTCTTGTTGACTTCAGCCTTGAACTTCTCCATCCACTCACTAAACTCATCACTCTCCCCCTCCCACCCAAGCTTCAGGACCTCACTAACACCAACCGCACTCTCAAAACAATCCTCCATGAGTGTATCGATCTCTTCCGCATCAAGCTCGTAGAACGCACCGGCCAAATCCCCGAATTTATGCGGCAATGTCTCGAGAACGCTCGCTGCTTTGTCTAGCTTGGAGGGGATGTCGCCTGTGGTGGTGTCCTTGGGGAGCTTCTTGAAGCGGCGCTTGGAGATGGCTTGGTAGAGAAGGACGATCATTCGGAGACGCTTGAGGGTTGAGTCGAGACGGGGGCGGATCTTATTGGGGTCGGATTTGGGGATGGCGGAGGAGGAGTTCATGAGGTCGTCGAGCATTTCTTGATCCGTGAGCGAGGTGTTGTTCATATCATCGACCAGACCATCAACATCATCTTCATCCTCCTCCTCTTCTCCCCACTCCTTCAACTCCTCCATAACATCCTTCAGCGTATCCCTCCACTCCTCCGCCTTCCGAACATAAAACCCACCAACCCCCAGATCCGCAAGCTTAACAACCTCATCGCACGCATCCCAAAGCTTCCCCGTCAAAACCAGACTCCCCTTACTCCCACTCCTCTCCACAGTAGGTATAACCTTGCCATCATCCGGAACACGCTTCAGCAAACCCCACAGCTCAACGAGGACTTTCTGGCAGCGGTACGCTAGTTCTTTCCGCACGACACTGGTGTAGAGATCGGGAGTGCAGGCTTGCGCGGCGGTGGCGAGGCCGGGGATGGGACCCTTTATGAGCTCGCGGATCACGGTGCTGATGGCGCTGGGGGTGAAGGGCTCGTTTATTATGAGGAGGGAGATTTTGGTGGAGTGGGCGCGGATGAGGAGGGATGTGTCGCGGGCGAGGGATAGGGCGTTTATGGAGGTTGTTTCGGAGGAGGAGGAGGAGGGTGTTGTTGGGGTTTGTGGGTTGCGTTGGATGGTGGTGAGTGTTGATTGGAGTTGTTCGAGGAGGGTTGTGGCTGTTGCTATGAGCGTAGCGAGGGCCTTGCGAGACTCTTCATCGTTGGGCGCCATATTGAGTGACTAGAGTCTGAGGAAGCGAATGTGTAGATGGTGATGATGCGTCACAGTTTTGCTGGTGTTGGAGGGGTTTAGTTTAGTTCTTCCTTCTTTTTTCTCGTCCCCCACCTTTAGTGCCCTTCCTCCCCCAGGCACGGATTTACTTCCGCGTCTCAGCTCCTCCCGAACATTTACCGCCCAGGGGAGCTTTTACAGTGGAGACCTCCCTCTGGAATGCTCCCCTGTCCCCTAGAGTAAGTTATAGCTGACCTGGCCAACTCCAGTCCAACCTCCAATTCCTCTTCTGGAGCCCATTACACAAAACCACCAGAAACAATGCAACACCCGAATTCTCTGGCGCTTCTGGGCGCTATCTACGCTTTTACCCTGGCTGCTGCTGGCAGTGTGCCCAGAGGTGTTGGCCCGGAATGTAAGAATGCCTGTGATCATGAAGTGAAGCTTTGGGGAGCTAACAGGTGGTGCTTTTAGTTGCTTCTCACTACCAGGGCGATGAATTCTCTTGCATCACCAATGCAGCGATCAAATTGAGTCTTGACCGAGTCAACGACAACACGTGCGATTGCCCCGATGGCTCAGACGAACCAGGTACCGCTGCCTGCGCCAACCTCGATCCTCTGTCCCCCGAACAACCTCTCGCCGGCTCCATCACAGGCACTACAAACACCACCAACGCCCTGCCCGGCTTCTGGTGCGAGAACAAGGGTCACATTGGCATGTACGTTCCCTTCCTATATGTCAACGACGGCGTGTGCGACTACGAGCTCTGCTGCGATGGGTCAGAGGAGTACGCTGGTGTAGGCGGTGTCAAGTGCGCGAACAAATGTGCCGAGATCGGAAAGGAGTACAGGCGATTGGAGGATGAGAAGAAGAAGGCTTTGCAAAAGGCGGCGATGAAGAGGGGTGCTATGGTCAGCGAGGCGAAGGACCTGAGACAAAAGGTTGAGAAGAAGGTGGAGGATCTCAAGAAGGAGATTGCGGCGCTGGAGGTCAAGAAGGAGGAACTTGCGCAGAAGCACCGCGATGCCGAGCAGCAAGATAAGGGAAAGGTTGTTCGTGAGGGTCCTGGCACTGGAAAGCTTGGTGTTCTGGTTGGTCTTGCGAAGACACGCGTCAATGAGCTGAGGGATACGCTGGACAAGGTCGTTACCCAGCGTGATGCCCTCAAGGAGCGAGTCGGTGAACTTGAGGAGCTTTTGACAAAGTTCAAGACTGACTATAACCCCAACTTCAACGATGAGGGTGTCAAGGCGGCGATTCGGTCTTTCGAGGATTACTCGGCTCGTCGGGCTGATAGCAAGGAGGAGGTTGTGAACGATGAGGATGTTTTGAGTGTTCTTAAGGAGGATGGGGAGAATGGCGGTGTTAATTGGAGTGAGTTTGAGGAGGGCGAGGGAAGCGATACTGATATCCGTAAGTCAACTCTCCCACAAGATGGTATGCTCTTTGCTAACAGATTAGTCTACAACTTCGAGGCATACCTCCCTCCCCCCGTCCGAGCCTTCGTCCACAACTCTCTCGACAACCTCCGCGTCTGGGCCATCACCAACGGCATCCTCGCCGACAACTCGTCCCCCGGCAAAGAATCTACCCTCGTCCGCACCGCCCGCGAAGCCGTCGACGCCGCCAAACGCGACCTCTCCGACAAACAATCCACTCTAGACGTCGAACAAGCCGATCTCGACTTTGACTACGGTCCCGATGATATCTTCCGCGCCCTCAAGGACAAGTGTGTCAGCCTCGAGGCAGGCGAGTACACCTACGAGCAATGCTGGCTAGGCAGCACCAAGCAAAAGTCCAAGAAGGGCCATGGCCAAAGCAACATGGGCAATTTCAAGCGTATTGATAGAGAAATGGCGGATGAGGAGGATAGGATCGATGGCAAGAGTCTTGGGAGGGGTGAGAGGATGGTATTGAGGTATGAGGACGGTCAACAGTGCTGGAATGGACCGCAGAGGAGAACGGATGTTTGGCTGGGATGTGCGGAGACGGAGGAGTTGTGGAGGGTTAGTGAGAGCGAGAAGTGTGTTTACAGGATGGAGATTGGTACGCCTGCTGCTTGTGACTTTTCGAGATGGGATGTTGGAAGCCAACCCAAGAAGCCCAGATCTCGCGATGAGCTATAGATAAGGAGCAGACAGAGGAGAGGGTTTAGAATGTTGGGAACATACAATGTTGATTAAGATAGAAATACAACACGACTCGGTTCAATGCTCGTATTATACATGCATGAGAATATTCTGTAACGTCCAAGCAAGAAAACGTTCCTGATATCAACAACCCCCCAACTCCCGCACCTTGAAGCAAATAACATTCCCCTCTTCCATCCCAGCAACTCTCTCTTCTCTGTAGAATTTTTACCAGAAGCTGCACCATCCTATGTAGTGCTGGCACAGATTCTCCAGCTTCGTAGCCTCCATGATCAACTTGTTGACCTGCGCAATGACATCCAGCTCCTCGTTGTTCTTGAAGTCCCGACCCGTAAGCTTCTGCTGCACGCGGTCCAGCACCTCCACCGCCCTCGCGTTCTGGCTCTCCACCTCTGGTGCACCGCCGTTGGTCATGGCTTCACCCGCCGCGGCTGAACTGTTTGTGCGAGCACGAGCACGTGTCTGGATTGATGGTTCAGGCGCGTTGAGGAGTTCAGAGGGTGCGACGTCGCTGTCGAGGATGGACTGGCGACGTGCGCGGACGCCGCCGGGGACGGGCATGGCTGTGTCGTGGTCCGAGTTGAAGTTGGGGCCTGTGGGGGATGCGGCATTTGTGAGACGCCATGTAAGGAGAGGATCATGGATGAACTGTGGATGTCAGTCAGTATGAGATAGATCAATCTGGAGAGGGGAGGGGGGTTGACTTACCGCTTCGAGAACAGCCATGACGCTCTCTTTGTTGTCTCGCAGAACCCTCATCACGTTCTCGCATGTGATTCTAAAGCTACCCTCAATGTTGCTAACCTCCATAGCATAGGTCAGCATGCGCGTGAGTCGGAAAGGAACCCTCTCCGGGTATTTCTCTCTCTTCATCGCCACCTCGAAGCAATCACCGAAATCGATGTGGATGATCTTTCCAGTGACGCGGTCAAGCATCAGGTTGGAAGGGTGACGATCGCCCAGTCCCAGAATATATCCCACCATCGACATGACACCGAGAGAACGAGTGTAGTTGGTTCGTCTCTCAAGCCAGGCCTCAGAGGACTTTGACTTGAGCCAGAGAACACGGTACAGGTCCTGTCCCGTGGTGTTGTCGAGCGCATAACCAAACACCTCGACTTTCTGCATCAAGGTGAGGTTATCGTAGTCAGGCGCCATCTGGAGCATGATGCGGTGCTCGATGTTGAGCAGGATCTTGCGACTCTCACGATACTCCCTAATAAGAACGTGCAGGGTGTCGCTGTTGGGAACCCACCCGAGCAGACCGCTATTCTGCGAGAGCGGGATGGCAGGGTAGCGCTGGATGTTGAGGTGGCGCTTGAAGCACTCCGAGTCGTGGGCCAGGAGCGTGTTGCACAGGCCGAACAGCTGCATAACTCGTTCGTCCTGGCGGATATCCTCGTGGCCCTTTAGCAGGAACGCGTACGACTTGCCGTCACTGCCGTTGACGTTGAGCTTTCGTGGACGTTGCTTAGAGTTGATAACACTAAACGTTGTGTCAAAGGACATTATCCTCACGATGGGCTGTCCGCTCTTGTATGTTCCTGGAACTGCCAGATCCAGGTTCTTCGCGTTAAGAAGCTTGGGTGAGCAGTACGTCAACTCCAGGGTGGTCACCTGAGGTAGCTGCCTACTTATTCTGCGGAATACCTGATAATACAGGTCCCACGCCTGGTTCAGGTCGTTGACGTCTTGACTTGTCTCATACTGTCGGCACCAGTCTTGCGCCTCCTTCAGATCGCGCCCGAAAGCCTGTGCGAAAGAGATCTCACGTAGAGTCTCGGGTCCACGCTCCAGAAGTTCGTGAAGAGGCGCCAGTGTTGCAAACATACCTTCGATGTTGCTATCACCAAAGTACAACCGCGAAGCTTCCTCCAGTCCCTCATGCCAGAGCTCATGCCACAAGACAGCCACGCGGATCAGCTCATGACTGACCGTGTCAGCTTGGGCGACCAGGTTTGCGCTGTGCTGTCTCATGCTATCCATAATTTGAGCTGCAGAACGAGATCTACGCGTATTCTGCCAGGATTTCATGGCGACAGTGAGAGGATAGACCAGAGCCTGAGGATGAGCTCGTCCAACATCTGCAAGAAGGTTGTGCACCGATTGCTGAACTCGCTTGTTAGGCTGGTTGATACGGGCGATCAGTTGAGGAATGACTTCGAGCCATGTGTCGACGCTGACGTTCGCAAAACCTTCGGTAACGGCCACATTGACATCTGCACTTCCACCGTGAGTGAACCAGAGTGTCAATAGTCGAAGAGTATCCTGTAGCGAGCTCCCCTGTGAAAGTGCAATGGACTTGAAGAAGCCCTTGACAGCGGGAACGACGTGATCAATCACCATACTGTGATCTGTTCTCGACAAGTGTCCTTCATTTCCGGCTGTAAGTGTCTGCACAATCTCAAAGTTGGCCAGCGCCCAAGCATGCCAGGCCTTGTACCATCGAGGATTGTACTTGGTCGCCTGAGAGTAAGACAGAAGAATATCCTGAACCTGAGTGTACTGCCAATCATCCTTGTTCAGCGCAATCAGCCACTCTCCCTGGCGCAGATAGCACTTGGCCAGGAGGACTGTTTGGTCATACAGCGCTCGTGAGGTATGTGGGCTAATGAGAGTAGGATCCATGGGGTTCTGGAATCCGTAGTCACCAGTGATGTTAACATCGTTACCAGCTTGGGCAGCGAGGTGCGCCCTGGCAACCTCAAGACGATGCGCAGCATCATTGGTGAACTTGCGCAGGCAATACAGTGTCTTCTCCGGAATATTGCCCTTCTTGTTGACGGGCAGCTGCTGTCCAAGCTCCCATTGGTACTTGAGCACTGCATAGATGACCTGTGCGGCTGGTGCAGCTCTGGGGTTGGATGATGGCTGTCGCTGCTCATTCCAATACGGGATTGTTGATATGAGAGGAGCGTCGGTTCCAATGAGTTGCTTAAGCGACTTCTCAGCCAGTCCCATGCGTCCAGACTTGCGGCAAAGGTTGGCAAACTTGATCCACATGTGCATATTCTCCGTCGGTGCAATCACTATGGCCCGTAGTCTGAGCATGCGCTGCCAAACCTCGACGTTCCTCTGACAACCCTTCAGTCGAGTTTCCCAGGTTCGTCGCATGATGGCCTGCTTCTTCTCGTCACATTGCTTGTAGACGATGAGCTCTTCAAGCTCGGCAAGCATCTGTACTCGAACGACGACCTGGTATGCTCGGTTGTACGACTCACTAACTAACGCACTCAACTCGGTATCCAGGCCTTCACGAGCTTGCTGAACGCATGCGATCGCCTCGCGGAATTGGTTGCGATGGAGTGCCAGGATGGCACCAAAGAACGATCGATCGGGCGAGTATCTCTTGAGCGATGAAAGATAGTTGTCCATGGAATCCCACTTATTCAGACCCCATGCAGCAGCCGTGGCAAGAGGAGCAATCATTCTCTGAACCTCAGGCGTAGAGTTGGCCCAAGTGCTGCCAGTCAACGAAGCCAAAGCCTCCCACTCCCCCAAAGCATGCAAACAACGCATCTTACCCATGACAATGTCCACGGGAATCGCCTGATCCTCAGGCACCTCCTCCTCGCGCTTTTCATAAAACGCCAGCGCCTCTTCCCAACGCTCCAGCTTCTCGAACCAAGTCTCCCGCAGTTGTATGCCTTCCTTATACAGCTGAGCTTTGCGGAGAATACCGATAGCAGCATCGGACTGTTGGAGCTGATTGTTGATAACGATCAGGGCCTCGACTGCGCCGCTGCTCTGGTCTTGCAGGAACTCGAGTTCCTTGTAGTGCAAGGCCTTTGCGTACGCGTGACAGCGAGCTGCCTCCCTACCGAGAACTCGAATGTCGATCGGCAAAGCCTTGTCGTCATGCTCCATAAACTCGGCGAGGTTGAGTAGGAGGCCAAGCAGATCAGGTGGCACGTTCTCGGATTTTATAGCGCTCTCGATGTTCTGGATGAGTTCGTCTTGGAACTGTTCATAAAGCTCACTCCAGCAAGATACGAACGCCGAGTTAAAGAGCTCTCGAGCCAGAGGTAGATACACGCTGGCGAGGCTGGCGCAAGCTCGGAGAGCATGGTTTGGTGATTCGGTGAGCAACGTTGTACTGAAGCGTCGCAGCCACTCTTGCCAATCCTCCTTTGTGGATTTGCCCTTAGTGTCCCAAGCAGCCTTCAAATGGATAGCATTCATCTCCAGCTTCTTGGTGCCTTGATCCGCAAAAGGAGTCTCGTCTGCGCCATCGGCAAAGCCAGCTGCGGAACTCAAGTCTTGTGGCAACACCTCTCCCTTCTGAAGTTTGCTCACAAGTAGCTCGTAATTGGAGTGCTGGATCTGGTGCTGATTGATGGTCTTGTTGACAGTACCCATAAAGTGTAGATAGTCTTTGCCCAGCTGTTGGATGAGCGCACAGAGCGTATCTAGAGCAGCGGTACGGAGGACAGGCTCACCCATGTCCAAGACGCGTGTAAGAGGATGGATGATCTTCGCAGCAAAGTCGTTAAGGTTCACTTGGCGAGAGATCTTGCCGATCGTATCGATGGCCTGCTTTCTAATGAATGTAGGCTGTCCCTGCTTCTCGAATGTCCTGACGATGACGGGAATGATGAGATGCATGTACTCCTCAGCGCTTGCGCCAAACACCAAGAAGGCGTGCATCACCCTCTCTGACGGTGTGCGCTTGGCAGAAGTATCCTTGTCGAGAACACCAAGCATCAGTGGTAACAGCCCAGCCAGGTAAATCTTGAATTCGCCCTCAAGCGACCTCGAAATGGCCTCAACCAGGGACAAAATCGTAGTCTGTAGTGAAGGTGAGGTATGCCAGTATTCCTGCAGAATCTCGACAATCGATGGTAGGTAATTTCGTATATGTTGTCGCACGATGCTGACGAGGGTGGCTAGTTGATTGAAGTAAGACTCGAGTCTCGTAGAGGTCGCCGATCGTATCACTTGTAGGAATGCGGGTATGATTCTATCAAGGAAGGACACACACTCCAAGCCAAGGGTGCGGAAGATGTTCATGATGGCTTCAATGACGGCGGCGTGGTGCTGGACTAACGAAGAGTCCTTCAGGATCTGGAGAAGAGCATTAATCACAACAGTCGGGAAGTACTCTTTGTTAGAGGGCGTCAATCCGGTCATCATGAGAGAAATGTCTGTTAGTTGGTTGGCCTCGCCACGTCGGGAATCGGGGGTTCGTTCCTCGGCCTGATCTGGTGTCAATAGTTGCGTCAATTTTCGCCATTTCGCCAGATTTACCTGGTGTTTGTAAGGATCCAGAGCGCCAAGAATACCCATCAGTTTAATTGTCTCCTGTCGCAGGGGTACTTGTTGTCCTTCGGTTCGGATGATGCTCTGCAAAATCTCGAGCAGCTGTGGGTATTCGATGTAAGGTTGAATGACGTATCCTGAATTGCTCGCAAGCTGTCCCAGAGCATGGAGAGCGGCACCTCGTCTTACGTTGGAGCTCTGATCTTGTAGCGCATCGAGAATGATTGGCATCAGTCGGTCCTTGTACGACATCATATCCTCACCGCCCACGGTCGCAAGCTCACCAATGGCCTTGAGAATGGTAGCAGCAACAGAGGGGTTGCTGTCCTTGGCTTTGGGAAGAAGCACTGAAATCATGGGCTCGACATAAGGCTTGATGATGGATTGCGCGTTTTGAACCAAGAGGCTCAACAGCTTTGCGCTCTCCTCCTTGTTCCTGGCGACATCGGAAAACTCGAGCTCAGTAAGCATCTGGATGAGAGTCTTTCGTAGTGAAGGAATAACATATGCTGGGTTATATCTGGCCAAACGGCCGATAATAGAGATGGCGACTTCTCTAATCGAGAAGACCTCGTCGTTGAGCGCAAAGAACAGGATACGAATGTTCTCAGCCTTAGCCAAGTGTCTGTCGAATCGTTCGTCGAGAGCCGCCAGAACTGTCCGCCTGATATTCGGTTCAGGGTCTGAGACTCCGACTGTGAGGAGTTTCTCAATCACATCACCCACAACCTGAAGCGCATGGTAACTCGTCTGGTTGACAATTGGATCGCGAACGTATAATTGGCAGCATGTCAAGGCCGCTGCCTCACGGATTTCTGGATCCTCGTCTTCAACATACTTGATCGCGACGTCTCGGACAAACTCGTTCAGAACATGTCCTGAAAAGTCGAAGCTACCAAGAGTGTTGAGCGCCAACTTGACCTCAGCCCTTCGGTGCTCGTAAGCGTGGGGGTCTTTTGCGTCTTTGGGAATAATCGGGACTGAGCTAAGAGTATTCGGCTGTGGAGCGCCAAGCGGTTTAAACGGTTCACCGCAGAGAACTACGCTGAGCATATCAAGTAGTCTCTCCTGGATCGTCGGCTTGACGGGAGGGATGTAGAAGGCCATATCGACGAGAGCCTGTGTCAATTTGGGAGTGAGATCGCACGCAAAGATGGGATCCAAGAGTGCCTCCATGTATTTGCTGAGGGTCTGACCAACAGCAACGGCAAGACGACTGATGCAGTCAAAGACAGGGTCGACTGAACCTCTCTTGCGGGACTGGAGGCTGAGACCTTCGCGCACGTAGATCAAGACTCCATCGAGGTACGGAGCAATAGCGCTTTTCACCGAATTGGCGATGTTACCAATGGCTAGGAAAGCATCGTTACGCTCCTTGTCTTTCTTCAGCATACCGGACAGGTATACCATGAACTTGTGCAGCCAAGCGTGCGCAAAGTCAGCCGGCGAGTAGCTGGCGAGGTCTGGGATCAAGAGAACCACAGTCTTTCGAATGGTCGGGTCTCTGTGGTCCTTGTGTTTGAAAACGATTTCGCATGCTTCCTGATAATGCTCCTGCATGTACATAGCTCCCTGCTCGAGCAATTCCTTCAACACTAGTAACGAGCCATGAATCGACTCGACAGTGTTCACCTTGAGACCGGATCTCGCCTCGTTATAGATCTTGTCCATCCATACTTGTTTCATTTCCTGATCTCGTTCGCGAAGGATACGGAAGCAGGCGCTAACTGTCTCCGCCGACGTCGCCCGAATAAGCTGTCGAGGGTCTCGTAGTCCTATCCAGACCCAGTCGAAGATTGTCGGGATGTACTGATACATCAGTGTCGGGGCACTACGGGCCAATTCGCGGAGGACGAGTACAGCGCTATATCTTCGTTCCTCGATGCGGTCGTTCTGTAGCCACTCGAGAGCGGTATTAACCTCTGAGTCCACCACTTCTGATATCATCGCGCCGCCGGGGCGACATAATTTTCCGAGCGCGATCGCTGCCGGTTGCATAGGGTTGATGTCCTTGCCTCGAAGAATGGTCTTGAGGTTCTGTGTGAAACGCGTGTATTTGACGCCGACATCGACGCCCTCGAAATCGATGAGCGCATCGAGAGCATAGATGCCTCCGAGTCGCTCGGACGAGTCGTTGCCATGTGTAATGAGCTGTGTGACCCTGTTGTTGACTGAGTTGTAGAAAACCTGGAATTGCTCGGGGCTAAGGTCTCGATGGCAGACAGCTACAAGCTCGCGAAGCTGCACGGCGGATCGTTTTCGCAAATCATCGCTCGTTCTGTGGGAATTTTAGACCCCTTTGCCCTACCAACCGTCACATGGTGAAACCGACCTTGATTTTAGAGCGCGGGAGATGTTGTCCAGCCGGTCCAGGGCGACTTGCTGTGCTTGCGCCATGATGCCGTCGCGGCACTGGTGTGAGAGCGATCAACGTCGCATGTACTTGACTATCGAGCGCTCGATCGCAGTCGGGCGGTTTCGTAGATGAGCGTACGAGGTGGAGGGGGAGATCGTAATTAAGCTTCGAGCGAGGCAGCGCGTGCACGTGTTGCTTGTTGTGAAGGCGGCCGAGACGTTTCCAAAATACAAATATTGAGAGGAGACGCTCAGTTCAGTTAAGCGCCTTCGAGGGTAACGACCGGGGTGGTATTAAGATAGGTGCATAGCACCAGAGAG
Source organism: Fusarium circinatum (assembly GCA_024047395.1). Classification (NCBI taxonomy): domain Eukaryota; kingdom Fungi; phylum Ascomycota; class Sordariomycetes; order Hypocreales; family Nectriaceae; genus Fusarium; species Fusarium circinatum. Next base: position 3,806,145 of record CM043923.1, on the reverse strand, counting down.
GTTGAAGTTGGAGGTTGATGAGCTTGGGTCGGGCGGAGGTCGTTAGATGGATCAAGTTTGGAAATGGCGGGCCAGCGGTGGAGCGCTAGCGAGGTGTCATTACAGTGCGAATACTGATCAGTGATATTCAAACAGTTTCTCATGAAGAAGTTTTAAAGGGAAAACTTTTTTAAAACAAGCAAAATGACTCAGAGGTATGAGGACATATGATTGAATATCTGTAACTGAGCTTTATTAGTGATTATATGAAGATAAGCGCTGAACTCATAGTTACAAATCGTACCGTACAACCCACGTTCACACTGTCCCGCTACTTCAAGCTTGGATCGTCCTTATCCTTATCCTTATCGATAAGCGCCATCTCGACTCAGTCTTCCAGAACTCTCAACTCATTCATCCACATACACCTCTCCCACGCCCATTTCTCTTTCTCGTGCAGTCAATCCTTGCCAGTGCGGATCCCGAATCACTGCGCCGATATCACCTCCCGGATCCATCAATTTCCACGTTTACGCGGCACCCTCAACTCACTAGTCATGGGTAATGACGGCGGGTCCATCCCCAAGCGTCGCGAACTTGTCAAGAATGCCGCGCGCGCTCCCACAACATCCGAACTGAAAGCGACAGCCCTTGAATCACTCTCTCACGCCTGGGCTCACTGCGCTCTGAGCGGTGAATTCCTCGACGTCGATACACTTGTCTCTGACTGGCGCGGCCGACTGTACAATTACGAAGCGATCATCAAAGGTCTTATGCCCTCCGATGACCCAGTCGATATCACCCCCGCGAGCCTGGGTATCAAGTCACTACGAGATGTGGCGAAGCTGAAGGTTTCCAAGAACGGCGACAAGTGGGTGTGCCCCATCTCCATGAAGGAGCTTGGCCCTGCTGTCAAGTCTGTCTACCTGGTACCCTGCGGACACGTCTTTGCCGATGTCGCTATGAAAGAGATCCAAGAAAAGGCGTGTCCAGAGTGCGGTACCGAGTTTGAGCAAGACAACATCATTCCACTTCTTACAAACTCCGAGGCGGATATCGAACGATTGGAGAAGAGAATCGAGAACCTCAAGAGCCAAGGGCTTACACATACCCTCAAGAAGGACAAGTCGGAAAAGAAGAAGAAGCGCAAGGGCGATGATGTGGAGAAGGAGGCCAAGGCTGCAAAGGATCAGAAGTCAGATGATGCCAGGATCAGTGGCATTAACAATGAATTTGCGGCATCGTTAACGGCAAAGGTATTGGCTGAGCAGGATGAGAGGAACAAGAGAAGAAAGTTGGTGGCAGAGTCTGCGAGACGGGAGACTGCCAGAGGTTGAGAAGAGGATTACAGCACATAATGATACCCAAAATTGATGAAAATTTGCATTCACAAACGAATCGATGTGAATTTGAGTGCACTCGCCTGAGATCCGTTGTTCCACGTTGGTTTCGTCTCTCGCCAACCAAATTCACCCATCTTGAGTGGAAAGCACTACAAGCATTGGAGACTGTTTCTAACAATGCAGAGGCAAACGAACCGTTAATAGTGGAATACGAGTTTAAATAAACATTAATGATCATAATTTGAGGAACAAAAAGTTTTTATCCTAGAGCCTCGTGAGTCTGAGGCGCAAATTTCCGTATTGACTGCTCATCTAGGGTAGCTGCCTCAAGCCAACATGAAGTTTGATCAGATACAAAAGAGATATTTTTCCCAAGTACCAAGAAAGGAACTGACCTGACGAGATGTAGAATGGCTGTTCTAGTACTAGGTACTCCGTATATAACTCGGTAATTAGTCACGAAGAACACAATCAAGATGCACGGCGAAATCGGAATGGTGCACTTTGTAGAGAAGTCAACAGTTGAACTTGGAGAAATCCATCGTTTGGCGCATGAAACAACGCAGTCTATAAACAAACAAAACATGGGTATATAATGCGTAACAGCATATTCATCAACTTCCAGTTGAACCATACAACTCTTCAAATACTTTAACATCTCAAAAATTCCCTCGTAACCTTCCACGACGTCTCTCCCGGGTCAGGATCTCTAAAGAACGTGACCCAAATGCCACCATCATCCGCAGGTCCAATAAGCGCATTCTTAATCCTTCTACTCTCTGACACATCGTACGGCGACTCAAGATTCGTTGATTTGAGCGCCGCAGAATCCAAGTGCTGAATACCCTCGAGCGCTGCTAATATTGGCGACACAGGCTCAGGTGTAGGAGTAGGAGATGAGCGACTCGACGCCAAACTGCACGGTGAGCTGGAGAGGATTTCCTCGGGTGTTAGATCGCTGAACGATGGGGGCGGAGCAGGTAAACTTGGGGGTTTTGAGATATCGACTTTGATCTTCTTGGGATCACAAGTAAAGAGGTCGAATGCAGCGTTCGCTTCAGCGGATACTTCGCTCAAACCGCTGGGGCTAGGAGCGATGAAGGGATCCATTGTAAAGTCAAGATCGAGAGGGTAGTCGAACTCTGACTCCTCAATCTCGATGCTTCGCGCTGCGATGACAGCTGTTTCGCGTGCATGCCACAGATTCTCTCTGCGATTGCGCATCTGGTTCCGCGTCAAGAGCTTGAGGGCTGCGCGTCTCAGGAGCGGATGACGACATTTTATAGCTGTCCAGTACACAGGCGGTATGACCTCTGTCTCAAAGCTAAACGGCTCTAGTTTTACGTTGGAGGGGACGGAGCTGATGATGGTTGATGCGAGAGTGATGATGTTTGCAAAGTTGGGTATGAACTGATCGAGCTTTGTCTCGCCTGTGTCGAGGGCAGTGGAGACCCAGATGATAGTTGACTGGTGATAAATACGCAGGACGTTGAGCGAGTTTTCGAGAGAAGGAGATTGAGGACTCATTGAGGTGGTGACGGTGAAGGCGGCGTGCCAGCGACTCAATTGGGAGAGAAGACGCTGCTGCTCATTCTGAAGCTTTCGGATCTCTTCTGGTTCGGCATTGGGGTTGTAAATCGGAGCTCGAGCGCTTGTACTGAACTGTAGTGCATCATCTAGAAGAAGATAGAGCGCATATCGAGCTTCTTCAATGGTGGCGAACACCGCAGGCATGTCGCTCCAGCTGCGTAGATGCGCAGGAATAGGCGCTGGCCGACTACCAAAGAGAAAGCTAGAGAGACTGAGTCGCGCATAGACAGGCACAAGAGAATGCTTAATCATCTCCATAGCCGGTGATCTCCCATCACCAAGTGTAGAAAGAATATGCCGTCCTTGACAAATATGCATCTGCGCCGCTGTATCGCGATCAATCAAGAACTCAACACAAATAAACAACACACAAACGAGCAGCGGCACAACAGACGGCTCACTCCTCTGTCCCCAATTCCTCAGCGACGTGATCGCATTTCCATACTCTCTAAACGCAAACCTCGTATCAATCTCTCTCAGACTCCTGCTCTTGATCTGGACAGCCTCATGTAGACTGCTAATAGCGAGAATGGCGTGCCGAACAGCTGGCTCTGTAGAACTCATCTTGAGAACCACGCCGCCCCAGAAATTAGCGTCGATGGGACCGGAGAGGACCTTTGCAGTGCGTAGGCGGTAGTGATCGAAGGCGCGTACTTCCTGGGGGGAATCGAAGCCTGGTGCTGGGGAGAGCGATGTAGGTTCTGGAGAGGAGTTGGGGGAGGGACGGTAGCCGTCGCATTGACGACCGGTTTTGATGCATCGTAGACAATAAGGCTTGCCTTCTGCATGTTGTTAGAAGAAGATCGGATAGAGAGATGCGTTTGTTTACCATCACATTTCACTTTGCGAATTCTGTAGAATTGTTAGTGAATGATACGCGTGAGCGAATGAGTTACGAACTTGCAGGTGATGCAACCAGTGCGGACCTTCTTACTACCCTTACGGCCCGAAGCCTTGGGCGGTGATTGCGACGGAACTGAATACATGAGGACCACTAGTAACGTAATTCTGTCTTAGGGCTGATGTTCAGCTTCAGTTGTTGAGAGAGTCCGAGATCGAGAGTCCGAGCCCAAGAAATGAAAGAAGCTTGGTGGGTGAACATGGTGCCTTTATTTGCTTGGGTGCCCGCTGTAATTGTAGGGGAATCCTTCTCCCCGCAGTGTGGATGATCTTTGCTTGATCTTGACGCTGTGCTTACAGAGCCCCTCGGCAGTGTATGGAGCTTATTTGCTGGACAGGCGCTGGGATCGGGGGGTTCTAAATGGATTGGGGCGCAGTAGCTATGAGGATGAGGCGAAGTTGATTAAGGGTATAGCCGGATATCTATGATGATACTGTAGTGATTCATTATGGAACTTTGCTGTTTCATTTATTGACACGGATAATGAATTGCTATATTGTATTGCTATATTGTTTCTGGTATTAGCTCGAGTTATGGTAGACAGCAAGATGACAGTGATGACAAAGGGTGCCAGCAATGATAAGAGGGGGATAGATTGAATGTCAAGCCATCTACTTTCGTACTAAGAATAGTCAATACGCATAAAATTAAACTTGAAATGAAACTGTTCAAACAAGTAATTGAATAAGGAAACGAAACCCAACGGCTGTCAATATCCACGATAACCACTCCCCTCAGATCACCCCCCAGCGCCTCAGCCTTACAGCAGACCCCACCATAGCTCCAATCCTTCCACGCAATTCCCCCTCTTCCCCAATTGGCCCGCTCGGACTCCAACCTCGGACTCAGATCGTAGGCGCAGTCAGACGCTAAATCCTTCCAAAACAGTTCTTTTTCCTCTTTCGGCTCGCACTCACTGTCCGAGATTAAAGCCAAGATGCTATATACGAAATTTACTGAGACTCTTCAGCCTTGAGGGCTGAGAGGATTTACGCATTGGAATCCGAGAAGCTTAAGATCGTCAGGCTGATGTGATGTGTATATAAGTGAAGCCCCCAACGTATCAATCATGAGGGTTACATACGAACCATCCTTCGCTGGCGTCTCATTCTTTTGATAATGCCCTCTCTGTATAAAATTGCAGCTTTAGCTGCTGTGTACTTCTCGCTCATCGACGCAAAAGCCTGTCCTCCCCTCGGCGCCGTCTTCCCAGCACCCCAATCCCCCTCCCAAAGCTCCCTCGTCAAGAAAGCAGCATCCCTTCTCAAAGCAGGCCTTGATGCTCAAATAGGCGCCCAATTCAATGCTTCAGCTCTCTCCATTGGCGTCAAGTCCCTTCACGAGGATGATCCTTTGTTTACGTATCAGTGGACACCGCCTAATCCCGGCGAGGGCACTGAAAAGGTAGACGAAGACACTGTCTTTAGAATTGCCAGTGGCTCCAAGCTTTTCACTGCTTTGGCAGCACATATTAGTGACAAGATTGACATGGAGGCTTCGGTTTTAAAGTATTTGCCTGAGTTGAATAAGACAGCTGGGGATGATGATATCTTTTCGTTGAAGTGGGAGGATATCACTGTTGGATCACTCGCTAGTCATCTTTCCGGTGTTGGTGTTGATAGTAAGCCACAATTTCACATCAAGCTTACTCAACTAACTGTGAATAGTGGCCCAGGATCTTGCCATCGTTGGCTCAGCTCCATGGCAGCCATACGGTCTTCCTGAGGTTCCCAAGGGCAAAGGCCCCAACTGTTCCGGTCTGCCTGGAACTACTCCTTGTACCAGAAAAGATCTTCTTGAGCAGGTCAATCTTCGACCTCCGGTTTATGCACCCTTCACTAATCCCATCTACTCCAACATTGGCCATGCGCTGCTCGGTCTTGTTATCGAGGCTGCTGAGGACATGCCCTTTGAGGATGTCATTAAGCGCGATATTCTTGATGTCGTTGGTATGAAGCATACTTACGTCGACAGGACTCCTCCCACGGATGATCTCTTCATTCCTGAAGAGGAACCTACCTGGAACGCAACTCTTGCTGTTTTCGACTCGTAAGTCAAACATCTCGATGCGATAGCTTTGACTGACTGTTTTAGTGCTGGTGGCATATTCTCTTCCGTCTCTGACATGCTTCTCCTCGCCGATGGTGTTCTCAGTAACAAATTCCTTACACCTGTCCAAACCCGAAAGTGGATGAAACCCGAGGCCAACACCGCTTCATGGGGCTACCAAGTCGGCGGTCCATGGGAGATCCTTCGTAGCGACAACATCACCTCCGACGGCCGCCTTGTCGACATCTACACTAAAAGTGGTGATCTCGGTCTCTACCACTCTCAAACCGTCCTCATCCCCGACTACGGCATTGTCATCTCCATCATGTCCGGCGGTCTCGAAGCGTCTGCAAACCCTTACGTCACCGGCACCATCCTCAGCAAGGTTCTCCAGAACCTCCTCCCCGCTATCGAAAAGGCCGGCCGTGATGATACAAAGGAGGCTTTTGCAGGTGACTACGAGGATAAGGAAACCAACTCAACCATCACATTCGCGATGGACAGCGGTCCCGGTCTCAAGATCAAGAGCTGGCAGATCCGCGGTTTCGATGTCCTCAACAACATCGGAAACTACAACTTCAACGCCCTCGAGTCCAACGCCTCCACAGAGACTCCGTACTTCGATGCGCGCATGTATCCCAGCAACCTCAACAAGAAGGGCCAAACAGCATGGCGCGCTGTTTTCGACCGTACGAACTCTACGGCGGACGCAGAGTACGACGGTCAACTGTTCTTCAAAGACGGAGCATGCCAGACGTGGTTCCAGCAAGATCGCATGGTATACGATTATCTACCACTTGATTTGTTTGTTTTTGTTGAGGGTGAGGACGGTGTTAGTGAGGCAGTGAAGAGTCCGGCTTTCAATGTTACTTTGACAAAGGTACGACAACCCGCGGAGAAGAAGGCGGCGGATGACAGGAATGCTGCTGGTGAGATGCGAGTTGGAGGACTTGGTCTTACGCTTGTGGCTGTTGCGACGTTTATGAGCTTGTTCTGATAGCTAGCAGGTCAAGTCCGGTTCTGAATATTGAAGAACGCGTTGGTAATTACCGTGGAATGGACAAGAGTTAGCTATTATGGATATATATATATCAGCTTTTGTCATCCACCAATGAGACTCGATCTATTAATTAGAATATGCTGCTTAGTCTACCTGGCCTAGCCCTGGGTAACACTCAACCGCAAGTGTGCTCTGGTGGTTATTATAGATGGTGTCTGTGGGGACCTTGGGGAGCAAGAAAAGGTAGGATTCTAGAAGAGGCTGCCAAAATTAACTTAGTAAGAGTCCTTTTCATAAACTTAGATGAAGCTACCTTAACTCTTTATCACTTAGGATCGAAGTCCTGAGTTTTCTTTCGCCTAGGGAGTCAGTTCGAGCCTTATGAATGCGACAACAAAATATACTACGCAAGCATCATGGTGCCTAGGTATCTACTTTCATCGCCCTCTGACTCATACCGAGTGGCTTGAAACTCTCAAAAAGCTGAGTCTGTCTGTCCAAGCCCCTCGACATGGTCAAAGCGGATCTCGAAATGTTGGATCGACTCCAGCTTCCTCTTACGCGATTGGCTCCCGCGTATACCTGTCTCAACATGGCAGGTCTGTGAACTCGGCATATGTCATTCACGAATTCAGGCAGCAAGGCTCTAGATAGTTGCAAAATGATAAAAAAGACTCCTCAGAGCTTAATTCTGGGCTCATACGTTCAATTCCTTCGATCTGATCATCTTACAGCAGTCGGTAAAGCATCGCCAAGATGGAAGATCAGCAAGACAGTATCATGAGCCAGGGCCTCTTTATCGGCCTGCTGGAAATGATATTTCCTGGCATGACATATCTCCCCTACTTCGTTGCCTTCGCCTTTTTGATCAAATACGCTCTTGAATCTTGGTCCGAATCCATCACCGCGCGCTTCATCTCCACCGTTGAAATTCACGCCCAGGATGAAACGTACAACTATCTTATGAACTGGGTCTCGCGAAACAACATCTCCCAGGACAATTATCGCCTCCAAGCTTCTGCTGCTCTGAATAATTCCTCCTTCACCTGGCCAGAAGAGCAGGATGATAAGCCTGACGTTGACGACGACGAGGAAGATGATCCTGTGGGCAGACAAATCAATGAGATGCGATCCAAATCGTCGACATCACTGAATAACGCCAAACCGCTGTACTGGACACCTGCTTTTGGCACACATTTCTTCAGATACGAAGGCCGCATGCTGGCGTTCACTAGATCGCTTGAGGGTACAAACTATACGTCTACACCACGGCAGCCTGAGAAACTGGCCATATCCTGCCTTGGCCGAGACGCCACTGTCCTGAAGAGACTGTTGTACAACGCTCGCATCGACTTTTCTGAGAAGCAGAAAGGAAAAACCGGTATTTTCCGCGCGACCAAGCTGTACAGTGAAGATGAGATGTCCTGGACTCGCTGCATGTCGAAAGCAACGAGGCCCATGTCTACAATCGCCCTGGATGAAAGTCTTAAGGAAAAGCTTATCAAGGACCTACGCCGCTATCTTGATCGACAGACGAAACACTGGTATGCGACAAGGGGTATCCCTTATCGTCGTGGCTATCTTTTCTCAGGACCTCCCGGTACCGGCAAAACGAGTCTGACTCTCGCAGCAGCTGGTCTCATGGGTCTGGACATCTACATGGTCAACCTGAATTCCCCACGTATAAACGAGGATAGTCTTGCATCTCTCTTCCAAAAGTTGCCTTATACCTGTATGGTCTTACTCGAGGACATTGACGCTACAGGATTAGCGCAGAGACGTGGTGTAGATACAGCGACGATGGGGTCTCAAGGACGAAAGAAGAAGAACGCAGAACGCCTATCACTTTCAGGTCTACTAAACATTATCGACGGTGCAGCTGCTCAAGAAGGACGCGTTCTCGTCATGACCTCAAATCACACCGAGAACATTGACCCAGCTCTTATTCGCCCGGGCAGAATCGACTTTACCATCAACTTCCAGCTCGCTACATCCGAAGCAGCCGAGGCGCTCTTCACCCAAATGTTCGACGCTCCAGATATGGACCGCAATTCAGAGAAGAATGCAGTGAAGTCTCTGCAGGGTCAGGCGAGGGAGTTTAGGGATAAAGTTCCTAATCTTGCTCTTAGTCCTGCAGCTATTCAGGGATTTTTGCTCACGCACCGAGAGGACCCTGATGGCGCTCTTGCTGCTGTTGATAAGTGGGTGCAAGACGCTCTGAAGCAGAAGGATGTTGTAGTTGAGGAAGCTGTTGAATCTGAGAAGGAAGCTACAGACTCTGAAGAGGATGAGGATAGTGATGGGGGTTCTGACATTTCGTGTAGGAGATGAGAAGTGGTTGTAATTATATACTCCGTAAATAAAAGGATTTTATAAGTCAAAGACATGCGTTCAATGTAATTTAATCTTTGCTTTCTGTTTGCCCTGCATGGCTGAGGCGAAGTAGAAGACTGCCTTGGCGCTTACATGCATAACTGACAGGGAACAAGTCGACAGATACCAATGTGCATTTTATGGTCGCCAATGAGAGCCTTATAGAAGGAATCAGGCTTTTTGTACAGCATGAAACTAGGCAGCAAGGCGTTATGGTCAGTCTGGGGCATTGGAAATTTCTTTATCTTTATCAACGTGCTGCGTTTAAAGCTTCTGTAATTTTCCAATCCTAGAGCTTACTGGTCATCTTGTTAACGACTATGCCTCCAAACGCTCTGCTTCCTACGTCAGCCTCTGCGCCATACCAACGCAATCTGCAGAAGCGGGAAATACGTCTAGCTCATATTCATAATGGTAAATGGCAAGACCCAATCTCGTGTGATTTCAAGAGCACCAAGATCGAAAGCCACGGGACACAATCTTATTCAGCCCTCTCCTACGTTTGGGGATTATCCCGGGCTACGGAGGCTATTCAAATAGATGGGCATGGCCATGATATCAGCATTAATCTCGCTTGTGCTATTCGTCAGTTGAGGGGCGAGAGGAATTCTATCCTGATTTGGATTGATGCATTGGTGAGAATTTTCCGATCTTTGTCTAAACAATAATTAACTTTCATAGTGTATTAACCAAGACGATATTGATGAAAGAAGTTCCCAGGTTGCAATGATGCGTGACATTTACGCGTCTGCACAACACGTCATTGTGTTCTTGGGTCATGGCTCTTACCATAGAATCCCTAAGAACTATGTAACAGACCGCTTGCTCGCTCCCGTACAATTCTCAAACGACGACCGGGACGACTCTCTGATCACTCAGTTTCACAACTCTTAGGAGACGATGTGCAGACGTACAGAATGGTATTCGTTCTGCACTATCTGCGCCATACGAGCCCTATCAAACATTGATAGATACAGGGCCACGATTAAGTGTATTGCGGACGGAAAGGCTTCGTCTCGGTTAAAGCTCTTTGAACTTGTTCGACGATTCACCAACAGTCAATGGTGGCAGCGTGTGTGGGTTATTCAAGAGGCCACAGTCACGTCTCAAATATTTGTCCAATATGGCAACGTCAAAGTGCCATGGGAAGTGCTTGTGAGCTCTGCAAATACATGTGATAGCCTGGGCTGGGGTCGAAAAGATACAGGATCCGAGCTATTCCTAGATATTGAGAGAGAATATGCCAAAGTCCTGCCAGTGCTTTCAAAGCAGATATCTGAGATCGAACGACTACGTATGGAGTGGGATGACGGAAAGGCAACGACCCTTCTGTCGCTTTTACAAGATTTCTCAAGCCGTAGGGCCACCGATGATCGAGATAAAGTATTTGCCCTACTCGGCCTCGCGAGGGATATCAAAACGATCTTGCCAAATTATTCACTGAACACAGTCCAAGTCTATCGAAACACCGTCATTAATCTCATCAAGCACAGTGGCTCGCTGACGGCCCTTTCCGGAGATATGAAAAGGAAAAACAGTGGCGGTATTCCATCCTGAATTCCTGATTGGAGTGTTGCAATGGAAGAGCCAGATCGTCGGCGCATGCAGCTTGATGGAATGTACAAGAATTCCCCACATTGGCGGATCGAATTGATCGACCACGAATCTGAGTACTGGGTGGCTGTGACAACGGACATGCACAGCCTCTACGAAGAGATAGAAAGCGGGAAAAGGAGACCGATCCCAAGAGAAATTGTTGATGGTCTAATTTCCTACGAGACGGTTCTGACAAGAATCTATGAGTCAGCATCGATGGATATCGAAAGTCTCGATCCTCCCAAGAAACGAGCCATCCATCAGTGTGAATCCTTTTACAGGGAATTCGAGAACAACGGCCCGAACTTCTGGTCCAGTACATTAATTACGACATTTAGTGAAGCACACTTATCCCTACCACAGACACCATATTCTGGAGAGTGGTACAGGCGGGAAATTCTCAGGTGCTGCTGGATGATCTACTACAGAAGGGCCCTTGACCTTTGGCTCAAGAAAGTGCAGTATCTCGAAGCAGAGAGGTACAAAACAAATTATTTACTCATATCGGACCAAGATAAAGAGCAGATCGTGGCAAAGTATTGCAAACATCACACTATTCAGACTTTTACATCTACTACTCCATATTGGTCTATGGAAATGCATATGGCGTTTAATACAATGACAGGGCAAATCACAAACAAGGTTTTTGCTGAGATTTGTCGATCGAGGTCAATCACGCAGGAGACGCTGTGGTCACTGACGCTGGGCGCAACTGACGCCGTGATTCAAGACCTCCATATGAACGTTTATATGACATTTGATTCTGATCATGGAACACCTGCCAATAGGGGGCTGCTGGATGAACTTTCTCATCTAATGCGTTCGGCTTCAGGAGTTCTGAGCCTCTGGACTCAGCCTGGTGCATTTGAAGCAGTGCAGCAGACAAAAGGGGCCTGCAAAAGCCTTATAAACTTACACCGCAACAGAAATCTCAGCACCGCTTATCATGACTATGCGGCGTTGTTTTCAAAAGCCTTTGTTTTCAGGGGCTCGGCGACATGGATGCGACATCTGAGAGATAACGGCCAACCAAAAGTATCTCCCTACAACGATCACTTTCTGAAATTCAGGAGTGAAAAACAAGATGAAGTATCCAGAGAAAGTAAAGATGTATTTCCTATAAGCTCAAAGTTCATTGTTATTGTCGGCCAGTGTACTGAGAGGCTGTTCACCTGGGTTGATCCGGTCTCCCGCATTTTTACCATCAGTCAGTGGGTACTAGTTGCGCAGAAGCTAATAGAGCCAGATTTCGCTTTGAGTTTTGTCAGAGCTCTTGTTGGGGACATATATGAGGAGTCACCTGGGAAGTTCCGCCGGCTTGGTCAACCTGAGATCAGACTAGTGCAGAAGTGGTTTGTATCTTGCCTACTACCCCAGCTCTGTGATATGAATCCAGAGGTGCAAGGCGAGCTTTGGAAAAGGTTTTTGCCTCAAGGAGTTGTGTTCGATTCGGAGTTGGACGACATGAAGTTATTCGATACGGAGATGAGGCTTACTACTGAAGGGAGGGTGTTTTTCATCACAGTAGACCACAGGATGGGGTTTGGACCAGCATCAATGGCAGTCTGTGATGAGATAGGATTTTTGCCAGGTGGCAACAGTCCGTTTGTGTTGAGGCCGATAGGTAGGATCGGATTCAATTCAGAGCCTTCATATGAGGTCATCGGAGACTGCTTCTTGTTGTTGGACTCCGAGGAAAAGGATAATGGTGAGGATGGCCTGCTGCAAGGATGTCTTCCTGTGGAGATCTTGGGTGAGCTTCTTCCAACAGGTTATAGGTCTAATGATATTCTCTTATTGTAATAGTTCTTAGATATAGTTTATAAGTCTTAAGGGACAAGGATTTCTCCTTTGATAATTTTTATATCCTATAGGCCTTTTATGTCCTTCAAATAGAAACCGAGCTGAGAAGGTCTTTTATGCCCTTTCATATTTACCAAGAGTTAAACAAAGCTGATATGACACTTCGCAACTCAGGAGACGTGCTAATTACATAGGCATAGAGATCCCCAGACGCTTGGTGAAAGGACTATTCCAAATTCCCGTCGAGTTCAGCTCCCTGTAAACAGCCAACCACCTCTCCGACTCAGGATACATCCTTTCCAAGTCCCCGTCCTTAACAGTATCCAAATCCAACCCCCAATGAACCCTAACACCCTCCCCCTCCTCCCCCTTACACAGTTCTTGCCTCATAAACTTCAACAACTCCTCCCCAGTCTTAACCCCAAATAACATATCCATCTCAACCATCATCGTCGTCCTCCCCTGCTGCGGCGCCAAAAACGCACTAGACTCTTTGACAAACCGCAGCGCAAACGGCCCAGCCAAAAACCACCTCTTCTCACTAGCTGCCCTTTGGAACAGTGCGAGGATGCGGTCCACGATGTCGACTATGTCCTTGTTGGCGTCGAAGGATAGTTCCATGGCATAGGCTTTTACGTCGTCGACGGCGCCGATGTTGAGGACGTTGAAGCTCTTGTCGATGTAGTGCTTCACGGGGAGGCTTTTCATGGCGGTGGTGATTATGCCGGGGCTGTGGAGCGGCCAGCGGTTGAGGATCCAGACGAGGATGTCTTCGACCCAGTGGTGTTGGGCGAGGAGGCCGGCGAGCCAATTGGCGAATCCGCGACTGCCTTCGCGCTTGGTAGCCTTTGAGACAGTGCGGATCGTAGTGACTGCGATGTTTCTTTTCATTGTCTCATATGGGTTTAGATCGATCTCGAAGTAGTGATTCTGGAGAGGAGCAGACGCAAGACCACCTGTAAGTTGGGTCTTGTAGTCTTGCCAAGTCGTCAAACACCGGACTTCGCTGAGAAAGAACGTGGGTACCACTTCGACGATGTAAGAGTAGACGAGACCGAGACAGCCCATTGATATGAGAGCTGCTTGGAACCAATCATCATCCTGCTTGAGTTCCTGAGCGTCACCTGGGACGAACTTGGCGGGATCTGTGATACCATTCTTTGGCTCAATCTGATAAACCTTTCCAGTCTCAGAAACAAGGATGATAGCTCTGACAAGACTGGCTAGGTTTCCAGAGTCTTTACCACTGCCATGAGTGCCAGTTGTAATAGCTCCGACAAGAGTCTGTCCGTCATATGCTCCCATCGTCGCAAGAGCTTTCCCCATGTTATCAAGCTGCGAGTTCAAATCCTTGATTGTGATGCCGCTCTCGACAAGAACATGATCCGAAGCTTTAGAAGGTTCTTTCAAAGTCTCAGAGTTCAACTTCAAGAACTTGTTCATCCCATGAGGATCAAGAAGAATCCCATCAGTAGGACAAATATTCGAGAACGAATGACCCGACCCAACAGCTCTGACATTAAGTTTCTGCTCCCTACCGTCATTGACAGCTTGGATAAGATCTGACAAGCCCTTGGGATAGCGCAAACACTTGGGGGTACATTTCTGCTGGCCGATGCAATTCTCCCATGAGGCTTTAGGGACAGGTCGAGGCCTCACGAACTCGTCGCCGGGAGGCCTGGGGACTCCTTCAATCGAGTCCTTGAGATTCTTAATCTCTTGGAACAATTCTCCGTTCAGAGAAGGGTCGATTGTACGACGGTGAATTTCTTCAGCGAGGGTAGTGTTTGTTCGATCATTGTCAAACTTTTGGACGAGATCTGCTGCGGATAGGTTTTGGAGATCCATAGTGTACTATGATTAAAGATAATATTTATAATGAGAAATTGTATTTGTATGGGAGATGAAGAGATAATCTTTGGGCCTTTTATTCCAGATTTATAGCTTTCTATTTGGCTTTTTCTAAAGAATGTGAAGAGGTTGACTGAGACATATTGACCAAAGTTCCATTCGTCATTGGACCAAGGTACGGCGACTACGCAAGCCACAGCCGAACTAGCGACTCGGCACTTCTAAAAACGGGGGACTGCAGAATCTATAGCTGGCTAGACCATTGTATGGGTCAGCTGCGTGTGCGAGAGTTCGAGAAGCTGAAAATCCATGTAAAGTTATCACATTCGAAGTGTTTTTATCACAAGCCAGTTGCAGCTCTAGCTGTTTGTAGGTGTTCAGCTTCCAAAGAGATGCTTTATCTCTGACCGTGTGGCTGCCGTTGGCCTAATTTGGAACGGCTGAACAGTTCAGCTCGCCACTTCACTCTTAGCACTATATACCTCTACGTTATTTACCCCAAAACCTTGAACCACAGGAGAAGCAATCTAAGTAAGTTATACAGTTACCCTGAGCTTTTTGACTCCCAGCACAGGGGGCCGTATAAGCCAGCCTCGGGCTTACAGCCATCGGTGGATTGAAATGTTGGAGCCGTGGAAACTACCAATCCATCCTTGATCAGGCGCAGGACAGAGCGGGGAAGCAAGATATAGCCACGAACCAATAAGGGGGAGCTGAAACGTTGGAGGAGGCCGAGTAACCCGCTCGCGAGATTCAGTCTTGGGTCTGATCGGCACGGCCCGGTGTACATCATCTAGCAATCGGCGGGAGAGTTACGCACGCTGGACCCACGACGTGATAATGGAAAGCCTTGGCGCTGCCGCTATAGACAGATTAGTGATACCTAGCTTGGTATTTTAACGGAGAGAACAGGCGTTGCTAATATGTCTTTACCGGAGCTGACCTAGTGCGATGTTCTGTTCTGGAAGCAGTTATCATTTCTCGCTCGACAGACCAATACAAGGGTTGCTTGTAGTCTCTTACCCTCAACAGAGTTAATCGTGTTGAACTTGTTATAAACTACAGTTACAACCCTTGAAAACGAATTAGGAACTTGAGGCCCATGTAAATAACTATTGTATGCCACGGCGGCGGCGCGACAAGCATATCACACGTCACTGGCGTGTGGCTTGAAGGTATCATCAATATCTCAGACATCTATGGCCTAGAGGCTCTTGATGTAGCTGGTATAGCCGAGAGATGAACCGCAGTACCTACACGCGGTCCCAAACTCTGATGCCGTGGGTCTGGGATTTGTCTTTGGGAAGCGAAATATTCAATTCGTGCCTTAATGTTTTGGAGACTTTGACCCCTCAGCGGCAAGCGAGTCGCAATACTAAGATGCCTTTTTACTAGCCCAGTCTTCCACCATCTTCAGAACGCCGCCCGGACGGGCCCCATTATATCCCACTTGCCGCATCCATTCTCCCAGTGTCTTAATACGATTGGGGTAGATACGATCAAGGATTTCTGTATCCCGTGGTGGAGTGATACCATCGCCCCAGTACTTCCACCAAGCACCAAAGTTCTCTCGCCAACTCATGACCGAGTCATCCCGTGATGCTTCGGGACCTAGGGCCCAGTTGACGTAAGCACCTGGATAAGGCTCTGCATAAGGTGCATATGACTCGAACGGCACGCTCTGGTGCGAAGCTGACCTGCCAGTAACCTCGGTAAAAGCTTCTGCGATCTCATTAAAGCTCACATTATCTGTCATTACAGAGAGATCAATGCCTGCCGATTCAGATGGGTTGTCGAAGATCCAGAGGTTGTAAATGCCGACGTCACAAAGGGCAATCAAGGGGAGCTTCGTATCGCTTGCTATTAATCCATGTTAGCCAGGTACTTCGTGTTACCTAGACCTCTTGCTGAGATTACAAATACTGCCCTTACGCGAGGAGGGTGAAGGCATAGGAAGTGACTTACGGGCTGGATTAATCCACAGCAAGGACCCATCGGGCTGGGCTTTAGGAGTAAACATGCCATCTATGAGCATGTCCATATACGGGCCGGTACTGAAAAGCGTAGTCTTCATAGGGTCTTGGCCTTGCGCAAGAATAAACTTGCCCACCCTGCCCTTGGACTCCATATGTCCGCAGTGGTAAGTCTCGTCAAAGTTGGCATGGCCCAAGGCATATTCGATGTTGGCCCAAACATAGTGCTGTACATGCTCAGACCTCGCAATTTCATAGGCCCTAAAGCCATAAAAGAGCTCGTCTTTTTCGCCTAGAGTAAACCCATCAAGATTTACCCATGCGCCGTATACGCCTTTAAAGACACGATGTAGGTCTTGTTGGTTTTCTTGAGTACCCTGAATAAGTGTTACATTCGGCAGGGCGGCGAGCTTCTCTGCGCGGGAAGACTTGGGGTTTCGAGTCAAGACCCTGACGAGATAACGTCCACTTTGCGATAAAGCTTTTTAAGGGTGTCAGCATAAGATTGAAACATTGTTAACATGTCAGAAGTCTGACCTTGCACTACCGGCATTCCCTGAGCACCAGTACCTCCGATGACGGCGATTTCTCTCAGCCCTGCCATTCTGTCTTCCGGGGACGTATGAAGAAGTTTCTTCTCAGATTGAAAGCAAGATTGGATATATTGTCGAATTGAAGGCAGAAAGACAGTAAACCTCGGGAACCAGGTCGCTACTTATTAGCATCAAGACCACATAAGCTGGCCCATTATTCCGGACGGTTCTTTACATCTTTATTGGTTAGCCTGAAGTGGATACAATGAAATCCAGCAATATGCTGGATGCTGTACTCCGTCAAAATTCGTGCCATGATCAACAAACCTTCCGCGGAAGGTTTCAAGCCCGAGTCGCGAGGCCATCATAGCCCTACAGGAAAAAGGACGCATGACTCAGTTGTCACGAATATGAACAGCCAGTTCAAATTTTTGCCATGACGGTTTGGGCTGGCTGGGATACTGTCTCTCTTGGGAGGCCTGCGACACGTAAAGGAATTTCAGGAGAGTCTTATGCATCAAGAGCGAAGGAGCACCGTGATGCTGCCTTGAAAGACTGGAAGGTGGTCGTCTCAGTTCTTTTTACAGAACTTTATGGGTTACTAACAGATAATATTATTTCCATTGAGAACTTGAGTCATGTTGATTATCGAGATCATAGTCTCATCATCTGAGCAAAGTCATATACAAGAAGTGTTAACCCAACAGGCCCAGCCAAGCCCGGCCCAGCCTCATTACTGCTGTCCATTAAACCCCGTAAACCCATTAACACTATTCCCCAGTGTATCAAAACCAGGATATATTTGCCCCCAATTCACAAACTCCGTCTGCGGCGTCATACCCCCCGTGGGCATAAGTTGCTCAGGCATCATCTGCGGATACAGAACCCCATTATTCCAAGCCTGCACATCCGCCCCATCCATCCCCAGCATCAGCCCCTCAAACCCAGCATCAGGGACGACTTCATTAACCGTCTCGGGAACTTGACTTCCCCTCAGTGCAGTTCTAACAGTTCTTACACTATCTCTATGCCCAAGCATAACACTCCCGCTCTCTTCAGACCCATCATCCATTACGACGCCGGAATCAGGGCGGGGCATTATACCGCGTGGTTTGCGGACGCTTTGCGTTGTTTGGGAGCGGATTATGTCGTTCTTTTTGTTACTGCGGTTTGTGTAGGGCATGCTTTGGGCGTTGGCGATGCATTGGTCTAGAGTCTCGATGAAGCATTGGTAGAATTTTGTGGAGAGGGTCTCGAGGGTGGCGGGGTTGGAGATTTTGTCGAGGAGGGAGTATTTGAGCTGGTCGAATGCTTCACGGTACTTGGCCTCGACTTCGAAGTGCTCGATCACGGGAGTGTATTCTGCTCAAGTCAGTCGCGTCCTAGCAGATAATGACTAACGGATACTCACCGTATGGTCGAACATCACTATCATCGTCGTCAGGAAACACGATATTCCAGATTTCCTTCCACTGAACCTCGGGCGAAGTACCACTCGCCCTCTTTCTACTCAACAGCTTCGTCGCTGTTTGAGGATCAATGCCGCTTTCGGCGTCTGCATCTGCGATATCGCACATATACTCCTTGGGCAAACGCTGATGATCACGGAGTTCTTTACGCGTAGGAAAGTCGCGACTACATCTATCGCAGACAAAAGCAGACGGATCGTCGCGCTTATGCTGCTTAACAATATGTTGCCTTCCAAATATTAGTCAACTTCGCGTATGAGAGGATGGTTACTGACCTGAGCTCTGCGAACTTGGGAAAATAAGTCATGGCGCAGCTATGATGGTCCCTCACATTGAAGCGATGAGGATTCCTCTTTCGGAACGGACAGCTCAATCGAAGATTCTCATCCTCCTTAGGATTCGGTCGCGAGCGCTTTGTAGGCAGATAACCTGAGCCTTCACCATCGCTAAACTCATCGCCGTCGTCTTCACGTCTCCCTTGCTTCTTCCTCTTTCCGCCTCGACGATCGCCATTAGCGTCTTGCGAGGGTGTAGAAGAAGAGCTCGACGTTGACATTGTGTGCGACAATTGACCGTCTGAAGCAGATTGCCAAATATGCTGGCTTATGTCTCGAGTAAAATTGGAGACGAGACTTTGGACCTTGTCTTGAGGAATTGAAACGTCATTGAGGTCGACGCCGTAGATGACTTGAAGTGCGTAATTGAGCACCGAGTTTGCATCCTCTTGCGACACTTCTTCAGAGTCATCTTCATCATCATCACAAGCATTATCCGTGCGATGCGACTCAGTTGTTGGCGTGAGAACCCTCTCCTCCTTCACAAAGGACTCTGTACTGGGGCTGCGACCGTAAGCGACACGATCGCACGGAAGCATCGGAAGACTCACCTCGCTGGTCTGACCTCTTGCACAACAGGTCTTGCATGCGCCTCATTCAAATTCCTAATCTTGATATCAAACTCAGGATATCCCGTGATAATCGCATCCTCATCCTCATTAACAAACGTCGAGCAAGTTCCACTCGACGGATTATGTCGGTGGCAGATCCGACTCGCAGGCCTCGACCCATCCAGCGTCGCAGCAGCAAACTGCTCCTGGATCGAGCTCGCATACGTGGTACTTATCGGACTCGCCAGTGTAGAAAGTGAATGCGTCGTCGCAGAATCCGGCACATTCGCTGAAGAAATACTACTCATCGACGACTCTGTCGGTGATCTGAGGCGAAAAGCCCCGGGGGTGAAGTGTAAGCTCTCGGGTACTTTTTTGCCATTTCGCTGGTTCAAAGAGGGGAATTTGGAGAGTGGTACGTCTCTCATGCGCAGAGGAAGATGGTGAAGACCAGCTTCGCCGATATGGTTATTATCTCCCATTTTCGCGATGCGTTTTAAGAAAAAAGAAATGGAGAAATTCTGGAGGCGTTTGTTTAGTTTGGGTGGTGCATGAAAGCTGACGCCATTGAAGATGCTTCGGAACTTACAGGGTGAGATTAAAGGGATATTTTATGCAAAAGATGTAATACAGATGAAACACGGTCAAAAGAGCGTTGACGACGATTGAAGGAGTGAATTAACCCGGCAGGTTTGACAATAATTATGTATGATCAAGTTGAGAAGAAACGAAGGGTAGGCATAAGCAGTGTTATATTAATGGAAACAGAAACAAGGGAGGGAGAGGAGGCAAGTCGGACATCCGTTTCACCTCATCTCACTCTCCCTCTCGCACAGGTTGCCTCGCCTGAAGCCTGCAGCCAAAAGTCCTAGACTGCTGATCTAATTGGCAAGGCCGTTTTATTCTGGTCCACTGCGCTGGTATGAATGGGGTAAGACTCGAGATGATCCTTGATGACAGGGGGTTATGATTCGCTCGTGATGGCCGTTGTTGCATGGGCTGTGTTGCTTGTTTTCCAGGCACCAGAAAATGGAACTGATGAAATGAACTGATCAGCCCTACGGCGGTTCCCAGTGGTTCGCTCACGGGTCAGCGTTGGGGGCTGGCTGATGCCATCGTGTTCATTTCACATCACCAGGTTGAGTCTGACGTGCTGTCGCTTATCGACCCTTGAATGCAGATGATGTGGCATTATCGCTTAAATCTGTGAGAAACAGTAACGACGCACAGCATAATGCAAGCAATTTACTTAATTAACTATGCTTTTTATGGCGCCCCTTCATAGCATGAGCTGTTCTCTCCATCCATCATAAGAATAGCTTCCACCCGCAACTCACTCTCCAACCCTCAGAATCTCAGCAGCCCTCAAAACAGCCCTCGCACTCCTCTCAACCCACTCCTCAGCCTGCGTCAAATTCCCCTGGTCCAGACTATCCTGCACCGCCGGAAAAACATCCGCGCCATAACCACTATCCAACCCCGGCGCACTAACAACATTATAAAACGAAAACCTACCCGGCAGCAGTCCCTCGCTCGCGAAACCTCTACTAAACGCCTTGTACGCCGCATTAACAGCACCCAGCAGAACGGTATCGTTTAGAGCGAGCGCTTGTTTAGCTAGTGTAGAAATGCGCTTTCCTGCTTCTTCGAATGACGATACTGCTGACGAGAGAGGCGTGAGATCGAGTTCGTAGGAGGGGAAGCGGTCGGTGAGCTTCTCTTCGAGATCTTCAAAGATATCGCGGAGGGCGGTACCGGCGTGGGTGAGATCGAAGGGGATGAGGGGATTGTCGGCGATGTGGTATGTTAGGAGAGTGACGAATTGGCCCATTGCTGTGTGGAGATGGAAGCCTGGGTCTGCGTACTCAGTCATCCAGCGGTGTGTATCGTAGAGACTGAGTTATGTCAGTTGGTGTTATGGTAAGCAGAATGAAGATACGCACGTATGGTATGCGTAAACAGCATCTTTGGGACCAGGGCCTCCAGCAATATCAAGCTGCAAACAGTTAGTCACACTCCCGATTTTCTCTCAGCTAACACTTACAGAAGTCATGCCATTATGGTAGAAAGCAGCATAGTCACTACCACTACCCATAGCAGGCAGAACACCCTCAGTAGCATTGAACCACGCATCATACAGCGTCGGACCAGCGCCATAGCCCTCAGGAAAGATAATCTTCTTCATCGTCTCAATAGCAATGGTCTGAATCTCCCCTGATCCAACAATCTCTGCTCTTGGACCAGAAACAGCTGTGTCGAGGTTGATATACGCAACTGTCTTTTCAATAAGTTCTGGAAGATGGTCCTCGACCCATTCTGTGCTGCCCATGAGACCAAACTCTTCAGCGTCCCAGGAAGCCAGAATGCTGCGCACCGTTAGTCTTGAGCTTGAGCTGGGTTGATCGACTTACATAGTGCGACGAGGTTTCCATCCGTTTTCAACGAGCTTCCCAAAAGCCTTGGCCATCTCAATAAGCAACGCACCACCCGAAACCGCATCAGCCGCACCGCCAGCCGTCCATCCGTCCCTATGATTCCCAATAATGACATACTCATCCTCATTTGTGCCGTTAATTGAAGCAATAACATCCCACGCCGGTTCAAGTCTCGTATCCATGATATTCACAAGATTAAGGGTAGCTCCTGGTGCAGGACCACTATGATACGTTACGTTTGAAAAAGCACCCTTGTAGTTTGTTCT
The DNA here is from genome assembly GCA_024047395.1 of Fusarium circinatum. NCBI lineage: Eukaryota > Fungi > Ascomycota > Sordariomycetes > Hypocreales > Nectriaceae > Fusarium > Fusarium circinatum. The sequence goes on along the minus strand of CM043923.1, from coordinate 3,784,098 downwards.
GTTCACTGTTTCGGCGGAGAGGCCATGGTTGTCGAGGGCGTGCAGGAGTTGAAGGCCGTCACGGGGGGATATGGGGATTGATGGGATGGAGGGGCCGTAGGGGGTTATATCGGCGCGAGGAGAGTCTTTGTGGGAGGCATAGCCGATTGTTGAGGGGTCGCCGAAGGAGAGAGAGCCCCAGCGAGTGCTGCCTCTCTGAATAGAGGAGGGATGGCGGGCAGGGCCGTCTAGAGCTGTTAGTATGTGGTGATCTTTGGGAACGCTTCAGACTGACCTGGGTAAGGGAGATAGCCGTTGGCTTCTGTAATTTCTCCATCCTCAAGAGGGTCTGTGTAGAGAATAGTTCCAATCATGCCGTGAGCCTGTTGTGAGTCAGTATCTGACTATTCATCATTGGTTGATCAAAGCCTACCTCGGCGTTCTTGATCTTGACTCCACGGTTCGCACCGCCATACTGAGCCAGAGCAATCTTTCCCTTCAGCTCAACACCCAGATCCTTAAGCTTCTGATAGTCCTCCCTGGAACCACGACTGTCACTCGTATTAGCCATGTCAACTCCATCAAGATCATATTCTTACCCCACGTAAACATATTCAGCATTAACTCTCCCACTGCCAGAAAGCGCATGATACGCAACCTGCTCATTGGGATTCCTCGTCTGCTCATCAACGTCCAACTTATCCTCCAACCTCTGAACCTCATGCACACTCCCATCAGGCCTCTTCAAACTAAGCGTGCTCTCAATTGGCTCCGTATACGTGATCCAATACTCATCAATCCAAGACTCCCAACCTGCGTCTATCCAATTCTTCTGCGTCCACTCTGCTTGTGATCTGTTATGGCCTGCAAGACGATAACCAGAGGTGTAGTAGAGAGACCAGTCTGAGATGGAGTTGTTGTCGAAGGAGTTGACGAGGAGGGTTTCGACTTCGGTGAGGACGGGAGGGAATTCTATGACATCGCGCTTGAGATGGCGGCTTTGGGATGTACGTGCTGAGCGACGGGCTCGAAGAGCAGAGAGCTCATCTTTGTCGGGGAGACAAGCGTATACACACGCCGCAGCAACAAGACAAGTAGCCAAATTCCTCACCATGATTCCCAAGATTACTTTAACAATCGTAACGAGCTAATTCAGAGCCCGTAGCAGAGAACTACATCATATTTATACTGCCCCCCCAAAATCATACTTGGCACATCTCGTGCGGGGGATTTCACTTACACCCAGTCACGATAAGCTAGCGCTTACACCGCATCTCTGAAAGAGGAATGTCAAGTCCACGAGAGTGCAGAGGATCACGATAAGATGTTGCGTCATACGACGAGAAATTGCTTGGCTCTGGTTGACCTTCCGTGTTGGGGCCAGATCACCGTGTAGCGTCGTATCACGATGATGCGGGGTTGAGGAACTTTTTCGATAGTCCGAGGATTCCGTGAGTTTAACGTGTTTAAGCTTGTTTTTTGAGGTGTTTATCGTGTGGGTCAGACCCGGTTAATATTTGCTAGTTATTAGGGTTGTTTATTAGGCTATTGTTCTGTTGGGAGGGTTTGCTCTGGCTTGAATGACTGCTTGTGGGTATGTAGCTAGGAGAGCAAAGAATATTCAAGACCTTGATCCTAAACGATAAAAAGACTTAGGTAACTTAGAATAAATTTAAGGTAACCTTATAAGTTTAGGACATCCTTTGCTAGGTTTATTTTTAATACCCTATATCCAGGTCTGAGTTTTCTTGCCCCTCGAGGGCAGGGTTCACATCTCAGTGGCCAATGGAGATTGATCAAGTCATGATGCAATTGAAGTTTGAAATTCATTCAATGAGAGTGCTATACGCTATTTGTTCCTCTAATCAACGCCAGGCCAGTGCCATAAAATATTCAACATGTTGCACCCGTCCCATCCCTTGCTTTTATTCCTCCCAGTTATCCAATTTTGCCAACCTTTGCCGTACAATCTTGCTGAGTATCTCATGACTTAGTTCCTAGGCTCAACAATCATGGGCCCGACACCAGAAGATTTCTCCTTACTCTGCCTCTCCTCCAAAGAACTACCATCCTCTTCAACATCGGCCCTCTTGCTCCTCCTAAACAACCTCATAAATCTCGCCCAACCCCTCGCCATCCAGTTATAAGCCCACACAAAAGGCGGCGCAAAGAAGTGCACAACCTTGGCAAACCACTCATCAGGGAAGATCCTAACCAGCACACCCCACGGCAGACTGAACGCAGCGATGAGGATAGAAATAGCCCACTGCACACCATTCAGACCATCAGTGTCGATGTCGAACACACGGCCGCCAATGAAGATGATTCCGATCTGGAGACCGGTCATGATGGCGTTGATGAGGATGAAGAACAGGTTGCGGTGGATGCCGACGAATACATTGAACTTGTTGTCGAGACGACGACAGTTGAGCTCGTTGAAGATCTGCATCCAGACGAACATGTTGAAGATGATGGTGTCGAGTTGGAGCTTTTCGGCGGCGATGGAGGTGTCGTAGCCGAGGATGGAGTCGCCGGCGAAGTAGAGAACCAGGACGACAACGACCTGGAAGATGGATTGGCCGATGATCATCTTCCACATCTGGGATTGTTAGCGGTGAAGTTGAATGGGAGGAGAGAGCTGACTTACGTTCATGGTGATGAGGGGGGCGGACTTGGGTTGAGGAGGTCGGTCAAGGATGGAGTCAGTTGGGGGATCGGTGGCTAGGGCGAGAGCAGCCATTGTATCCATGATTAGATTGATCTACAGAGGTCAGTATCACCAAAAACATCTAGAGGCGAGTCACTTACCCAAAGAAGTTGAACAGCCTTGAGAATAGGCTCCATCTTGTCGTCGTACATGGATGTAACAAAGGAAAGCAGAACGGCAGTGATGTTGACGGTGATTTGGAACTTTACAGGTCAGTACATATCAAACTTCAAACAAAAGAAACATACCTGTAAGAACTTCTGCACCGCATCATTGACAGCCCGTCCCCACTTCAGCGCAGTAATGATAGAAGCAAAGTTATCATCCATTAGGATAATCTCAGACGCCTCCTTCGCAACCTCTGTCCCAGAAATACCCATAGAGAATCCAATATCAGCTGCCTTGAGAGCAGGTGCATCATTAGTACCATCGCCAGTAACAGCAACTGTTTCACCCAAGACCTTAAGACGCGTGACGAGAACACGCTTGTCGTCGGGTGAAGAACGAGCTAGGACCTGAAGACGGGGGATAATCTTGTCAAGCTCCTCCTCGGAGAGTTTCCGGAAGTCTGGGCCCTCCATGACGATACCGTCGGTGAAGATACCGCACTCTGTGGCGATAGCTCGTGCTGTGACGAGGTTATCACCCGTAACCATGCGAGTAACAACACCAGCGCGCCTAGCGTTCTGCACAGCTTGAGGAACACCTTCTCGAACAGGATCTTGAATACCAACGATACCGAGAAGGGTCAGGTCACCCAGGTTCTCAAGATCAGGCATCTCCTCAAAGTCCTTGTATACCAACCCAATAGTACGAAGCGACTTCCTCGCAAAAGCCATGATCGCATCATCAGCAGCCTTGCGATCCAAAGCCTCAACCGCACCAGTCGCCGGGTTGACTTCAGTGGAGCAGAAGCTAACCATGATCTCCGAGGCACCCTTGATGAGAACCCGGTATCCAGCTTGGACCTTTATCACGGCGAGCATGTACTTCTTGACGGAGTTGAAGGGCTCGATGAGGACGATTTGTTCGTTCGCTCGTGCTTCGGAGAGGGATTGCATGCCGAGATGGTCTTTGGCGAGTTGGAGCAGTGCGGTTTCGGTCTTGGAGCCGATGAAGGCGGCGTCACCTTCGTTAGTGCCCTCGAAGGCGGTGGAGTTTATGGCGACGGATTGGATGATGAGTTTGCGAGTTTCGGGGGAGAGGGTGGTGGCCCAGGTGGGCATGTCGGAGGTGAAGCTCGAGGAACCGAAGCGGCCAGCTGTGACTGTCATTTTATTCGTGGTCTAAGATGTTAGAAGACGTGTTGTGCTGGGAGGATGTGACGTACCAAAGTTCCTGTCTTGTCGGAGCAGATGCAGGTCGCGTTACCCATAGTCTCACACGCTCTGAGGACACGAACGAGGTTGTTCTCCTTCAAGAGACGCGTTGTCGCAAAGGCAAGCGCAAGGGTGACAGCGAGTGGCAAGCCTTCAGGGACAGCGACAGCAATGATGGCGATGGCCACGACGAGAAGATCAACAAAAGTAGAAGCCTTCTCCTCAGCTGGTCTATCATCACCAGGAAGAGAAGCACAGAAGCGGAAGAGGAGAATGAAGAACATGAGGAGTGAAGCACCACCACCAAGCTTAGCGATAGCGACGGCAAGACCTTCAAGCTTCTTCTGGAGAGGTGTAGACTCAATGTCTGTTCGGACTGACATCATGATCTTGCCGAAACTGCTGTTCACGCCGACAGAGGTAACAACAAAGGTGCCCATGCCTTCAAGAACACGAGATCCGGAGATGATGAAAGGATCGGGTTCCTTAGTCCGCATAGGGTCGTCGACGAAGCACTTGGCACCAGGCGTCTTCTTCAAAGCATCAGACTCGCCAGTGACAGTCGACTCGTCGCACTTGACGTTATGGCCATCGATGAAGATACCATCAGCAGGGATCAAATCACCCGGCTCAAGGTTCATAACATCGCCAACAACGATATCAACGACGTTGACAAGCATCGACTTTCCCGATCTGACAACCTTGACCTCGCGATCATCCTTCTTGGTGTTGAGCTTTACAAACGCCTTTTCCTTCTGCCAATCGTTATGCGAAGCAACAACTACAACGATGAGAACCGCGCCGAGAATCGCAACACCTTCAACCCAATCAACAGGCGTAGGATCACCCGGTTGATGCGAAACACCAAAAGTCTCATACAGCCCGAGTGCAAGAGAGATCGTACCAGCAACAGTCAACATGATGAGCACTGCCTCTTGGAACGTGATCCATGCTAATCGCCAAATGGATTTTGGTTTCTTGGCGGGAAGCTGGTTGCGGCCAAAGACTTTGATACGAGGACAGTTCTGGTTGTTGAGCTCATCAACACTAAGACCTGCTTTCAGATCGACGTTCAGACTGCGCGCCAAGCCCGGCAGCCCGCCGAGACCTTTGAGGACATCGAGGGATTTGGGGTCGAGCAATTGGTTCAAGACCTCAGGGCTGTGATTGAAAGGGTTATTGGGATCGTGGGGGAAGCGCTTCTCGTTGCCAGCATCGAGATATTGGGGAATTTCAGCGGTGTTGATGCTAGGAACAACGGTGGTGTCTCCGGCGGAGCATATGGTGCCTACTTCGCTGATGGAGCGCTGGCGAGGATCCAGTAGGGCTTTTGGGTCAAGATGGCCAGACATTGTAGCGTAGGCCCTTGGCAAAATAAAGTACAGTAGAGGAATGAGTGAGCTCCAAACCAGTGAGCTGCGATGGGTGAGTCATGGTGCTTGAGGCCGTGGGGTTTTTCACTTTATATCTAAGGTCCATCGCCCAGCTAATATCATTTCCCGTCCACGTTTAAAAGCTTAGTTTGAGAAGATACAGGGGAGCTGTTGTCGGTTACCAACAAAACGTGTGTAGTCCCACCAATGGATCAACTGTAAAAGATCTGATAAACCAAACATTGGCTTATATCATCGGAGAACGGAAGTCCGAGATTTCAATGGAGCTAAGATCCGCGCGGGTCAGCAGGGGAGCTCTTTTAGCCAGCCAATGAGATACCGCAGTGAGTGAGGATGGTGAGTTATGTAATCGGAGACGGAAATGAAAGATTGGAGCTCTGACCACAGCTTGATCTTGTTTCTGTTGCATCTCTCCCTCGATGATACCGTCCAATCAAGCTTATTTAGTGACGGGTATGTGTTGTAATTATCAGATTCCCCCCCGCAATATCATAAATCTCGCTTCTTGTCTAGCATTACGTTTAGGAATTGGAAGCGCTGATCCGATCGTACCCAGGTCCAAGGTTTGCCATTAGGTTACAGCGCTTTATGCTACCCTGTAGCTTGGGAGGCCTGCTTTGACAGATCGAGATTTTAGGATTGGGATGAAACGTCGACTCGTCTGGACGCTCCAAGCTTATTCTGTCCTTTTCAACTACTTTTGCCTTCTCAATTGAGAGACACGCGGAGGGGCAGTTCTCTTCTCTGGCCTCAGCGGTAAATGCGCCAGAATCACCAACTATTTGACCTTGATCCCTGTCTCGCTAACACTCTAATTCAGCAGATCCACGTGCCAACTGTGCCGCTCACACTAGGTCTCTCTAGCACCAACACATCACTACATTTTCTGCCCCACGGAAACCCGCCTCTCCGTCCATATCCCCCCCGTTTCACTTCCGTCTCTCCGATTACACTTGCATACCCCCTCGCAATGCCTCCCCGACGAGCCTGCGACACATGCTATAAGCGAAAGGTAATAAAAACATGTTTTGTTTCCCTCAATGACATCAGCACTTATAATAACCCTTTGCTATAGATTCAATGCCTGATCAAAACCCAAGGTGATCCGTGTGACTGGTGCGACAGCCAGGGGCTCACATGCACCTTTGATAGAGTGATCCAGAAGGACCCAAACAAAAGGTAAGCTTGTTTTTTTAATACTCACTGTGACAGCCAAGGCTGAACCGTTCCATTGGGTGCTTCAGACTGACCTTTTCAGAACTACTTCCGATGTCGTCCAGGAACTATCACGTCGCGTGGAAACGCTCGAGGAGGCGCTTCAAACGGCATTGACGAATAGCACAAACATGTCCGTTGGAGGCCCCTCACCATGGTCTGAACCAACAAGTCTTCGCTTCGCTTCATCCCCAATCACTCACCAGCCGGTGATAAGTCCGATTGGCGTATCGCCTTCAACACGCCCCAAGGCCGTTTACACATTATGTCGCTGCCACATCGGCACGAACTGGTACTTTAAAGGAATAGGTATTCTCTCGGATCGCGGCTGGCAGTGGATTTCAGACGGTGCAGGGGAGCGCGTATTTCTCGAGAATTTCGACATTTTCGGTAATCCTGCGCCGCCGCTTGGCTCTGTTTCATTTTCTGAAACACCGAGGGTTCTGCCCCCGAGGGCTATCTGCGCCCATGTCGTTGAGTTATTTTTCAAGTCTAAAACAGCTGTTATCTTTCCGTTTTTGGAGAGAGGCCTCTTCGAGGGGACATTGAGCAGGGCGTTTGACGAGGGGGTTGGTGATTTGGGGAGGAGGGCGCCTGCTGAGGCTTGCCTTTGGGCTATGATTGCTCTTGTTGTAAGGACGGTTGATGCTCAGCATCTGGGGGTTTCTTTTGTGTCGAGGGATTGTGTTACTGAGGCCTCGAGGTTGTTGAGGGCTGTGAGTGGTATCACTAGCTTGGACAGCTTGCAGGGAACTCTTCTTCTGGTAAGTGATATGATAACCATCAAGTACTGTCACTTAGGCTGACGACACCAGTGGGCCAGTCAAAAAACCAGAGGGCAATGTAGTGAAGCAGCAGTCAGCTTCGCCAGCGCCTGTCGCATGGTATGTGATCTCGGCGGTCATTTCCCTCTGTCACGACCAGCAATCTTTCCACAACACATTCCAACGTTGGACGACCAAACAAGGCTTCACACCCGAAACCTATTCTGGATCTGCTATTGCTATGACAAAGACATGTCTCTGCGAACAGACAAGCCACCACTACTCACTTCAGATCACTGCGATATAAGTGATGCTGAAGATCAAACGCTTTGGTACCACAGCCTTCCGCGAGATACAAACCTCGCGAGAATCAAGGAAAACGCAAGCAACATTTTATGTTCTCCACGGGCGTTCAAGTACACAGAGGGTGAACTTCTCGCGCATGTTCGACAGCTTGACGATGAGCTTGAAGAATGGCGCTTATCAATCAGTGCAAGCTATCGACCGCGGTTATCCATCTCATCAGATTTGGTGTTCGGACTCCCTGCATCTTTGAGTGAGAGAGATCGGATGAAACAAAGGACATATTTCATAAACCTGCAGCTCGACTACCTCTTCACCATCATCAACATCCATACATTGGTTCGAAAATGCGGCGACTTGGAGGAGAATCTCCCTGATGATCTCCACAGCGTAGTCCACTCCAGCGCTGATCTTTCCATCGAAGCAAGTCGGTCTATCTTCCGAATCCTGGACCAGATCGTGGAACTCTGGGAAGAAGACGCATTGTGGATAGTATCGCACTATGCGCCTATGGCTGCGATGCCACTCTTTATGAATATCCTGATTCACCCGCTTGGTTCTTCGGCAGATAACGATTTGCATATCTTATCGTCGATAAGCAAAATTACGCGCAAAATTCCTTCTGACAGGCTTCCAATGGAGGAGATTGAGCATATACAGGAGATTAGTGAGTTTGTTATGGAGCTTGTACGATTAAGTCATAGTGCGGCTTGGAAGGTTAAACGGGGAGAGAGAGAGCATGATCTGGATATTATTCATACATAGGAGCACAAATAAAGGATACATGATTGAATTGTTACTCGACTCTCAACGGTTGTCAAACGAGTAAGGGTACCTTTGTGACTTGGCTAGTCATATTAAGCACAAGTGTGTAAATTTCAGTTTGTAAGTCATATATTCATGTGATACTATCTGTGATTCATCCTCAACTAGCTCTTGCCAAGGCCTCAATATTGCATAAGTGGATTTAACTGATGATCGACCGGATGGTTCCAGCTTGGCAACAATGAATGGGTCTAGGAATGTGTCAGACAGAACAAATCTCCTCCAGGGAAGAGGCCACTTACTCGAGACTGTATCTCCACTAAACTAGGACTTACTCCTCACCCATCAGGTGCGACAAGTCCCGAGGACACTTACGTCCACTGCAGATCCACTCCCCAGCAACCTTCTTACAAGAACACTGCCTCTTCTCCAATCCACTCTCCTCAGCCGGCAGACTTCTCGGACACTTGGGACCACCGCACAACCACTCATCTCCAACCTTGTGGCACGAGCACTGTCTCTTCTCAAGCTTGTTCTCCTCGGGAAGATCGCGGGGACACTTGGGTCCGCTGCAAATCCACTCGTCGCCGATCTTGTGGCATGAGCACTGGCGAGGGACGAGATCGCGCTTGACTTTGTCGTAGCACTTGGTGCCAGTGCAGATCCAGTCGTCGCCGACTTTCTTGCAGGTGCAGGAGCGCGCTTGGATGTCGCTGGGTGAGGAGGGGGCGGCAACGGTGAGGGTTGCGAAGAGGGCGACTGCGAGGGGGAGGAACTTCATTTTGGCGGTGGATGAATTTCTCGAAGGGAATATATTCGTTATTGGTCTGTTTGACTAATTCTGAGTCGAGAGGAACCGACTTTCCAGAGCCAGAGACTTGTTCTTTTATACTTGAATCATGACGAACAACACCACGATACCCCAACCTCCACAGTCAACGCGATAGCCCGATCAAAAGAACCTAGAAAGATACATCCAAAATAAGCTCCGCCAAACATTTTCGGAAGTCGGTCCATCGATAAGTCTGGCACTTTTGCTCCCGGGGCTCCTTTCGCCTAGCGTCTAGACCTGAACCGGAAGGTGAGGCAACGTCAACCCGCCTCTGCATTCACTGTGTTACCCTGCATTTGCTCGTAACCACGGTATTGGAGATGCCCAGCGTCGTATTTGATAAGTATCGACTGATCGAGACTAAGTTGGGGGCCGAATGTGAGGTTATTCATGATGGTTTTAGTGGCGGGTTGATTCTAGGCTGATGGGATTTATGTTGCCAAGGAATCCTTCGGCGGGAAGAAAATGGGGACTAAACGAAAACTACAGAAGTTCTTCTGCTGACCAAGACTTTTGTTTGAATCAATCGAGAAGGTAGTATTTGCATCTGACACCAGGTTTGGATAACATTACGGGGGTGATTTGACTAGTCTGTTCAATAGTTTAGAACTAGCGGGTTTAAACTGTCGGAAGCGAGCTGGCAATCTTAAATTTAAGCGAGAGACAAGCTTAAACATATTCCCAAGTCGAGAGACGGAAAAGAATATGCAGTTGAACCTCCCTGTCGAAAGCGAAAAAGAAACTTACACGTCAAGCTGTCATGTACATAACATACTACGGTATGCAACAAGTCCAGCTCTCAGACAATTAAGCGCCGACGAGGTGCCTCTACAGCGAGCAGACTGCTGTGGATCTCTATGACCCCTGTCCCACCTAATGTAGCTTAGGGCTACTAGACAATAAGAAGTCCACATAAAACAGGTCTTAGCTCAAGGAAGCTATTTCTTAAGTGATAATATCGGCGTGATTGGGTTGAAGTACTCCGTATTAGTAATATGTATAAGATTTTTCTTTCTTTCTTTGTTTGTTCTTTCTTACCGAGAAAAAACTCTCAGCATTGCATCATGTCCGTGGTATAAATTATACAATTTGGGCTGCTACATCTAGATGTCCTTGACAGCTATTTGTAGCTTGGAGCAGGATATATGCAACTGAAAATGATAACAAGATTTTGTCCTCGATCATATGACCAAGGCAAACGTTCAAGTACCAAGCTGTGCTAGATTCCATTCCTGAGTCCTAACATAGTCCACCTTGGTCTCGAGTGTATGGCGATCCCCAGCATCATCGAGGTCCAGTCGTGCAGGGTGAATGGAACGCAGAGATGACCGATTGCGTCGGTATTCCCATTCATAAAATTGTACCTTGGTTCCCAACAGCCACAGCTCTGACAAGCTTACTAGACCCATTGGTATTCTGCTCCATGTAATGGGTGAGCTGGGTTGCAGCGGAGGCCCAACCGCTGTCGCTATCGTGCTCCGAGCGAGGCTACAACGGACAGGGACCATTCTTCTTGCATTGAACCAAACAATCGCAGTGCCGTTGATTGCTCGCAAAGCCAACGATCGTGTATGGTCAGCTTAGCATCAGCCTCACGCCAGTCTCCTGCACCACCCTCCTCCAATGACTCGTCCCCTTCCCTCCTCCTGGCCCCCTCTTCCAGACCTCTCTCAAAACATCAATCCCACTCCTCACGCTTGCTAACCTATATCCCTCGACCTTCCTATACCACCCCCTGAACCTATCCTGCAGACCCTTCTCGAAGGCCTCACTCCCCGCTATAAACGCTGGCCAGTACAAAGGGGCAGAGAATATGTTCTTCTCGGACTTGATGGTCTCAATGGCTTCTATGGAGGATAGGACGAGGAGGATGTGGGTACGGAGGTAGTTGTGGTGCAGGTGGCGGATGTGTTGCGCAAAGTAGATTATGAGGGCGGAGTGGAAGGCGAGGGTGGTTTTTTGGATAATCAGTGCGCTGGGAGTTGTGTCTGAGTCGAAGGTAGAGGATGAGGCGGGTTCCCAGTCGATGATGTCGGATTCGAGCTGGTCGCATTGGTCGGAGAAGTCAGTTGATGGGCTGTTCGGTTGTTGTTGGCGGGACGTGGTGACTTGGTCGATGAGGTCGGTTGTTCGCGCAAGAAGGATGAGAAGGGCCTGAGGAACACCGTAGACGCATTCATACTCGCCTACTTGCTGGGCCTTTGAGGCAGTGACGTGGTTCAGCACTGACTTCGACTTTCCCGGACCTACGCCTTCATCTTCGACTTTGTCCAGTAGACTGACGGATAGGGCGGTGCCAAAGTCGGCCTCGGGAGAGGGTGGAGATCCATCGTTGTAGTCGCAAGAGTTCCTGCAGGCTGTACTGTCGTAGATGACGCGGAGGTAGAAGTATATGCGGTGGAGGGAGCGAGCTTTGGAGGAATACGTGGACTTGGTGGCTTTGACGTGGTTCATGAAGCGGAACGCGCCGTCTAGATGGATGCCACAAGTGCTCGTGTCTCCAGACATGACCTGTGCCCCCCTTGAAATTAGTATATGTGACAGAATGATCCAGTTCATCCAGCGCGCAAAGGCAACTCACATTGATGGTGATTTGTGACAGCATCGTAGCCAACAGCTCCTTATACTTGGGTCTCGACTGTGGCGTCGACCCCTCCACCGTTTCCTTCAACAACTTGATAGCCCTGCCTCTAAATGTCACCGCATCCTCCTCCCACCTATCCCCTTCCTTCTCACATCCTCTCTCGCGGTTATCGTTCGCCAGGTAGAACGCGCTGATGCTCAGCAGCGCGTTCCGCAACGCCTCTCTGACCTTTGTCGTGGAGCCATGCAGACTCAGCTGGCCGGCTGACTGTAGGACGCGAGGGAGGTGGATGGTCTTCCAGGGTGATTTCTCGTAGGAGATGACGCAGAAGAGGTGGACGACGCGGTGGACGTAGTGGTTGAGGAGGAAGCGTTCGAGGGTGGGCAGGGGGAGGGGCGAGGGGTTGTGGATGATGATGTTGGAGGTGTCTTTCCACCAAAGTGCGCGGTCGTCTTGTTGTTGAGGGTACTGGAGGGATGAAGTATAGTAGCTGAATCTCTCAGGAGGCGCTGTTGTTACTGAAGTAGCGGGACTCTCGGATGGCCGATCTCGCAAGATAACAGCTGTGTTATCTTGAATGCCATCTTCAAGAGTGATGGCTGTGCTCTCTTGATCTGACGTGAGGCTCGCGGAGGCCTCATGAGTATGAAGAAGGGCCCCAAAACCAGTCAGGGTGAATTCACGGATGGATCCATGTGGAAGATATTCCTCGTGGCTTGATTCCGGCTCCCAAGAATCAGCGAAAGAATTGCTAGATAAAGACGGCGGGGTATCCTCAGGAGGCGGTGCCGTGGCGTAAAACGGCAATGTGCCGTCGTCATGGTAGCCTTGTTCAGTATAGGATGGGTCAAAAACGCCGAAGCTGGACAAGAAGAGTTGGCTGTGGTGTGACTGATACTTTTTGCCCTGGAAGCTGTCGATCTGGCTAAAGATATCATCGAGTTCTGATAGCTGAAGTGGAGATTCTACATTCTCATCTGTAAATCAACAATGGTTAGCCTTGATGATCAAACGTACTCTGTAGACTACCATAGTCGTGTGCACGGGTGGGCACTTGCCGCAAATGACAAGACTTCGCTGAAATCTTTGCTGGCTAGATTCCAAGTCATCCTCAGATTGCCTACTCCCATCATGGCGATATCCGTGAGATACAGCTTCCAAGGGCATCCATCGCAGCCTGACCTCGTAGCCCTCACAGCAAAGCTGCTTGAGGCTGCACTGTACACACCTCGGCCGGGTCTCATCGCACTTGACTTTTCGTGCGCGACATGTCCAGCACCCCGCGAAGCTCTTGGGACGTCTTTTGCGCAGGGATGCTTGATCCATGGCTTCCAGCCTCTCTGGTTCAGACTGTTGTCAAATGGCGAAAGTGCTGCCGACGACGATACGGACAGTCTCTGTGGATGCTGGCGATCAGCAGAGGGGGAAACTCAAGAGAGGAAGTTCAAGGCGGTTGGTTATTGCGGAGTAATTGAGGACCACTGGGGCCCTCCCTACCCCATATGTAGATGGTATTGTTACAAACGGGGACAAGGTGATAAGCCGACAAGACCCAGAGGCTTCTCCGCCTTGATTGACTTAGATGGGCCCCCCTTATCGTCCAATGTTCTCCAGATTGGCCGCTAATGCAGTCGCTTATCGTTGGACGGGGGGAATTCTGGGGCGCGAGTCAGACTTGCGCTGATAAGTTGCGGAGAGCGCAGCCCGAAGTGGGGGTGGTCTGCCCCCATTCATCCACTGCACGCATGACTATGGAGACGCTGAGCTAGCTAGCCTCCAGCAGTAAATCAAGGAAACTATGTGAACCATAGACTATCCGCTATCTACTTCCCGTTACGAGCGGAGGCCATTGGTCACGATTAGCCCGCATTCTAGACCTCTGAGATGGATCTGGATCTGCGGTGATGGGCGCCATCGCATGCCGACGGACCATCTAGGTGATGTAGCCAACTTAACTCAATCGACGACAATTATGTGCCCTTCCTGATATTTTGACTTGCATCGTGGCCCAAGACTTTCTTCCTGCTTCTTCTCCTTGTTCCTGAATAACAACGACAACGACGACAAGGTTTCCAATCCACATCACATACAGGCGCAGCCAATCGTACAAAACCACAGCTCAAAGAACAACCCAACCCAATCATGGCTGTCAAGGGGATTCCATTATGGCAGCAAAAGGCCGCTGATGCAAGAGCCCATCGCGATGCCTCTCTCGCCAAGGTCGAGCCGCCGTTGAAGGGTGTACCGGCTGCCGAACAGCTGCCAAAGAACTCTCTGGAGCTGGTGCCTCGGGTCCTCACCCCGCGGGAGATTGAGATCACAGAAAGCTACACCGTCACTGAGCTGCTCCAGGTTCTTCGGGAGAGGAAGGTCTCGGTTGAAGAAGTCACGCGAGCCTTCTTGAGAAGAGCAGCGCTGGCCCAGGCTACGGTATGTCCTGCCATATCGAAAGTCTACACGAGAATAATGTAATGGAAGCTGATGACGGGGGGAACTCCAGACAAATTGCGTTACTGAGCTCCTCTGGGATCAAGCTATCGCCCGCGCTAAACACCTAGACTCTTTACCTTTCCCCCAAGGTGCCCTCTTTGGCCTGCCTATCTCGACAAAGGAACACCTTGGTATGGTCGGCGAAAATGTCACGTCTAACGCCTCCTTCGCTGCCTGGGTCGGTAAGCCCCACGGCTCAAACCTCCTGTTCGACAGCCTGTGGGTCGAGGGCTGCGTCTTCTTCGTCAGGACGACACAGCCGCAGGCAATCATGCATCTGGAGACTGAGAGTAATGTATATGGAAGGACGGTGCACCCGCTTAACAGGGAGTTGACACCTGGAGGGAGTTCGGGAGGAGAGTCGGCGTTACTGGGTATGAGGGGAAGTTTGTTGGTGAGTGAGCTGGCTTTTCGAAGAATCCTTGCCCTTGTATTGTCGTGAAACTGACTCTCTGTAAGGGTATTGGTGGTGATATTGGTGGCAGCATCAGACTCCCTGCTTACAATACTGGCATTTACGGGTTCAAGTAAGTCACCTTCCAAATCTGCCTTATTAGGACACCCCCCCGACTGACCATGCCCAGACCTTCAACGAAGAGAATCTCAACTTCTGGCCTTAGAGCCGCCTACCTGGGCCGTGATACCATCGCTGGCTGCCCTGGCCCCATGACAGTAAGCCGCGACGGCCTCGAGCTCCTCATGCGCGCCGCCCTGGCCGCAAAACCCTGGCGTGTAGATCCCCTCCTCACCTTTGAAGACTGGACACCCTACAAGTTTACAACTCTACCTAAGGTCGCCGTACAGTGGTGGGATGGCGTGGTGATGCCGCATCCGCCTATGACGAGGGCGCTGAGGGAGGTGGCAGCTGCATGTAGGAAGGCAGGGATGGAGGTCGTGGATTGGAACTGCAAGGGGTTGGATCACGGCAAGGCTTGGGAAATTGTGTCGGCTTTATATTGGCCGGACGGGGGCAAGGAGATGCTTGATATCTTGGAAAAGACGGGAGAGCCGGCGTTGCCACTCACCAAGCATATTCTCCACGAGCAAGCGTCAGCAAAGAACCGGACATGTACCGAGATGATGGAGGTAAGTGATGCAGTTTCCCCAGAGCCCTGGTTGCTCAGCTGGTCTCTCGGACTAACATTTCATTTCTTTTTCTTTTCACACAGCTTAATCGCGAGCAAGACTCTTACCGCGCCATGTACTGCAAAGCATGGTCCGCCACCGCCACGCCTACCTCCCGCGAGGTCGACGTGATCCTCTGCCCTCCATCCTTTGGCAGCGCGCCTCCCCACGAGCAATCCCGCTACTGGGGCTACACCTCACAGTGGAACCTCCTGGACTACCCGGGTGCTGTGTTCCCCGTGACCAAGGTTGACCCTGCCGTTGATGTCAAGGACGAGGGATACGTGCCGAAGAACGACATGGACAGGTTCGTGTGGGAGATGTACGATGGGGAGAAGATGAAGGGAAGCCCGGTGAACTTGCAGGTTGTGGGGAGAAGACAGGAAGAGGAGAAGGTGTTGGCTGCGCTGGAGGAGATCGAGTGTGCTATGGGGCGGAAGTGATGCGAATGGACAAAGGGGGAAAGCATATTGGTAGACTTGGAATTGTTTGATCTGTCCTTTCGTATATTTGAGCCGGCAACATTGCTTTCGATGGCTACTGGAACTCGGTATTCATAATGCATCTGTCTGACTCGTGCGTAGTGTCTCTCTAGGCTAGATCTCTTATCTCATAATGAATAACACCATGGTTGGCAGGTCACTCGGTGTCTAAGAAAGTCGATGGTCAATGGTAGAACCAGTCGCAGAGAATGAATTCATCCATCCATCCATCTCGCTGAGTTCCACAAGTCATTTTTGGGTGTTATGTTATGTCCCAATTGGATAAATGTTCCTTGATACCCAAGGTAAGCCGACGCAGGGCCTCCGATCGCTGGGTCCAGCGTGCTATCTTCAGGCCCACCACCCCCAGAAATCAGTCAAAGCCCTCGGGCTGTTTCGTATCAATTCGATCCACTACACCCGTCTCCAGAACCAATAAAACCAATTGCATTATCACCATCCCCCGATGCACCCCGGACTCAACTCAATCATACTGGCGCCGCATCCACAGCCATGCGTGCGCGCGCGCGTGGCCAATTGACGCAAAGCACCTCTGCTCCTTTTTGCCATTTCCGTGCAGTACTCTTCGCCAACTCTTACTTTAACCTGTAGACGGGCTAGTGCAAAAGCGATTGCCTGGCTGATAGGCACTAACACACGATAGAGAGCGATTAGTTGGCGCCTAGAACTTGCGGGGAATGACTTACCCTAAGTCTGCATTGCACTCAAGATACGTGGATGCATGCATACCTGGATAAAGCCTTTCGTACAGTATATATATACCTATCTTTTGACGGGTGCTTGGTGTGTTGAAGATTCCATCACTTTATCAGCCACATGGAAGTCCACGGCGTAGCCAGTCAACTACATATACATCCATGATAGGCCATACTCCTGTCATCTTCACGTGGAGACTGTCTTTGCATTTAGCCTCTCCAGACTCTTTCTCCCCCTCTCTCTCACTCCTTCATCTCTCTTTTCCTTTTGTACTCTGAGTTAGCAGCTCCCGTCAAGCCTGCTCAACGAGTCCGCCACTATGACTGCTGTCCAAGCTGAACACAGTGCCGATGCGGCCTGCGATAGACTTCCTCCCGGCACCTTCAGGCTCATCGACACAGATGGTAAAATGACAGGCCAGCACGCTGACGGCGAGGGCGAGGACGACATCATCCTGGTGCCGCAGCCGTCACTGGATCCTGAAGATCCCCTCAACTGGACTTTCAGGCGCAAGGTCATCCAGACTAGCTGCGTTGTCCTTTACACCATCGTCATTGCAATCCCTTCGAGTGCCGTCTACTCTATCGTCACGCCTCTCAGGAAGGAAACTAGTCTGTCGCTTCAGGACATTAACAATGGAACTGGTATCATGGTCAGAATCCCCCGATGAAATCCCTGGCGTCATGAATTCAGACTAACAGATGTGAACAGTTCCTCTTCTACGGCTGGGGTTGTATCTTCTGGCAAGCCATGGCCCTTCAATATGGTAAACAACCCATCTACCTCTTCTCCCTCCTTGCCACCATCATCGTCCTAGCCACGGCCCCCTTGTGCAAGGAGGCAGGTCCCTACCTCGCCAACCGTATCATCCTCGGCTTCTTTGGTTCCCCTGTTGAATCCCTTTGTGAGATTTCCATCGCCGACATCTGGTTCACCCACCAGCGCGGCAAGCTCGCGCCCATGTTGAGTGGTTTCATCAACGTTGGTCAGGGCTGGCAGTGGACGCTGTATTGGTGTGCTATCTGGAACGCCATGGGATTCATATACTGCTTTTTCTTGATGGAGGAGACCAATTACGATCGGAAACATGATCAGCTGACACCCCAGCGGGTTGCTCCTGCAAGCCAGGTATCTACGCAGGGCGGTGACGGAGAGAAGACGGTGACGCTGGACATGACCTACTCCTCTAACCGTGGTGAGTCTGCTGAGATCCAGTGGCCGCGCAAGACGTACCTCCAAAAGCTTAGCATCAAGGACAAGCCTCGTCCCAACCGCCTCGTCCAAATCATGATCGCGCCGTTCAAGGGCTTCACTTATCCCGCAGTGGTCTACGCTGGGTACGTTACTGCATATACTACGAGTTATCATGTCATGAAAGTGAACTAACAAGAACTCTCTCTCAGTCTCATGTATGGAGCAAACAGTCTTGTGTGGCAAGGCTTCCAGAATGCCACCATTGGCACCATCTACACCCTTGAGTACGGTTTCTCAACTGCCGGCGTCGCCGTAGCATACTCTGGTGGTGTCATCGGTACTATTGTTGGGTAAGTCTTATACTATGCCATCTTTCATTTTCGCTCCCCATCTTCATCAACGCTAACAGATCTTTGCTCCAGTGGCTACTATTGTGGCAAGGTTGGTCCTATGCTTACTGTCCGCTTGGCCCGGCGCAACGGCGGCATCTCCGAGCCTGAGCACACCCTCTACCTGTTCATCGCCTCCATCGTCCTCGTTCCCACCGCCATGATCCTCTACGGTCTCGGCGTGACATACAAATGGCACTGGATGGTGCTGGTCATTACACAGGTTTTCATGGCCATGAACGCCGCGCTTTGTGTGGCTGGGGCGCTGAACTACGCTATCGGCAGCTATATGGAGCTGTCCGGCTCCATGGTGACGACGTGTGTGTTGATCCGGAACACCATGTCGTTTGCGACCAACTTTGGAGTCACACCATGGTTGAAGGCGAGCAATTACATGGTAGTGTACCTTACGGTGGCTGGTATCGGCTTGGTTTGGAATGCGAGTTTGTTCGTCATGACGAGGTATGGCAAGGCGATGCGGGAGTGGACGGCGCAGAGGTACTGGCGAGATGTTGAGTGTGCCAGGGCCAAGGGTATGGGTCACTGAGACTGTCCTCTCTCTGTCGGCAACATGGATAAACGGTTATTAGTTTGCATGTTACTTCTTCTTAGACGTACTGCTTCGGGGCGTTATTCGTGCTGGCCTCAAGTAACACGAAGCTTTCTTTCGCTGAGGCTGCTGGACTTGGGAACAAAGCGTACGTTGTGATTGAATAGATTATTGCTTGTCAAATAACATCAAAGCATGTTTATGTTAGTGGAACAGTCGTGACATATCCTCACCTGGTGCTAGCTCGAATTTGTGAACCGAGCTGGACTTGATCCGATATCAATGTGAATGTAGAGATGACTTTGAATGATGGACAGGTCTGATCTCCTTCAGATGTGACTGCCATGCCATCAGAATTTTGCTCAAGTTCCATAGTGTAAGTAAGTTTTAGTATTTAACTCTATTTGTGGCCCATTCGTTTCATATACCCCGGCATCATTTCCTCACAGCACCCTCATCTTTCATTACAGCTTTGCAATCCCAAATCCGTCCCTTGCCTAGGACAGGAGTGTCGACAGTGAGGACCAGGGCTTCGTATGAAGCAGGTTCGCAAGGCTTTAGTCTAAGAATCTCTTATTTAGGGGGAATTCTAGGCAGAATTGATTACCTTCGACTCGTCTAATCAGATTGACGCTCTCCTTGACGTCCTCGTACAGGTACAACTGCATCCAAGGTGGCGGTGCTTGACGCTCATCATCTCTCATGACTTTTTTCCTGGTTGCCTGGACATCCTTGAGAAAAGGGGTCCATTGTGATGACAAGGTCACATTGACACCCATAGACGCCGCAACCATGGCCACATCAAGCTCTCCCTGGCCACCAGCCAACTTCTGCATGGCACTGGGAGCTATGCTGATGGGAAGTGGCGAAGACCAGCCAAACAATTTGGCGGACGTATCGACGCGGGAGACATCGATGAGGACGCGTGGTCTGATCAACAATCTGTAAGATGTTTGAAAACTTCTTGTTAGATGTATGTGACTTTGATACGAATGGGACTTCTTTGGTGAGAGCTACGTCATGGTGGTTTAGTGGGTTACCATTGCGACACAGCGCTTTCTCATCATCCGAGCCAGAAGCATAGAATTCGTATATATGCTGGTGTAGCTTGGCTTTGGCTGCAAGCTCGACTTCGTGGAGTGTCAAAGGTGGTGATGAGGTCGTTGCCATGGCGTCAAGCTGGCTCGAGGATACCACAGTACAATGATTGATGCGTGGGATGAATTCTTCTGTAGACTGGAGAAACGAAGCTCAGAAAAAACCTCATCAATTAATCTGTTACTCAAGTCCAAGGTTCTCGACCATCATACGAGCCGAACGAAATCAGGCGGAGAAGATACAGGAGAGACACGGGAAACGCCTGGGCAATGTGTCCGATGTCGGCTTCCGAACCGGCAGCTAGGATTGGAGTTAGACCTAACGACTCCGATGCATATCTCCCTATCTTCATAGGTTGGATTCTCCAATGGCAAGATCAATTGAGTCCAGATTCATTATCATCGCTTTATTGGAAGATGAATTCTTGGTGCATGCAGATATAAGACCCGCTGTGTCGTCGTTGCTTCGTTGTGTCCACCCACAGTGGGGAGCCCGGCCATTCCTTCGTACTGATAGCGCCCCGGCACTGCTTGGGGCAAGAATTGGCGCCCTTGAAGCACAAGTTAGACTCGGTAGGTTAAAGTTGCAGATTTCTATAAGTCTACTCAATACTCCCATAAGGCAGGACCTGGCGATGGGCTACATGTCACCCACATGCACCTGATCCTCTGGCTCGGACATATACAAGCGAAGACCGCCGCCTGGGGATTCCTTATCGAGAATTTACAGGGGGTCCCTTGTCTTGATCCAGTAGATTCTGCGACGCGAAGCTGGTGATATGGACCGTGGCTCGTCAAGCAGTGGATTCGACAGGACATTCTAGACGGGGCTGTTGATGAAGACGCTCAGTATCCAATATCAGGGCCCGACACGGCATGCTGAAGTAAACTCAACTCAAGCACAGCATACTGTTTGTTCCTTACTCTATGCTATACACCGGAACCATGGGCAACGTCAAGACAGTCGACCTCGAGAACACGTCGGGCGCCTACTTCGCTCCTGGTACTCTCTCCTCAGCTTCGCGAGTTCTCCAAGTCTCCGGCCAAGTCGGCAGTGCTAAAGACGGCACCGCCCCAGCCGACTACGAGTCCCAGATTCATCTTGCGCTCCTCAATCTGCGCAAGATTCTCATCGCAGCAGGCGCGCGCGTCGAGAACATCACCAAGCTCACCGTCTACGTCGTCAACTATGATGCGGCCAACAGGAAACATACGCGGCACATCCAGAAGTTCCTGAGGGGCCACAGGCCGGCCATGACTCTGGTGCCAGTCGATAAGCTGGCGATGCCGCAGTGGCTGTTCGAGATCGATGCGACTGTCGCTCTGCCGCCGGTTGAAGCGCCATCTCGCGCTCCTCCCCTTGTAACAGCCTCGGAAAAGCACGACGTGGTCATTGTGGGAGCCGGTCTTGCGGGCTTGACGGCCGCTCATGAGCTCATTCGCGCTGGCCTCTCGTGTATAGTTCTGGAAGCTCGTGATCGCATTGGAGGCAAGACCTGGAGCCAGGAGCTGCCCTCTGGCGGTATCATTGATCTCGGCGCTGCTTGGATCAATGATACGAACCAGAGCAGAATCATTGCCTTGGCCAGGAAGTATGGTGCCGATCTGATTGAGCAGAACACCGACGGGTACTGCGTGCTTCAGAATGACAAGGGAGAGATCTCCTTATTTCCTTAGGGAGAGATTCCCAAGGTATGTATTCTTCATATTTTCACTAGAGATGTACAATCAATATAGCAGCCTGCTGACGAGGGTGTCTTTTCGTCAAGTTCGATGAGGAATCTCGAAAGAACATTGAGATCATCCGAGACATGGCCGAGAGGGACTGTCAGGCTCTGGATACCTGGGACCCGAGAGACATGTCCCTCGATTCCATGACCTTCGAGGCCTACCTTCGATCCCGAGGAGCTTGCCAAGCGGCATTGGCTACGGGAACAGTTTGGACGCGTGCGATGTTGGGCCAGGACCCCAAGGACATCTCGGCTCTGTACTTTCTTAACTACTGCAAGTCTGGAGGTGGCCTGATGCAGATACGGTCTGATCGTAAGCATGGCGGGCAGTACTTGCGTATAAGACAGGGAACACAGCTGTTCGCCAAGGGCCTTACTTCAAGCCTCCCAGGTGATACAGTGCGTCTCTCAACGCCGGTCAAGTCCATCGTCCAGAGCGGCGAAGCTGGCTCTATTCTCGTGCAGACATCGTCAGGCAGAGTCATCTCAGCTCGCAAGGTCATCACGACTGTGCCGGGGCCTGCCCTCAGATCCATCTCCTTCTACCCCGAGCTGCCCCCCGTCAAGCAGCTGTGGGCCGAGTCATTGTCTTACGGATACTACACAAAGGCAATGTTGGAGTTCAAGTCGCCGTTCTGGGTGGAAGCCGGAATGTGCGGCCTCATCAACTCCTTCACCGGCCCTGCGGCAGTTGTTCGCGATACTTCGGCTCCGCAGAATAACAAGCATATCCTCACCTGCTTCATGGCAGCAGACCACGGCCGCGCATGGGGTGCCCTTCCGAGCCAAGCTGAGAAAGAGGCTGCGCTGCTCAAACAGCTCAAGAGTCTTTATGGTGTCGACAACATCGAGGACTTGTTCGTCTCGCTAACGTACTACGAATGGAGCGGAGATGAGTGGTCTGGCTTCGGATGCCCTTGCACAGCTCTGCCGCCTGGTGTTCTTGACACAGTGGGCGGAGATAGCCTCAGGCAGCCGGCTGGAGACCTGCATTTTGCCGGCACAGAGACGGCTGGCGAGTGGGAGGGGTACATGGAGGGCGCGGTGCGTAGTGGTGAGCGGGCGGCCGGTGAGGTTGTGAAAGACCTGAAGGCAGGTATTGTCTGCCGCCTGTAGAAACTTTCGAAGTCAATAAGACTACGATGATTTGAAGACAAGACTTGCTCTGTCCTCAGGCTGACTTCTTGCTTACCAACATAAGACATGGGATAGAGATTGGACAATCAGAATTCCCATATATTCGTAGCATGGGTCGGCTCTCGAGCCATGGTGGAGACTGACTGTCCTCTGCGACTTAGACAGGAAATCCGTAACTCGCGTATTCTGTCCCTTTTCATCCGGGCTGATACCGATCTGTAGCTGAAGGGGCAGTCCTCTCCCGAAGATACGATTACAGGTCCTCCTCATGATTGCCCTGCAAATAAATGCTCCCGCTTCTTCGTTAAATCCTCTTCAAACCGTGTGAACAAACGACTATCATCATTTTCATCATGACAAAGTCAAAAGTCTTGGTAGTTGGCACAGGCGGCATCGGCACAATGTCAGCCTACGTTCTGGAAACAGGCGGCAAAGCCGAGGTCACTGCCGTCTTGCGATCCAACTATGAAGCTGTGGTTGGTGCGTCATGGCTTCGACACGACTCGGTCCTGTATAGCAAGATCAAGTCATGGAGGCCAACGCATGGCCAGTTTACTCCTTCATTATACTTTTCAAAGAAATAGAGTGCTCACTTATGCTGCAGTCGTCAATGTTGTTCCAGATGTGTCAAAAGGCGATGCCCCTCTATTTAACTACATCCTCGTCACGACCAAGAACATCACCGACGTCCCTCTCACCACCGCAGACATAATCTTGCCAGCCGTAACTCCTGGCTACACATCGATCGTACTCTCCTAAAATGGCATTAAAATTGAAAAGCCCCTTATTGCCCGCTTCCCTACGAACCCGCTTATCAGCAACGTTGCTTATATGAGTGCAATAGAAACAGTACGCGGCAAGATCTATAATAACGACCTAGATAAGTAGAAGATCGGGGCTTTTGTTAATCTAGAGGCTCCTGGCTAGGTTGCGGAAGAGGCGACGAGACGGTACCTGAGTATATATAACTTAGAGGGCAAACTAGATGTGGTGTACGAGGTGGATGTCGCGGCTAATCGATAGCGAAAGTTGGCTTATAACTCATCCTTCAACCCCGTTGCCTCCATCCTTTGCATGGACACTCCCCGAATGCTCATAAGCCGCCACATATTGTGGGGGAGCCTTTGAGGGAGGGGGAGAGGTCGGGGATTGCGATGCCGATGTTGAGGGTTGTGTATGGGATCATGAAGCGGTTGCAGTTGAAGGTCTTGGAGGAGAAGCGAATGTAGGCGCCCAAGTTCGATGAAGACAACCCCTGTAAATAGATAATATCATCATACTATGGATACAAACTCCATGTATTTAGCTTCTTCTGAGCCCCTGCGCGTTCCCTGACATCGGGGTGTTGCCAGGGCCAGCATAGAGATGTATATCTTAGCTGTTGTCACAGATCCGGGAACTTACAGGTTCATGTGTAAGGTCGCATGTGTGTTCTAAGTTATCTGCCTATCTCACTCTCAATTATACATAGAATTGTTCTCCCTTGCTCAACTCGCCCTTTGATTTCCAAATCTCATACTCAAAGTCAGGCTGGAACTCCGTGTACAGTGTCTCCTATGCCATATCGTTAGCTTGAATACACTCAACAAAAGTCACTTTCTCTTCAAGAACTGGAAGCAAACTTACAGGATCAGCATTCACCTTGTGGGTAAACTCGGCCGCCTCATCGCTCACAGTCTTCTTCTCCAAGCCGGCCGCCTCGACCATAAGCTGCACCTCACAGGTCCTCTCCAACGCAATGAATAGGTACGCAGCCTCATCGACCGTCCCGCCGGTTGTCAGCAGTCCGTGGTCTTGGAGGAAGATGACCCTGCCCTTGTCTCCCAACGCTTCGACCAGTTTTTTCCCTTCGTCCTCGCTAAGCACAACACCCCCAAAGTTACCGTACACTACTTGAATGCCGTAGAAGAGACAGGCATCTTGGTTAATAATATCGACAGGTTTTGCAAATGCAGACCACGCCTTTCCAAAGCGGGAGTGCATGTGACAGGCGGCATGGACATCAGGGCGGGCTTTGTGGATGGCGCTATGGATGACAAAGCCGGCGGCATTGACTGCGACTCTGTTGTCGCCAATGACCTGACCCTCTTCGTTGATCCGAACCATGTCGCTGGCCTTGAGCATGCCGAAGTGCTTGCCAAGGCTAATTTGCTCGTATCAGCAAGCTTGAATGCCCTCACTAGAAATGACAAGAGTTCGCGTGTATTTGACTTACGGGTTGATCCAAAAGGTGTCCGGTTCGACAGGGTCACGGACAGAGATGTGTCCAGCTGTGCCTTCTGTGAACCCCTTTCGGGCAAACACTCTGAATGCGCCGGCCATGTGTTCGAGCTGCCATTGGCGCTTCTTGTACAGGTCGGTGAATTTTGGAATGCCAGGGAACTCGTATCCGCCAGTGGCTAGGGATGCCGGGATAGTACCCGATGCCGCTGCAGTCGTCGATTGCTGAGTCGGAAACAAGGAGACTGTAGCGTCGAGCGTTCGCTCTTCAGTCTGTGTTATGCTTGTAGACATGGCGTTGGCTATTGCGTGCGTATGTCTGTATGTAGGCGAGTGTGTGACCCAGGTTTAGGGAAGTAGGGTTGCTTAATGTCTAAGTTCCCCGGCAGAAAGGGCAATATTTTGATGGTAACAAAGACTTGGTTCCCAGAGATGGCGTATCAATATAGCTTCGGCAGCTCTTCAACCACAAAGTCCATCACGGACTTTTACGGAGAGGTCGGAGGGGATGGTACGTATCATGCACGGTATGGGTGCGGATACCTGATGATCCTCAATTACCCTCTCCTTCTAGTAACCACTGGCGACGTAATGTTTTTTCCCCTACGGGCGGAGATCGAGAGACTCCATTCTAGAGTACGATAAGGGTGGGGGCGAAGGTCTGAATCGCATTTCCAGGAATCTGATGATTACCTATGATCCCCCACATTTGGAGTTTGGAGAGAGGCAATGCAAGGCGAGGCGCGGATTTCCTATTTCAGCTTCCGGGGCCGGAGACCCACTTCAACATTTCGGCAGCGGGGCCCAGGCCCAGAGCCGGCGGGTAACTGGAAGCCAGCCCAATGTATCTAGATATCTCAGGCGCATGCGTATAGGCCGAATTTCATGGCGACAAGATCCTTTTACGAAGATGATAGTTGTATCTGTATCTCGTCACTTCTTCTTGAGTCGCTCTTGGAAATTCGAAAGCTCTGGGAATCTCATCGCAATACAGTCCTGTCAATATGACCAACGCAGTACCCCAGCTGGGGGACCCTTCTCTCTTCATGCAGAAGAACTTCATCAACAATGAGTGGGTAGACTCCATCTCAGGCAACACTTTCAAGGTTTATGATAAGCAATTATATCCATCGTAACTGTGTTCCTTGTCCCAGGTTCAAAAGCTGTTTTTCACGGACTGACTGACATCTGACCCCAGACCCTGCAATGGGCTCGACCATCGGCTCATGTCCTGAGTCAACCCCTGAAGATGCGGAGAGGGCCATTCAAGCTGCCTCAGCCGCTCTTCCAGTCTGGAAATCAGCTACAGGACGAGATGGATCAAGAATTCTGCGACAGTGGCACGAGTCGGTCCTGGATAACAAGGACGACCTAGCAACGCTTATTACATTGGAGAACGGCAAGTCCAAGGCCGATGCAACTGGTGAGGTTCTCTTTGCGGCGAGCTTCATCGAGTGGTTCGCCGAGGAGGCGCCGCGGATTTATGGCGATGTCATCTCCCATAGCCAGTCGAGCTTCAGGGTCTCTACCTTGAAAGAGCCCATTGGCGTATGCGGCCTCATCACACCGTAGGTTGCCTTAAGTCCCTAGTCTCAATCATGGTGTTTCGAAAAACCAACACATCCTCTCTCCAATCACGTTACTGACGCCATCGTCTAGATGGAACTTCCCAGCTGCAATGGTTGCTCGGAAACTCGCTCCAGCCCTCGCCGCCGGCTGCACCTCGATTCTGAAACCCGCCTTCGAAACACCCTTCACGGCCAATGCGCTCCTTTCTCTCCTCCCGCACCTTGGTCCCAGTCGGCATCGTTAACTCCATCACCGCAGATACATACACCCCCTCGATCGGCCAAACACTCTGCTCCTCCAATATTGTTCGCAAAATCTCCTTTACAGGCTCCACCCACGTAGGCAAGCGTCTTGAAAGCCAATCTAGCGGGACCCTAAAGAAGATAAGTCTGGAGCTAGGTAGCAATGCGCCCTTTATAGTGTTCGACGATGCAGATCTCGACGTTGCTATAAAGGCGGCCGTGACGAGCAAGTTCAAGTCTTCAGGTCAGACTTGTGTATGCTCGAACCGTATCTTTGTACAGAAGGGGGTATATGATGAGTTTTTAAGGAGGCTGAGGGAGGAAGTCGGGAAGTTCAAGGTTGGGTCTGGGTTTAATGCCAAGACAACGCATGGACCTCTCATCTCTGCGGCGGCTGTTCAAAGACTTGAAGGTCTTGTGAGCGAGGTGGTGCAGGGCGGTGCGAAGGTCGAGTGTGGCGGTTCAGCCCTTAAGGATCAAGGTAAGATACATCACTGTCGCGCCCATTTTGCTATTGCTCTCAACATCAGGCTCACTGACCGTATTTGCATCGCAAAAGGGTCCAATTTCTTCGCCCCGGCGATTCTCAGCAATGTGGAAACCTCCATGCGCGTTGTAGACGAGGAGATCTTCGGCCCCGTAGCCCCAGTCTTCAGCTTCGATGAAGAAGAAGCCATCATCCAGGTCGCCAACAAATGCGATGTCGGCCTTGCCTCCTACATCTTCACACAAGATCTGAACCGCGCAACTATAATCACGGAACAGCTTCAATTCGGCATGGTCGCAGTGAATAGTGGCGTTGTATCTGACGCTGCTGCTCCGTACGTTACCCTTTCCTCTGATCGTCTTCTAGGCGCTGGAATCGAGTAGGATGCTAATAGTATGGTTCAGCTTCGGCGGAGTCAAATACTCTGGTCTTGGTCGAGAGGGAAGCAAGTACGACATCGAGGATTACCTACAGATCAAGACGGTGGTACTGGGCAACGTCAATGTGCAGCACCGCGCCCTCTTGTAGGGAATCATGGGCCGTAGCACCATGTATCCTGGTAAACATATTGAGAAATCCACAAAGGAATGAAGCTCGGATTCGAAAAAGATATTCCTATCCTTCCACATGATTTGTACACATATGCCTTCCAACTCCGGATATCATCTTGCATCCTTGATCGTAGTATACAGTGCCACCACTCGCAGGCCCTTCATCAGCCCGCACCGACCAGCCAGATATGAATCGGAATTCTAGTTATAAACGTCAGTAAAATACCCTGAAACACTGCATAAGCAATAATCATTGACATATTAAAACTAAATCTTTTTACAGGGAGTGAGTTGGGATATCTCTGTAAAGAACTCTGGGGGCAATTGATTATGTTATTGGATCTTAATTCGATTTTGCCCTAGTCGTTAGCGTTGAAAAGTTAAAATTGGAATGATGATATGCTTTGTGAAGTTTTGTGAAAGAATGTTATATGTTGCAGGGTCCTCTGGCTGTTCTCGACAGCTCTAAAAGCTCTGGAGAATGGATGATGGTGGTGATGTCAGCGGCGGTGAAGTTGAGCAACCAGCTTAGGGCCATGCAGTAGGCGGATATATTGATGCCATCTAGATTCATGCGAGGCTTTGTAAACTAGTAAATTGAGGTGTAGACTGTGTGATTATTGAACTTACTAAAGTATCCTTAACGCCAACTTTACTGTAGTTTGAAGGAGACACGATTGCAGGTGCCTAATGAGTATAGAATGCCGCAGTTATAGCCAGGTTTTGGACGGGCATGAGTTGCACTACAAGCATCTTGGTCGGTCCCATTATTGGAAACAAGAAACTTATAATGGATTAGAAAAATCCCCACAGAGAGAAAAGGTTATCTCACAGACGAAACGAGTCAGGTTCCCTTTTGCCATGGGTAACGCAAAGACGGGTACCTGTAATAGTACTTGTCTTTACATAGACTTCACATCTAATGTCCTTGAAGTCCGTATCTTCTCCTTAAGTAAACTCTAATTATATAGAGGTGACGTTGTCGATAATGACCATTAAGTGAGCCCTCATATCCCACAGGAAGCCATCGGGCTACCATAGAGAGCCCCCGTTGAGTAAATATGATATGAAGTTTTACTTTTAAATTAAGACATAGTTTTCAATGCAGTAGCATACTCTCTGTACCAAGGTAATTAGATGAAGCCTTGCTCAAATCAACTAAAGCTTTTTACCAGCTGATTTGAATACAAAAATTAGGGTTGTTGGCTTGCTTTCGTGATTCCCATGAAGGCCGGCCAAATAACTTCCCCTGAAGATACCATCAACGGGCTTATCACGTTATTATTGACTACCGGCTCTTGAGATAGTGATAGCACCAACCGTGTGGACAAGATTTGTACATCCAGGTCGCCATGCCATCGCGATCCATATTCCAACGCACTCATTACTCTTATCCCGATAGCGTGACCCATCTTTCAGATCACCGCAATCGAACCCTTCGTAAGCTGTCGGGTCTCTTTCCCGTGGTTGATCGCATGAACCAGAAGCGGACAGGGCGTGTACCCTCCCGGCACTTGTGTAGAACTGATATCGCTCATTAGAGTTGAACTGGAAAATCCTTGATATCATCGCTTACCACTGCTTCGCTCTCGTGTCTCCAAACCTGCAATCCTATGCGGATGATATACTCCTCCTTGTCCAGATCAAAAGACACCTTGACACCATCTCCCGATCCCGCGGTCCTGGATATCTGGCCAGCGCCGTAGTCGAAGATGAAACCGCAGAGCTTTCCAGACGTGCGGGAGAAGACAGCGTGGATTTTAGAGATTTTTAGTAGACTACCCTCTTCGTCCTCAGCAAGCCAAGTCAGTTTTTCCGGTGGCCGACTCGCCGGCCATAGACCAAGCATGTACCTCAAGGCTAGAGAAACTCCGGGGAAATGGTGCGAAGGTCGTGTGAGGCCGTAGGTGTAATCGCATTCACGATTGAAAACCCAGGCTAGTCCCGTCTTCCAGAATGTTAGAAGCAAGTCAATTCTTCGTTATGGGAGGGAAGTATCTCACCAGTCGCTCGTAGAGATTCTCCGTAAGTGAGTATGGGAGCATATCGTTTTTATCCCCCAAAATGATCTCCATATCCCTCTGTCCAAGCCCGGTCTTAGTTATCCTGATTCCTGAAATGTTGCCATCGCTCTGCAATACAGTATCGAGACCGTGGGACAGATGTTCCTGCTGCTGCCAGAAGGTGAAGCCACATATTCTTTCATCTTCTTTCACTGACAGGTAACCAACTTCTCGATACCACTGTCCTAGGTAAACTTGATCTGTTGAGCCCCAGAACTCGAAGCAAAGACCAGAGATATGATCAAGCCCCCTTGTCCGCCCAGGCATACCCGCTGAGACACCTATGCGTCGTATACCAGCTAGCATGACTGACGTAAAGCAGCCGTTGCCGCGCCAAAATTTAGCAGGTGCGTTATACATTACATCTTTACTGTTTGGGAAATTATGCGGGTTGTTCTCTTCCGCACTGGTATCAGTGAAAGGTATTCGCGAGAGGAGGGGAGTTGTAGAAGCTGTACTACACGCATACTGTATGCCCAGCGTTTGGACGACCCCTGAAGAGAACTGCAGGGTTACACACTGATTAGTTGTTTGCATACGAAGAAAACTAGGTCAGAGTTGGCATTTACCCTAACCCTAGCAAGTATCGCTGAGATGGTCATCCCCGTAGGTGGAGAAATGATCTGTCGTGAATATTTCTCTTCTTCTTCTCCTGGTTTAGCCATCGTTCGAAACTCCATATTCCGGTTATAGCTCGTCCTCAACTAAAGTTTAAATCAATTGTGTTAGCTCATGTCGGATTCTGCTTGCGAAACGATGATCAAAACTGTACCTTGATAGCGCGGATGTCCCCGCTCACATAGGCCTTATAAGTTTGAACTTCCAGCGAGACAATCCTCTCACCTGATGGCCCGTCTATGCAAAGGGACTGCTCGATACAGGTAGAACGCTTGCTCGCACTAGTGATGACCGTTCTCAGGCCGAAACTTGCTGTATGGCCATCTATATAGTAAAAGGCAAAGCCTCTGAAGTGGCCGCTCGTCTCATCGTATAAAGCAGAGATCCGGTTGAGACGTGAGACCAAGGCCCCCCCAGGGCCTCCAAAATCCATGTTCAGAAACAAGGGGTCGTCCGCCCGTGTAAATACTGGCGTAGGAGGATAAATGATGTCACGGCCAGAGGTGTCGGGCTCGTCAGGATGCCACAGCGCAGATCTATAGTCTGCTATTTGCGTTGGAGTATCCCGCAACTTTTGACGTTGGACTCTCTAAAACCTGAAGTGACACAACCTTGCATGCCTTAAATGTCCTGTTAGCCGGATACTGGTTCGTATAGAACAAATCTTACATCAAGTCCCAATATTACTCCCCTCAGCCGTGTATCATGACACGGCTCCATTTTTGCGACCCCGACACCGTCAGGAAGATCAGTAACAACACCTACATTCTTCCAAACGATATCATCGGTCCAGGTTCTGATTCGAAAGCTGAGACCAACTATACCACTGGCAGAGGCAGCGACCCGCATACCAGTCAAGCAATCGTTTGGATGCAGAGGCATGTGAACTTCGTCCTGAGGTACGATGTAACCAGCACGAGAGAACTCTTCAAAGGTGTCCATGTCATTACTCTCGGAGAGTCTTATGCCAGATATGTAATATACTCCATCAAACAGTATGCGTGACACGGATATCCTCAAGTAGGGCCCCGAATTCTGCGGTCTGAAGATGATGTATTGATATCCAAATAGTCGTGCACCCATCGGAACGTCACGACAATCCTCGTTCAATGCCGGGGTATGTACAGACCGCTTAGACTCACAGCTTTCTGAAGCCACATCCAGCTGAACGCTTCCGAGGTCTAGGAGACAAATGTGCTGGTCAAGAAGTGGGATCAAGGTCTGAGCCAAAGCATCTAGGCAGAGCCAAATACGGCGGCGATTGCGCATGTGGCCATTTTCCGTTTTGTCAAGGAGACTATGCCTCAAGTTGAAGTAAAGGCTTCTCCAATCAATCCTGAAATTTGAAAACGGCAAGAAGAAGCCCATTTCTCTGTCGACCGAAAAGCGGCTTTTCCAGAAGTTCTGCGACAGATGGTCCAGACTGGTCTGCTTGGACACAAACTTGGATGACAGTCGGAGGTTGCAAAGATCTGTTGATTCCAACATGACGATTATCAAATGCAGCATTTCCGGTGAAAGCTTAGCGAATATATCGTCATGTATCTGAGAGTCAGTTGTGGCTCGAGGGAGTAGGGAATTATTTCTGGGAGCTGGGCTTGTAGAATTAAAAGTGAAAGTGCGAGGATCAGCCATAAGGAATCTCCAGGGCCTGGGCAAGTCCTCTGGATCCTTTCTGCAGAAAGTCAGGGCGCCACCAAAGTCATGGCTGTGGCATGGCATGTCGAAATTGTCATACGGCAGGCAGTAGAGAAGCTGAGCGATACGTTGCGGTTTAGCAGGGTGATGATGCGTTAAGGAAACCTTTTGAAGAAACAACTGCCAGCAGATTTCGTGAAAGGCAAATGCCCGCTCATCAGACAGCAAGCTGATCAAGGGATGGCGACTCCATGTTTCTCCATGTCCTGGGTTCATGTACGATGTTTCAGGGTCACTGCTAGCCAGGAGGTCGTGACGATCTGGGTCTAGGAAGCCAACACCAGTGAAGGTCACGGGTGAAAATCCTCCATCAGAGGCCACTTCGATAGGGTGAGCTTCGGAAACTATAGGAGAGTTACTTGTACTAACCTGCACGAATCTCTCGCTTCCAATCCAGTCGCTTTGGAGGATCACTTGGATCTGGCAGAGGTTCGAATGGCTCAAGGATGACTCCACAGAGGGAACAGAACTGATCCATATTTGTCCTAGCAAGACACCAGGTTCCGCCAACACCGAGTCTCTGGGTGATGAAGGCGGCTAGCCCTGCAAAACGAATATGCCTTGGGTAGGTTAGGAGTCTGACAAAGATAGCTGGCTACCACAGAAAGTTGTGGGTCAGGAATAAGAATGCTAATGCCTGAGGCAACCAAAGTCACCAACGACCTGGCGTATCCTCCGTCTATAGGGTACCTCAATTAAGGACGTATTGCTTGGCTTGTTTATAAAGTCTTTGGACAAATGAAAACAAGATATAGCACTGGGGATAGTATCAAAGCGCAGTCATATTTACAGTTTAATTACTGGCTAGTTTAGGCCATTGGCTCAAGTTGGCTAATTTGATTGAATAGACTGTTGACTGCCGCTGCTATCAGAATAAACAGAACAAAAAGTAAGTAAATATATATGAAGAGGTAAACTACCAATACCACTATCATACCTCTATAGCTCATCTAATCAGACGCGTAACAATGACTGTGCCAGTGATCGACAAATAGTGCTGCCTGTTTGGAAAGTACGCTGGCATCTCGAGTTTCGGTGCCGACGTGCTGTTCCCTCCGGGAGTCCGACCGTGTCGCATCAAGACTCTCGGCCCGAATGATCTCACCTTGCAAAAGTCAATGAAACTTGAAACCTAGATGCATGTCCGACGCTCTGTGCGCTTTTCCACTTTTCTGCTTCTCCTTTCAGCCACACAACGAAGATGATCTACATCATGGGCCGGGTGCTGGTCGTTCTTATAGGTAAGATGGTTCGATGTCAGCATCGCTTCTATTTTTGGGCATGGTCATGGCCATACCGACATGTTGTGTTAGCGAGGCTTGTTGTTCTTGGTCTCGCACATATTCCTCCATGCACGCTTGCACAGTAATTGCCCACGTCTACCACTCAAATCGCGCCGGATGACGACTATGCATGAACTTTCCGAAAGTGCATTAGAATAACAGTAGTCGACGGCGACATGTTTGAATGGAAACATCCCTCAGATATTCTGAATTATCCATCAGCTAAACATTGCAAATCTCGACACCATTGTACATATTTCGTCAATTTACGACGTTGTCCGCGTTTATCCTGCTCACTTTCTTCCCATGGTTTATTCAAGCGTGAGAAGATGAAGCTTTTTGTCTGGAGCTTCAAGAGCTCATGCCACACCGCGTCCTTCTGCCGCTAAGTGGTGGATACAATCGCTCAGGCTCGCCCTATTACTCTGGCCAGGAGAGAGAATTAAGGCCCTGTTGTGTCTTTGCACCTACCAGGAGCTCCTAGGTGGCACAATTAGTCAGAGAAGTGACCAAGAATAGTAGTCCTAGAAGCCACAAGCCCACCTTCCATAGTGGCGGCCATACGATTTGGGGCAGTGCTGCAAACTTTGCAGGTGGTATCACGGCTGATATGCGAGCCATGAATCAGGTCGAATTGAGTTCATACCGGAAGTTTGCCAAGATAATCCACCCGTTTATTCATCCTTTCTTTCTATCCTTGGCCAAAGCTCAAGCAATACTGGCCTTGAGAATGTCGCATACATCACCAAGGAAACCAACGGGTCTTTACCTGAAGGGAACTCGAGGTAAATTCTTGTGCCGGAGTGCACACTAACTCCAAATCTGACACATGCATATAGGACTATGGACCTTATGTACTGGTTTCAAAACGATGGTTCGAGCTTGTGTACTGAACTCTTTGGCCTCTGGGAAGAGGGCACAAGACTTATAGCTGATCTTCAGACCGTTTATCTCCTTCAACCACATCCTGCGATTAATGGAATAAATTCGTTGGGTCTCGAACCTGGTGGATACGAATTTGTCATGGCTATATTGACAACTGCCTGTTCCGATCGCGATGACGATGGTAAGGTCTAGAAGGCCTTGTAGGTGATCATGAACAACCAAATCCGTGTCTTATAGGAAGAGAGACTCTAGATTTCTTACAAGTATTTGGAATATACGGACAAGTCGCAGGACCCGATCGCTAGCTATGACAAAGTCATCAAGCGCAAAATACAATCTGCCAGCCAGAAGTATGACCCTCAAAGAGTATTTCAGAAACTTGTGCCAGGAGGGATTAATTATTTCAATTAGGGAGGTGAAGAACTTATAAGATACTAATAATTTCTTAACTCAAAGCAGGAGGCACTAACATTTCACAATCTCTATAAGTAAAGGACTTATTTGTTAGTAGCGACTTCATTATTATATCAACTCATCGAACACCGCTGGATTCTGCCTAGCTTAGCTGTATCGGCTCGGTAGACTCGCTGCGTGATGCGTAACCTGAAAAAGCTCTCCTTGCTAACAATCTGAGCGTAGGCACCGAGGTACAAATAATAGACAAGTTGATCTCAACGCCTGACCAAATGACAAGATCAACACCCGCAGCTTCTAATACTTGACGTCAGTTAAATGGCTGTAACCAGTTCTAGAATACCAACTCACGCGTCTTTTGTTGATCGGTCGCAGAACTGAATTCATAAATCGTGTAAAGCCTCAATATTGCCACTAGGCATAAACTAAATTGCATTAGGAGTTTGAGTGATAGGAGCCGACCAAACAGCATATACTCACAGGCTTCCACACCCAAAAATAGCCATAAGCGCAATCCTTGCCCTCGATGAAATTTGCAAAGCCTTGAGAAAGGGCCAGGGTGCAACAGGAATAGCCAGGTCGTTGAAAACGTTCATGCCTGCCAGCGTATATTGCATGATTCCTTGATTCACGCATCGTCCAGGGATGGTCTGATCCCAAAACCTGGGAACAGGCCAGCAGGACATTGGTAAAATTAGGCAGGGTAATGTATATATAGAGAGCCAGCAGATACGATATGTGAAGGTACGTTGAGCGACAGGCAACGTAAAAATCTTTTTGTACAGTACTAATGTCGAAAACTTCACGGCGAGCTGTGTGAAGTTATAGGCAATAATTGTAGCAAGGCGAGCCTGAAGGAGTCGTTGCAACGTAACGGGTAAAACCACATCTCCAAGTCCGAAGCGAATGCCTAGCATTTATGTCAGTTCTACCATTGGCGAAGACATGGGCTCTCTGCAGTTACTGAACATAGATGCCGTAAGAAAACCGACCGTTCCGAACTGAGAAGGCATTAGACGATATGAATTGGAGGAAAAAGTATAGGGAATGTCCACGAACAGTAGCAATGATGGCAAGCCAATCCTCCAAGCCAATGTGAGCCAATATCGTGCGGGTGATGGTCCTCAAAATTACACACAAGACGGACAGTGCCGTTAATAAGAACCCACAGATAACCAGGGCATGGTTTCTAGCCACGATAGATATGTTTGCGATAAACCACATAGCGAACTACTAACGTTCTATTAAGTTGATAGTATTCCAAGTAGCGAAAGTAGGCGGGGCTCACCTGAAGAATGTGTTTATTAAGCCTTTACGTTCTTCTAGAAGATGTTTCAAATAGATCAGCAGCTTCCACTTCGGCAGATTTAGTCTATCCCCGCACTTTTAGCCCAGCGATAAGTGAACACCTCGGGACCGAAGACGATTTGTTCTTTGGCATTAATACGAATTTAGGATTATACCTGTATCTAAGATGCGATAGCTATTGGCACAGATTGTTATCGTATAGTAGAGTCTATGAGTGTTGCTCGAGGTATAAAATGAGTTCTAAGGATCTTCTTTTCATTTAATATTAATTTTATCTACAATCAACAGTATATTCCAACGCTTTTCAAATATGCTCTTCAAACTATCTTATTGTCCTGTGCCGGTATGGCTCTTTCTTATTCTTCTTACATATAGTACTTATCACCTTGGCTATAGGATAATTGCAGCCTATAAGGTTAAGCTTTAGGCTGTAAATATAGATAATAAATAATAATATAATATTCTTTTTCCCTAATATAAGCTTTTATTTATAAGCTTTTATAATAACTAATAAATCTTATTATAAGCCCTAAAGTAAGGAAAAAGATTAAAAAGTATATAAAAAAATATAACTTTAAGCTTATATCTTTATATACTTATTATAATATAATTCTATAAATAATATATTAATTATAGTAAATTAAACTATTATTAGTAATAGCTTAATAAGCTATAAGGCTTAAAACTATATTTATAATTTCTTTATTAACTTTAATATTTTTAAAGGTATTACTTAATAGTATATTATAATATAAACTAGCTTAAAAAATAAGGCCTTTATTAAGGCTAATTTTTAATTTATTATAAAAGCTTACTTTAAATATTAAAATATTTTTAATATAATTTATACTAAGCTAGCCTTTTTTAGCTATAAAGTATTTAAAGTAGCTATTAATAATTTAAATACTTATTATATTATAAAATTTACTTATAATAAAGTTAAAGTATTAAAAAAGCTAATAAAAGAAAATAAAAAAAATGTATTATAATATTAAAAAGTAATATTAACTAAATAATAAAGCTTACAACTTTATAGATTATTATAGTAAAAAAATAAGGTATAATTTAGTAATTAAAAAGTTGATAATTAAAATTATTAAATAACTTTAAGAAAGATTATGTATATACTATAGTAAAAAGGTTAAGCTATTAAAGGTTTTATTAATTAAGTTACTCGAACTAGCTAAAAAAGTTAAAGTATTAATACTTTTACTAAGGTAAGTTATATCTAGGTAATTAAAAGCTTTAAAAGTTAAGAGAATATAAGTTAATTAAGTTTATAAGATTAATATATAATAATTTTTAATATAATGCTTATTACCTTGGCGTTTTGAGTCACCCGTTTGATCTTGTCCAGAGAGGGTTCAACAGAATGGGTATTCCCATGCTCATTATAGCCGTCAAGGAATACCTCCAAACCGAAAACGCATATGTAAGTCAAGTCTCGCCGTTGACAGAAGAAAGTCTGTCATAGTTTAACAGTCGTCTTTAGTCTCCCTCAGTCCCGAACAAGTGCGTCATTTCTCTTAGAACACAGGCCGGTGGCAACTGTCAGACTTGGGTACAGTGTGCACAGACCGATCGCGCAGGTGATATCGCTGGGGACTGGCAAGTATGTTACGTCGGCGGACGGCAATTCTTTACCCACCCAGAAGTCGGTGACTTTTCAATGACCTTCAGCGAAGGGGGCGGGGACCAGGATGGGTGAGTGTTTCCAAGCCTTTCTATCATGCCATAATAATTAATCGAGGATCTAATTCGGTACCTGTAGCCTCCACAGCCCTATCATCCAACTAGCTGGCTACAACAACTGGGAGCCGTTCAATCTTGATGACATCATTGAAGCACAGGGAGACAGCGATTACGGAAGGCTTTGCACGCACGGTGGACAGCCAGAAGGGATCCTTGACTGGTCTTGCGGCGTCCCCAAGAGCGGTGCTAGCGCAGCCTTTGGAATATCCCTTATCGCTCCAGATTCCAGTCAAGATGGGTTCCAACCCGGATGGTGTAAGCTTATCCCATCCCGTCTACACCGTCTATGCATGGTCCGAGCCTACTACTAACTTGTTACTCTCACAGGTACAGCACACGTGAACCAATACCAGAAGAACGAGCTAGGAACTGGCGCCAAGTACGCTTTTGACGTGGTAATTAAAGACGCCGGCGGCAATCAAATTGGCCATATTCAGCATGTTGAAGTTGACGACGGTGGACATCTTTCAGTACCATCCAAGCGCCCATTTACATTTGACATTTCTGCTGGAGCTGTAGATTCGGATCCAGTCACCTTCGCATACGCGGGTCAGACTTGGGTTTGCAACGGCGAGGACAACAGCGCCCATGGGTGTACCTTGGGTAATGGGCCAAGGAATGGATACGAGAATGGCGACCGTGAGGGCGACATGGGCTTCACTTGTGATGCTGCATAGCTTTGTCGTTCCTTGGTTACAGTTCGGTCTAGTATAGCTCTTTATTTCTTTCTTCAGGACTTTAAACAGTATAAATAGTCTACTTAGTTTACAATACTTATACCTTACTTAATCACACTCTCAAAACTGTATGTTTAAACTGTAAATTACCACTCCTTAAATTATGACAATCTCCACTACAGTAACCTTTCCATAACAGTAATAACACTAACCCATAGCCTGATATCTTCAATTCAACCCACTTTAGTTGCCACTGACAAAGCCTCGTACCATCTCGTCCAGATTGACCGAATACAGCCAGTCAATGTCAAACGGCTTAGTCTCAACATCACCCTGATTAGGCATCCTCCTTTTGTTAATCTCATTGTTCAGCTCAATGATGTTATCAACACGCTCCTGTCTTCCCTTCTGCCACCTTCCAAGAGCATCGCTAAGACCTTCGCTGTTCTTGTCCTTCAACTGACCAAGAACACCAGCGAATGTGTACACATCCTCAAAAGCTTGGTTCACACCTTGGCCGGCGGTGGGGGGAATAGCGTGTGCTGCGTCGCCGAGAATAGCAACGCGGCCGTGCTTATCACTAGAAGCCCACGTCTCAAGCTTGGGGAGGAGATAAAACGGCCAGAGATTGACTCTCTTGGGCGAGATTTCTGAGGTCGAATTTGCAACGATGGCGGGGAAGTCTTCGTTGCCTTCGCGGAGAAAGTCAACGCACCACGTCTTATCAGAATTCATCGCCTTCCAAGCGTCGCGGCCTGGATCTTCACCGACAAAGACCTTTTGCTTTCCGATCAGAACTTCTGAGCCATCAGATAACTGCGGTGAAATGACGAAGGCGCCGCGCTTGTCGTGCATGAAGGTAGCTGGAAGCTTGTACTCGTTGTTCTCCAACTTGAGCTGCTTGGCGGGAACAGCAGCTGTGACGCCGATCATGTTGGTGAACTTTGGCTCTAGGTCTGGCTGGAGATACTTCCTGACACGAGAGTGAATACCATCAGCTCCAACAAGAAGATCAGCAGTCTCTTCGCTCCCGTCTGTAAAGCGCCACGTGACACTATCCTCTGTCTCACTAACAATACTCTCAAACTTTCTCCCATAC
Organism: Fusarium circinatum; assembly: GCA_024047395.1. Taxonomy (NCBI): domain Eukaryota; kingdom Fungi; phylum Ascomycota; class Sordariomycetes; order Hypocreales; family Nectriaceae; genus Fusarium; species Fusarium circinatum. The sequence continues at coordinate 3,744,459 of CM043923.1, read as the reverse complement.
TCAACCTTAATACCCGCTTCTTTCACAAGATCAAGAAGAACATTAATGAGCTCAAAGCGATAAACGCGAATACCAGAGTATCCATATTTCTCCTCATTGCCAAACTCAAAGATGTCAACGAGCTTATCGTCTTGGGAGTAAAAATACAAGTCCTGGAATTTGTAGGACTTGGGGAGCATGCGTTCAAGGACGCCAAGCTTGTCGAGGGCGCGGAGGGAGTTGGGGGATAGCATGATGGCACCGCCGATGTCGAGGGGTGCGCTTTGCTGTTCGTAGGCGGTGGATTGTATGCCTTGTTGGTGGAGGGCGAGGGCTAGGGCGAGACCTGAGAGGCCTGCTCCGATGATGGCGACTTGTGGGGATGACATGTCTATTTTGATTAAGGGAAGAAGATAGAATTGGAGTTGAAGATGTATAGAGTGTAGTGTTGTTTTGGTGTTCTGAGATGTGAATGTTGGTATGATTGATGAGTTTCTGATCCATCACCACCTCGTCCATAGCCTCCTATATATACAAAACCCCGCAACCACCCTTCCTCCCGAATCCTCCCACAATCCTTCAACAAAAAGAATCCCCATCCTGCAGTGATTTACTCGGTTTCGGTCTTTTGCCAAAAATCCCTTCATTCTCACACAATCGTGCCGCTCTCATCCGTCTCAGCCAATCATCTTGACCAGAACCCCTCTTCTACCGGCCGAGTCGATCCATCCGGCCGATATCCATTCCTTCTCGGCCGGCTAACGATCAGCACTGCCTCTTCCTTAGGCTAGCTCGCTCTCTGAGTGATCATCTATAGGCTAGGTCGCTTATTGATGCGCCCGCTGTAATGCTCGGACTTGCTAGTGCTGATTTCCAACCTGCGGCGCGGTTTTCGCATAGCCATAGTAACCGCCCGGCCGAGATATCGGGACCGAATGACTCGGCCGGGATAATGGGAAGGGGATATGCTATAAAAACTGAGTATGTGACGCGCAGTAGGTTTTTTTCATCAGTTCACTCACATTCACAATCAACTCCTTCAGAAACTTTTCGAAACATCATAAATACCCTCCCGCTGAACACCCAGTCTCATACTCTGAGCGCCTTCTAACCCTCATCCTCACTTGGCATCTGTGATCTGCGCAGATCTACCCCACTCAAAACAACTGACGCTTCTCCACCAAAATTCACTTCAAAATGCACTTTCTCTTCATTGGTGGAACAGGCCGCAACGGCTCTTTGGCCGTCCAAGAGGCTCTATCCCGCGGCCACACAGTAACAGCCCTCGTCCGCAACACAAACTCCGCCAAACTCCCTTCTCACTCCAACCTCACCCTCGTCCAGGGAACACCAACTTCAGAGTCCGACATCGTCAGGGCTCTCACAACACCTCAACCTCCGGAAGTAGTCATCTCAGCTCTTGCGCAGGTCAGAGCCACAGAGTCGCCTTTCGCAGCTCTGCACCCTGACACTACACCTGACTTCCTGGCTGTGAGCATGCGTGCTCTCCTCGCTGCTACTTCCCAAGCAAATATCTCTCCAAAGATCGTGGTGAATTCAGCTCAAGGCGCTGGATCATCGTGGCGCTCTATGAATCTCCCTGGAAAGATGATCTTTAGCCACGGAAGCATGGGGATCGGCCTCAAGGATCATAACGAGGTTGACCGTCTGGTTAGAGAGAGCGGGCTGACTTTTGTTCTTTCTCGACCTGTTATGCTTGGAGAGGGTGAAGCCCAGCCTGTAAAGGTTTGGCCTGATGATGGAAAGGGCTGTGCTTGGATGCCCAAGATTACTAGGGGGAGTGTTGGGAAGTGGCTTGTTGATGCAGCTGAAAGCAGCGAGTGGGATGGACAATCCCCTGTGCTTAGCAACTAAGGCATTTTACCATGGAAGCTTAAGGTGCATTGGTTACTTAGATATTCTTTCTTGACTTTACTTCCAATTACTAGCTAACATTCTGTGGTCAGAGAATATCGGACTTTAATATGTGGTATTAAAATAAACTTAGTAAAAGTATCCTAATCTTAGACCATGTTATCTAATTCTTCTGGCTATCTAGGATTAAGGTCCTGTGTTTTATTTCTTCCCCTAGCTAGCTTCATATATATTTCATAATGAATTACTGTTCCATTGCCCTAAAAAGCTGGCCTCCGTAATAGCGACTTGGCCTGACAAACCCAGCCGGCGTCTTTTCCACCAGACAAACCTCTTCATGACCCTCACGCTTCTCTGCATCTATGAGCCTCATCCCCGCAAGTTCCTCATTCTTCAGCAGCATAGGTCCCTCACCTATTTTCTCCTTCGCCCACGTATCCCAGGTCTTGATTTTTAGCTTCCTGTCTGGCACCCATTCTGCACTACTACTCCAAGATGCAGGCAGCCTCGCACCTATGGTTAGTATCCTCCATGGCCACCCGGCAGCTAACGGATAGATCCATTTCTTATCAGTCATGTACGTCTCGTCTTTCAAACGTATATAGACGAGCGACAACTTCCAATACCGACCTTCCGACGACCCCTCAATTACGTATTTGGTAGTGGGAAAAGCCCAAGTCGTAGTCCGCCCTCTTTTTATATGACAGCGCAATAGTGTCGTGTAAATGTTTCGTTTGTAGGAGCTCAACGGCGCCGATGAACCCAAAACAGTGATATCTGGGTCCGCTGCGGTATCTGGCATCTCAACTACCTGCTGCAGGGCTGTAATGATCGATTTCCAGACTGACCCCTCATCCTGCTGATGTCTTTCTGGACACGGCGTCTTGTGCTGCATGCCCACGCAAGGAACGTGAAGACGCTGTATATTTGGCAGAGCAACAGGATGGAAGCAGCCATCCGAGCCCCAAGTGCCAAACATTGCATCGCACAAAGAGCTCATGTCGATATGGACGTGCTGCATTCGCGGCAGCATGGTGCGCAAATCCTCGCAAAGATGAGGCTGAGGTTCGATGAGATCGTAATTTATGTTATCCGATGTACCCAAATCAAGCTCTAGGCCTGAGCAACTTGACGGAATGCTTCTCAGGATAGCTGAAACAGTTGACTTCTGAATATAACAGAACGAGTCTCGATGATGGCGCGCTAGAGAGAAAGACCTGAGATTGTTCATGTGCGGAATTACAGCCGTCGCCAGTTCAAGGAATGAATCATGAGTGTCATGGTCAAAACCTCCTGGTGGGCAATTTATGTAGAGAGTCAAAGACCGTGTCAGAGCAGTAACGGCCCATCGATCATGGCATGCGTTGAAGAGATCCAGCTTGGGGCTGACAAAGAACACGAGGTCCTTGTATAGCAAGCGAAGAGCAACATCATGCCATTCTTTGCTGACGAGCAGACAAGAATGAAGGGTAGATTTCTGACTGTCGCAAGAGCTAATGTTCTCAAACACTTTGGTGAGAAGTTCGGGAGGGAGGATATTTACCATTGCGTTGAAGGCTATTGTCATTCAGTAATTACAATCAAAGGCGAAATCGCGGTATTAAAGAGGAGGAGAATGACAAAATGGATCATGGAAGGGATTTACCGTGGAGGCTGTGCTGAGCATCCAGGCATCCTCTATTTCTCCTATTGGCAGGGGCGGAAGATGGGCCAATCAACGAACGTCGCTGAGTCAGGCTGACGGTCTGGAAATTGCCATGATATGACGAGCTTTAATTCGCTACATGAAGAATATTTCTGCTTATGGTACTTCTCAAACAATGGCAATTTGTCAAGGAACTGATTTGGTTTCAGAAATATCAGCGGAGAGCTAAACTGTCCTCGAGAAGCAGGAAGTTATAAGACTTTATTCAAAAGGCTACTAATATAAGTTAGTAAAGAGTCCCCTAAGCTTGGGCTAAATGACCTAAATATTTAGGTTTCAGTATTAAGATCTTGAGTATTCTTTCCTACACAAGACTATCCATCCTCGGGTTAATGAATATAGAATAGGGCGTTCGCCCAAGCTGAGGCAATCAGTAACAGTTCGTCGGGGGACTCCTGCGCGCCTTCATTCTCATGTTGAAGTTTGTTCTAACGTTAGTTCAGGGCAACCGGGAGTATTCCGGCGGACAAGGTATAATAAGGCTTCAAGATGACTTAGCTTATCGCTCGTACTGGTTGTCTCATCAAGGAATCAGGCTTTCTATTTTGTTCTTCTGGCTTGTAAACTAATTTGAAATGGAATATCAAAAATGAACTCGTTCTATCTGGCCTGACGGCGACTAAACATTTGCTCGTTATGAGATTTTAAAGAGTCTCGACCGTTGACGCCTTCCGTGGGGACTCTCGTCGCTTCAAGCCCAGCTCACCACGCTTCAAACGATCGTACAGTACCCATAACCTCTTCGTCAACAACATCTAAAGTACTCACTAAAAACATAATTTGAAGTTAGGAATTTGACCTAAGAGCTTATCTCAGCACAGACAACTTACCTAGCAATAAGTACCCGGCGTTAACATGACCTAATGGCCCCTTCCAAGTTGATGGTGGCAAAATCCATGAGTCTCACAACAGCCGATATATCGCTCTGATTCGATAGCAGTAGTAGTTATACAACACCGTCAGTCCAGTCATTCTGCCTTGCTTTCAACACTAGTCGTTGGGCGTTAGGTGTACTGTACTCGATCCTATTCTCGCATCAGCATAAGCTCGTACCGAGGATGTTCTTTGAATGAGAATACATGTTCTGTCCAGGTAAATCAACGTCACGACCCGCTAGACCAAAAGCCTGCGAAAGCAAGGCGCGGAACTGCTCCTGTTGTCCCTCAACGCGCTGCAGAACAGCAAAATATACCTCTCGCGTGGTGAGCGCATAATCGGGTTCCACAGTCGATTCCTCAGTTGCCATACCAGATAATGCAAAGACCTTATCCCTCAGGTCTGTGCATTGCCAGTCTCGGAAGATTTCGATCAGAGTCTGGAGGGTCGGAACAGGTGTGTCAGGGTGTCTCCAGTGCGCGCGCTGCCATACCATGACGGCAGCGGAGCTCCGCATGACCATTAAGTGGTACTCGTGGTGCGCGAACCAGTGGGACTCTTCAATTGTCTTGAGCTTAAGATAGAGTTTCTCTATATCGTCCCACGAAAAGTTGAGCGAGCCGCACCACACGGTAATATCGTTAGCATGAAGGAGTTCTTGAATAATCCACATGCGCCTCCAGTAACGTCGATCGCATAAGGCGTGAAGGGCTTTGCCTTCCCGCCTCGGCCATAGGGGATGGTATCCTGAACCTCTTGGACGGAGAGGCTTGGAAGCCTATGCTACCACGAACCGCATCGCGATGTCACTACTCTCGTCCTCCTGTCCGAGCCACACGTGGACCTTGGCGGCGCTTGTGTAGATCTGTCGCATAAGTCCGACTTGATGGTTGCGCTCGTGGATATTTGCCTGACCAATGCAGATCGCATCGATCCAGAACGAGGTTGGTTGAGCGATGATTGAGCTCTGTAGGTGCAGAAAGGAATACAGATTTTTCCCGATTGCGAGCTCGCCTTGATTCAAAAGCATGATCTTCCGCTCGTTTCCTCAGTCACCCCATGTGTAAGAAAGCGCGGTATACACAGGATGCGACGATAGCTCTGCGCAGATGAAAGAGCCCGTGATACTTGTCGTCGTTGCAGGATCCAATTGGAATAAGCGGATCTGTCGATTCTCGAGAACAAACTTACGATAGGGTGATGAAGGTATTCCTCTTGGTAAGCTCGCAGATTGAATCAGTGGCTTTCTTCTGGTGTTCTCCAAAGGTTTTATGATGGTTCTCGCCATCTTAGATCTCCATCGATCCTCAGGCTGAGGATACCCCATGGCTTCAAGCACCGTATCCGCGAGCTCTCTCCAAAACATCTGGGCGGCCTTAGCTCTCTTTTCGAACCTAGCATTAATCTCACTCAACTCTTCACTTCTCATTATGTGGTCTCCGCCGTGGCCTTGGTGTCGGCTACAGTCTTCAATGGTGCATGGCTTCCAGACTTCGTGTGAAGACAAATGACCGTTTGGCAATACGCAATCCTTCGTCACATAGGGATTCCACGGGAGTCTCACCGGAGGTTCACTAGTTTGTTCAAACCAAGGGAGCTCCCAAATCAAGGGTGTATTTCTACAGCTCGCTGGACATTGTGGACCCAGGTGACTGCGTCTTCGATGATAGTGCCGTTGCTGACGGTGCCGCTGCTGCTGAAGGTGGTTCCAAAGGTAAAGTGAATACTGATGTACTTGCCGTAGTTGTCCATGTATTCATTAACGGGTACAGAATGTATTAAACTTTCGTCTGGCATCGAGGGCGGTACGCGAGACAGATACTCAATAGCTTCATCGATTTGCGCATCGCTGGCTTGAGTTGTCGCTTGAACTGCGCGATTCTCTACCAAGAAGCGCATATCTTGCAACAACTCCATTGCTAAGACTTCCACCTCGTTTCCCTTTCCCAATCGTCGCGCGACAGCTCGGTAGCGTTCGAGCATGAATATACCTTCCGTCGTAGCAAAAGCATGGAATATTGCATTCAAGTGCTCTGCCTTGACCTTGCACCTTCTCACGACAGTCTCGATCATCTGGTAGACCTCCTCGTAGGAATCGGTCCTAATGCGCTCCCTGGTAGCTCGGAGAATGCCCTGGACAAGTGCGAGGCTTTCAACCACTCTGCAAAACGCCTCTGGGACAGTTTCATCGTTGCTGAACAGTTGGTAAGCATCCAAGATGCTCTCTATAATCCACATGACTGTAGAGATCAGATTCGAAATCTTAATGTCGGGCATCTTTCGGGAGTTAAGATCAGAGATTCCACGTTCGATGGGTGTCGATAGAATTTGGAGCGGAGAGCGTTAAGGATTGTGAGTTACCGTCTGGGGTCCTCTTGTGGAGGTATCCGATTTCTTTCTCTGGGGGGGAAAGGAAGCAGACAGAATTCGCTGCAAGACGACAGGAAGTATCGCCCCCCCAAGGACTTGTATATGTGGCCGAGTTATCGCAACCATGCGCGCAGCAGGGCGGAGCACAGCACTCAGTTGTTTTAATATGAATGGCTGGACCCAAACTTCGTTCGGATTCGCCTGCTTTGCTATGCCTGAATCAGAAGACTTGCTGGTTATAGCGCATTTGCGCACGCCGCCATAACTTGATTGAGACGGGTGCATAATGGTTCAGAAGCTGAGTTGAGCATGCGCCCAACCACCGTTGTGTGTTTCTACACTCGCCATCCCCGCATTTCCTCCTCCCCAGGCCTCCCTCTCCAGGTTGCATTAACTTCGAATACCCTTAATCCACTTTCGGCCTCGAATTCCTTTATTAACCTTCACCATGTCCAACGCCACTTGCACGGCGTAGCTGCTTCGTGCTCCAGTGATATGCGGCTGGGCGTTACTCATCGGGCACGAACGCCCACTCTCTAGTATCGATCAAGACATACCCTTCCCGTAAGACTCAGTGAGCATGCAAGCCACGTCACATCACAGCGCATTCGTGGGGCATTCATGACCAATGGTTTTCACCCGCTGGCCTGGCCGCGACCGGGGGACATTGTGGGTGCCGTCGATCATTTTTCCAGCAGCAAAACAAGGCAGTCATAACACCCGTCATACTACCTGTCAGCTACTCTGAGTTCTGTCTGCAGGGCTAAGTCCTCAGCCCTAAACCTCAACTACAAATAATACATCTAGCTAACGATTTAGGCATTATATCATAATAACTAACTAATTACTACAGCGTAACGTTGTCAGCTACTCCCTACTGCTATAATCTAAGCAGTGTGAATACAGAGGGCAAATAAGATACTAAGTTGCCCCGAAATCCAGGCCGTCAGGGTATTGCTCGGCGCTCATGCAGTGGCGTTAAGTGGTTGCGTTGAGTCGACTGACCTCGTGCATATAAGCGGGGGTTGAAAGTAAGTCAGCCCTACCTACGACCGCTTGGTCCAATTAAGTATCCGATTCCAATAACAACGGCGGCTATTAAAACGGCGCCGGGATCACAACTCATCCAGAATGCTTCCAGCTACACCATGCATGGTGCTGATGTCTACAGGGTACTCCCCGGAACTTGATCAGTCTCGCAGGATAAAGCGGCTAGTTGTTCTCTTAACCCAAAACTTGTACCGTTTGAGTAGATAGCGGGAGTGTATAAGTACGCCGTAATTCCCAAGATTAAGCATTCGTTTTAGTCGCAAATCATTTGCCTACAAACTGTAAACTCACGCTTGCATACTTTCTATATTACTTCTATTTTTATTCCGTCTCACATCGCGCCAATAAGCCAAGTATGCCTCCCATTCCTAGAAGTCTGGTTATCTTCACGCAGTAAATAAGAAATCCAACGTTAAGAAATAGGACTCTTAATCTAATCAAAAGAGCTGCGTAAAAGCAGGATCTTGCTTATTTCACTAAGGCAATGTTAAATTTAGATGTCCCTGCATTGCTGTTAATGTTTATAAGCGATTATTAATATAAATGCAGGAACCCATCCTATACAAGCCATTCAGATCCTATTCTACACGTTATAGTATTATTATCTACTAACATAAGCCAAGCTAAATAGGTCTCAAGCGGTTCACATCTACTATAATAAGGACAGGAACTACACAGGACATACACTTTACGAGAAACGGATAAACAAGTCCACTGACGATTAAGTCAACCAGGGTTACAAGGATATTATTTCGGAGCTTGCGAGTTATATAGATCGATGTAGCCTATATATCACACATTATATCGAAATTTCCTTCTCTCCGAACATGTGTAGTCATTAGAGACATCTGACATAAGTTTTAAGGGATCAGTGTAACGTTGAGAAGTTGTGCTGCAGAATCTTGTGCAGAAGCAGCTCAAGTCAACATATGTACTGAGCACGTATCGCGCTTTTATCTTTTACACTTTGCTTGGATTTGATAGATGTTGCATGACGACGTTCTTAGGTCCAAAGTGATCATCCTTCTAAGTTCTGCAATCATCGGTCACTCTGCGGCCCCTTGTCGCGGGCAGCTTCCTCTCTTGATAAAAATTTCGAGATGTCTGCCTGGAAAGCAGCTTAAGGAGTGGATTTCTTTAGCCCTCCTCGATCCATCAATGGAGCCGATAAACACTCTTCAAAGTCAAGCCATATTTCTTCTTCAGTCAAAAAGGTATTGTACCTATTTATGTCCCCATGGATTGTCTGAAAACGCAGCAATTCCTGATTATGCCCAACAATAAAAGTATATTAATGCTCTTTCGATACATGATCTTGGTTACGTAGCTACAAGCTCTCTAACTCGAAATAGTGAGGTGTGGCAGAGGAGCCATGCACACAAGCTTTTCTAACTATCATGGTATATCCTTATCACCCATCAGGACTATCCACCCGAGGTCCTGCATCAACTGCACTGCCTCAGGGGTCGGCCTGTTATAATAATACCTAATAACAATTTTTTTTCAAAGAGGAGACAACCTTCAATTACGCATCGACCTGTAATAAAGCCTTATAAAGGGAATGTGTATAGCTAGGAGCTTCTTTAATAAGACTAAAGGCATTATCCTTATACACGTAAAATTCTAAGGTATTAAGATTAATATAATAATCTTAAAGAAGCTTTAAGGTGTGCATCCTATCCTGCTTAACTCCTAGCACTTTAGGTTATCCCTACACTGCCTTAAGTATAGGAAAGCTAAGGGATAAATATAATAGCAGATGTATATAGGTTAATATAAGTAAGACTAGAAAGGCTTATAGGATTAAAGTTTTACATTATATTATAATATTAATAAGGTTAAAGTAATTTAAGCTATAGAAAACTGTATTAGTCTCTTATTTATTATACTTTTAATATTTTAAAAATACTAATTTAGGCTATTATATTAGTTTACTAGGTATAAAGAATTCTATTAGTTAGCTTACTAATTCTTAAAAGATAAATATTAAACTTAAAGTAATAAGCATTTTATTATAAGCCTACTTATAAGCCTCTGGCAATATATTAGAGAAGATATCCTTAGGCAAGCCCAGTCTGGCTTCCTTGCTAGATGCTATAGTTTCAAGAGTATATATAGATAAGCAATAAGGAGAAAGATGTAGGTAATAGAAAGATTTTAAGTCCAGAGAATGAAACAAAAACAAACAAAAACGAACCAACATGGGGAAGTGGAGCCTTTTGTACGCGAGGAGGGGTAAACCTCCACTGAGTCTTATCGCTATTATATGTGGGGGGATAGCACTCTTGCCCAATCACCGCGACACTGTTATGCTTTACGGCAAATAACCGGGATTGAACAAGCCAACGTAGCGGTTAATACTGCACAGCCATTGGTGAGCCTCGGAAGCTGAGCTTTTGGATTGAGGCAATGCATCGTACAAATGTGCAGAAAACTGTTCGAGTCAACATATTGTACCCTATTCACTTACACACAACATGTCATCCACCAGCCTGCCACAAGAAGGCTTTCGGTTCAAACTACGCCGGCGGCTGAATCTCTTCCGTCAGCGCAGTGACAATTCTAGGGCTGATACCAGTGCTATTACAGCTAGGTTAGATCTTGTTCAATCCTTTTCTTCAGCTTGCAAATAAGATCCTCAGTAACTGAACTATGCGATGCAGTCCTGACCCCCCTTCTACATATGCCTCCTCTACGAGGCACACGAGTAGTACTGCCCCGAGTAAGACAGCCACCGCTCTTAACCAAACCGGCAAGAACGCTAACCTTATTATAATCCCTGTAGGTAGTTTAGTGCCTTAGATAGGCTCTCCTTCTGCTACTATCTCAGGCATAGCTATTGCCTCTACCTCTGCTTCTACTATTAAGGTAGTATCTACGCCTTAGCCTAGTATAAAGGAAAATATAGCTCCTTTGGACCTTTAAAGTAAGGCTTATTGGAAAGCAGTATAGAATATAGGCCAAGATATAGACATTACTATCCTCAAGGGAAAAAACATTATATAGCTATTTAAAGAGCTTAAAGGGGTTAATAAAGACATAGCTAATAAATCTATATTTCTGCAAGGGGTAAGATATTTACATTCTATACAGGTCCTATTAAAATAATTAAAGCTAGCATTAGACTTAATAATACCCCTAACTGCCCTTAAACCCACTACTTCTACTATCTTTAAAGTTATTAAAGGTATTATAGCAGTAAGTATTACTATAAAATTTATATTATAAATTATTCTGCAGGTTAAGACTAACTAAAGCATATACAGGTAGCTATTAGCATTTTTACTGCTAATCTTAATTTTATAAAAAAGATTAAAGAAATACTAAAGTAGATTTTATATATTAATAATTGCAATACCCTTGGTTAAAAAGAAAATAAAGCAGACATTTATAGGGTACTGTTAGATTAGAATAATTAAATAATTGCTTATACTTAGGCAATACCTTAGCTAGTTATTAGTAAGCTAAGGGATATAGATATAAAACTTCCCCTTTTCTAGAAAGAGAGGATAATAAGAGTAATATATATAATTTATTAGCTTTCTAATAATTAAGAGTCTTATTTATAATAAAAAACTACTATAAGTATAAAAACTAAGAAAAAAAGCCTAAAGCTTACTAAAAATAATCTAAACTATAACTAATTAGACTATTAAACTTAAATCTAGTAAAGAGTAAATTAGCTAGTATAAATCCCTAAAGGTTAAGGTAAAAAATAAGAATCTATAGGTTTATATTAACTTAATAGTAACTAATAAGCCTATCCTTAAGGTAATTATACTTATATTCCCTAATATATTAGCAGTAAAATAGTAAAGCGCTATAGCTATATATATAGCAGTTACTATAAAAGTATCTTTTTCCTTAATATAAAAATTAGCTATATAGAAAGTTTATTTACTAGTTAAGGAGCTAGGTAAAATCTATACTAAATATAAAATATAAACTTAATAAATACCTTATTTTATAAAAAAAGATTACTAAATAGTTACTATAATAAAAGTAATATATAAAATATACCTAAAGAATTATAAAAATCTAAAAAGGAAAATATTAACTATTTAAAACTAAGTACTTAATATAGTAAATAAAGGTATTATAAGGTACTATTTTTTTAAAAAAGGATATACTAGTAAAATAGGTTTAGTTTTTTTATAATAAGTTCTTCTTAACTTATATAAAGTAAAAGCAAAAGGCTTACTAAGTATATTTATTATAACCCTAGCGGTTACGTCACGTGCTACCTATAAAAATTTCTTACTAATTATTATAGACCGACAACTCCTATCTCGGTCTACAACTAAAGCACTAATTATATACAGACCAAGAACCCACTATTACAGTCCAGGACCGAAATTAGATATCTCAGTCCTTAAACCTTAATATACTAACATATTACTTAGCCAGTATATAAGAACATTTATTTAGTACTAGATAGAACTTAGCTTACTAGCTATCAATAACACTTCTTTATATTAACCAAGCCTAACATACATTAATCTACTATTAAGAGACGTAACACTTTAATAACGCTTAGTATATGCCCTATATAATCTGCTAATAATAAACCCAAGCACGGCTTAGTTTAATACAGTTAGACCTAACCGTTATACATTAATAGCTCTTATTTAGACCGTACTGCGTAACGCTAAGTAATATAAACGTAATATCTGTAAACATTAACCCTATTCACTAGCAGGGCACTACTAATTCTCAGGGACATTAGCCCACTACACCTATCAATACTAGTCCAGTAAACCACCCACCTACTAACCAGAATATAAAAGACGCAGACAACTTATCCTAAGACAATAATAAAGAAGTTAAACAACTTCAAGAATAACTTAGGAATATTACTAATAAGTTAAACAAGATACGCCAGATATTAGAAGAATTTATAGCACTTTAATAGCAATAATAGCAAAATAATATTACTACCTAATAGGAAATATATAACCTAGTAATATTAGCTAGTAATAGGAAAGACCCTAGTGAAATCCTTAAGCCTAACCTGCCTAAGCTTTTTAATGGTACTCCTAGCAAGCTACTTACGTTTCTTACTTAAAGTAAAGCCTTTATTACCTACTACCTAAACCAGTTTCGCAATAACACTGCCAAAGTAATATACATAGCCGGAAGACTTACTAAAACCGCTGCTAAATAGTTTTAACCTATTATAAAAGACTATATAAATAATCCACTAAGTTACCTATAGCTAAGAACTGCCTTACTCTTTAGACTAAATAGATAATATAAAATAGAAGAAGTACTTAAGATAGCTTTCAGAACTATTAATAAAAAGGGATATACAGAAAGGCAAATTAAAACCCTTAAATAAACCGGATTAGCTTTTACCTTAGGAGTAGAGTTCCTAGAACTTATAAGCAAGCTACCCTAGGATCAAGACGTACTAATATTATTTTTCTTTAATATACTTAAGGAACCAGTATAAGCTAAACTTTAAAAAGAAAACTAACTAAGGACCCTAGTAGAATACATTAATAAGGCCATTAAAATTAATAATTAATAATTTATATAGAGAACCTGTAACTCCTAAAATAAAATACAAAATAATAATAAACTACAGTACTATACTAACTAAGGAAAAGTATAATAAGTCAATACCTAATACAGAACTAAACCAGGACTAATAACTATTAGAATAACTAAGAAGGATAAGTCTAAGATTACTTACTAGAACTGTAGTAAGAAAGGACACTTTAATTAAGAATATAAGAACCCTATTAAAACTAATTAAAAGTATAGACCAGTACTAGAAAGCAAAACAATTAGTACTACTAAAAAGAATAAGAATAAACCTTAGATAATAATTAAAACTATTAATATAACTAGGTTAGGATATAATAGGTTAGGAGCAGATTACTTTACTTTTATATACAACCTATTTCTTAGCAAGGAGCAAATACTTAATAAGTACTACCTAGATATACCTAAAGATAAATAACCTATCCTAGGATACTTAGTACTAATATTAGAAATACTATATCTTAAGACTAAGGAAAAAATAAAAGAATAATAGAATTAGTAAAAAAGAAAGCTATATAAGAAAAATAAAATAAATAATAATATTAAACTTAAATAGATACTAGTTCTAGAACTAAAGAAGTTTAAAATAATTAGAAAAATTATTACTATGGTTAAAAAGGGAAAGGAAGTTAACCTTAATCTGGATAATAAACCTAGTATATAAGAATTCGACTATAAGCTTAATAATACGCTAAACTAGATATTTATAAAAACAAGAATGCCTATAAAAGTCTAAGATAGAATTATCTAACTAAGTGTCTATATAAGTATAGATAAAATTCCTACTAAAACTACAATAGAAAAACCAAATTAATACTACAGTAACCTAAACTATATATCTGTATTAAGAGCTAGTTAAGACTTTAAGGCTAAGAAAATTAGGAAAAGGGTAAACTAGATAATTTAGAGTATAGAAATTACACTATAATATAATAAATATAAAAACCGAATATAGTATAGTAAAGCTCTTAAGTACGCTAAAAGAGCTAGGGAAAAAGCAGTTATAGAATAAGATAATAATATCTACATTCGGTCCTACACTAAGGACAAAGTAAAAGATCTAATAACACCTAAAGAAGAAATTCAAATTAAATAGGACCTATAGAGATACCCAAAATATCCAAGATACTAGTAGATATTATAAATATTATATATATAATATCACTACCTATAACACCGGCAGATAAAGGAAGCAAATAACTGTTTTCTAGTATAAACTAAGGAATATAGGGAATAAAAACCCTACCTAATTATTAATACTTTAGGATATGAAATTACTAAAAGATACAGGGGAACCTAAGTAGTTAAATTCAAAGCTAATACGGAAATACAAGAATAAGCTTTAAATTACGTCTAAAACTTATATTATATTGTCAAATAGAAACAAGAAGTGTAGAATAAAATAAAAGAAAAAAACTTAGATAGAGAAATCTGCAAAGCTATTGTAGAAATTAATAGGCTAGGAAAAGAATAAGAGGTTATCCTTATACCTAAAGCAAGCCAAGTAGCTAAAGAGGATACTACCTTAGATAAGCAAATTGCATAAATAGAAGCAGAATACTAACATAAACTAGCTTACTAGTATAAGTGCCCCGATGATATTAACTGCGCGGATAGTAAATGTAGCTATGACTACCCCTGGGGAAAAGGAACATGCTATCTATAATAGAGTGCTAGGTAAGCGAAGGAATAATAGGAAATAAACTCTTTACAAAAGCTCTATAAACTACGGTTAATAATAAATAATAAATATGCCTAAACTTAAAAGTCAGGATTAAGGATAAGTGGCTAAATGTACTTATAGATAGTAAAGCAGTTATAAATATTATTTTCCCTAAAACGGTTAATAAACTAGGATTACTATAGAAAAATAAGGTTAGACCCTATATAGTATAAAGTAGAGAAGGAAATACCTATACTTATAAAGACGGAAACGTTACTTAAGAGATTAATTACTTAAAGGTATTTATTAACAGAAAGAACTAAGGTATTAATTTTAATATAATTCCTATATAGGAACACGATTTAGTACTTAGATACCTATGGCTAATACGCTATAATCTATAATTTAACTAGAGAACTGGCTAGGTAAACTGTAAAGATTACCTTTTAGATAATAAAATTAATTTAGATAATAATATAAGATCTTAAACTTTAACTAATAAGAGTAGCAAAGATAGGAGTAATATAATATTACCTATTCTAAAAGGAATATAATATAAGTATTATAAAGGTAAAACAAAATGTATTAGATAAATGATAGTAACTCTTAAAGGTTAATTTAGATAATTAAACTAAGATTTATAATAAATAAAAAAGATTGCTAATAAAGAATCTAATAAACAACTTAAGAATATACTAATCTAGTACTATATTTATAAGAAACTTTTTATAGAAGAGTTAAATATAAAGCTCTCTAAATATTTATATTAAGATATTAAAATAGTTCTGAAAAATAGTAAGAACCTGAAGTTCTTTCTAATCTATAACCTTGTAAAAATAGAACTTACAATATTAAAGGAATAGTTAAAAGATATACTTAGGAAAGGATATATTTAAACCTTAAAATCCTTAGCTAGATATCCTGTTATATTTATTCCAAAACTAAATACAGAGAAATTGTAATTAGTTATAGACTATTGATAACTTAATAAAATTACGGAAAAGGACAGGACACCTCTACCTCTTATTACAAAACTTAAGGACAGACTATTCGGAAAACGATTCTTTATAGCCCTAGACCTTAAAGTAGCCTATAACTTGATTAGGATTAAGGAAGGTAATGAATAGAAAACAGCATTTTAAATAAAATATAGACTGTTTAAATACCTAGTTATGCCTTTTAGACTTATAAATATACCTGTAGTATTTTAAAGGATAATTATAAATGTACTTTAAGAGTACCTTAATATTTTTATAGTTTACTACCTAGATAATATCCTTATCTTCTTTAATACAGAAGAAAAGTATATAGAATATATTTATAAGGTTTTAAAAGCACTATAAGATGCTAATATACTTATTAAACCTGCTAAAAGCTATTTCTATTAAAGCTAAGTAACGTACTTAGGCTATGAAATCTTCTATAATAAGATATAAATAGACAAATAAAAAATCACTATAGTCACTAAATAGAAATAACCTAACTTAGTTAAAAAAGTACAATCCTTCTTAGGATTTACTAACTACTACTAACGATTTATTAAAAATTTTAGTAAAATAGTAATCCCTCTTACGGAACTTATAAAGAAGGAAATATAATTTAAATAGAACGATAAAGCCTAGAAAGCTTTTAAATAGCTTAAAAAAACTATTACTAGTAAACTAGTTTTAGTTATATTTAACCCTGACCGGTAAGTTAAACTTAAGACTAATGCTTCTAACTTTGCCCTGGGAGGATAAATTAGATAATAAGACAATAACAGTGTATTATACCTTATTGCTTTCTACTTATACAAGATATATAGAGCAGAACTTAACTATCCTATTTACAATAAGGAATTCCTAGCTATTATTAATTATTTTAAGGAATTTAGATACTACCTTAAAGAAAGTAATTACCTAATTAAGGTATTTATAGATTATAAGAATATTACTTATTTTACTATAATATAAGAACTAAACTGATAATAACTATACTATGCTAAATACCTATGTAAATTTGATTTTATAATCGCATACTGTAAAGGAACTAATAATAGACGTGCAGATGCTATTAGTTAATGATATAACTTTAATACAGGAACTGTTAAGATTAAAGAATAGCTCCTAGAAAAAGATAAATAAGGGGAATATAGATTTACCTAACTAGTTAAAATAATTACGCAAATAATATATAATAATAATATTAATACTACTACAGAACAAGGACGTGACTTCCTTTGCAAATTTTATTTATACCTATTATATAGATATTAAGGAGTGATAAAAACACTCAAAAGACTATAAAAATAAGGTTACACTGTAAAAAGAAAAGACATTAAATAAGTCATCAAACAATATAATCTATGCTTACACATAAAAGTATAAAGACATAAACCTTACAGACAGTTATAACTACTCCTAGTAGTATAACGACCTTGGGACTTAATTACAATAGACTTTATTACGAAGTTACCCTCGTCAGAAGACCCCTTAACTAGAATCTTCTATAATAGTATTATGGTTATAGTTAACTAACTTATAAAGTTTTTATACTATTTACTGTTTTAAGAAGCAACAGATACAGAATAACTTTCTTATGTTTTCTACTGACACATTATTAGTATACATAGCCTACCTATAGAAATCCTTTTGGATAGAGGACTTATATTTATATTAATATTTTGGCAATTACTTATAGCACGGCTTGGACTAAATCACTAACTTATAACCGCTTTCCGACCTTAAGTTAACGGATAAACTGAACAAATAAATTAAGTACTTAAACAGTATTTATAATATTACATTAACTATAAACAGAATAATTAGGTTAAAAAGTTACTAATAGCCTAACTTGCTTATAATATTGCATATAATAAAAGCACGAAGCTTGCACTAGCTTATACTAATTTCGGATTTACACTAAATACATATTATAATATATAATAAGAAAAATCAATTAATCTAGCTACTATTATTAAAAGTAATAACCTTAAAAACCTATATAAAGAAATAAAAACGGAACTTAAATTTATTAGAAAATGCATAAAAAATTACTTTAACCCAAAACGGTTAAAAAGACTAACCTTTTTAAAGGGAGATATGGTCTACCTATCCACAAAAAACATCAAAATAGATCAACTAATATATAAATTGGATTACAAATTTATCGGACCTTATAAGGTACTATAGAAAATTTTAAAAAATAACTATAAATTAGACCTACTAGAGAAAGTTAGGCTCTATCCAGTTTTTCACGTTTTATTACTTAAATCAGCAGTAGACATAATATAAGTCAAAATAGGCAATAAACTATAAGAAATCTCAGGACTAGAAGTCTATAAAGCAAAGGCAATCAAAGACACATATAAACTTAATAGTTAAAGAGAATACTTAATAAAGTGGAAAAACTACCTAGAAAACGAAAATATATAGGAACTACTAAAATACCTTATTAATACCTAATAACTCCTAAAGAACTTTTACTAATATTAGAATAAGGAATATTAGTAAAAACAGAATTCTAGTTAATAATATCAAGGGCCCTTAAGACTAAGCTTTAGAAATAATTAAAGACTTAGCTTAATTAATAAAAAAACCACCCTATTCCTCTAATAACTATATACTATAAGAAAATAGCTTATTACCCTGCTCCTTAAGACAACGCTTCATTTTACATACACAGGCAAGACAAGCTATAGCCTCCTTAAGAGCTTCCTTAGCCTTAGCCTTATCTTCTTCTAACTTCTTACGCTCCTTTATATTTTTAAAAACTAGAAAAGGAATTAGCATAACCCAGATAAGTTAACAAACCACCACAGAAAACTCACAAAAGGTTACAACACCCAAACCATTACAAACCACTTTAGCCTCAACGCAATTCCCATAACAGTTAGCTTAATTTTTATTAGCCTTACAAATAAAACCATAACAGAAGCAACGGGAACACAGCATAATATAATCGCTAAAAGTATAGATATATTAAGCAAAAGAACTAGACTTAGAAGTTTTTACGTATTTAGTTTTAAAAACACGACCTAATATAATAATTAGTAAGGTATATAAAAAGAAAAATATAGGTCTAAGTTAGCATATACTTAGTAAAACTAATAGATAGGCAGGTAAGTATAGCCTTAAGGACAAGACCTAAAGGAGGGGAGAGATTATATTATAACCCTAGCAGTTACGTTACGTACTACCTATAAAAATTTCTTACTAATTATTATAGACTAACAACTCCTATCTCGGTCCATAACTAAAGCACCAATTATATACAGACCGAGGACCTACTATTACAGTCCAGGACCAAAATTAGACATCTTAGTCCTTAAACCTTAATATACTAATATATTACTTAGCCAGTATATAAGAACATTTATTTAGTACTAGATAGAACTTAGCTTACTAGCTATTAATAATACTTCTTTATATTAACTAAGCCTAATACGTATTGATTTACTATTAAGAGACGTAATACTTTAATAACACTTAGTATACGCCCTACGCAATCTGCTAATAATAAACCCAAGCACGGCTTAGTTTAATACAGTTGGACCCAACCGTCACAATATTAAAAGGTTTTAATAAAACCCTAATACTAAAAATATATAACCTATAAAGAAGTAAGTAACTAGCTTAAGTAGTAAAGGATCTTAATTAATAAAGCCTAAAATATAGGCCTTTAAGAAGCTAAAAAGGTAAATTAGTAGTTTACTAATCTTATTATAGTATTAAGATTAATCCCTTTAGAATTATAGGTAAATACCTATAGTATTACTTAGATAAACTATATATATTTAAATACCCTATTTATTAGTATAGTAGCAGTAAATATTTAGCTTATACTAGCCTCTTAGCTAGAAACCTAAAGAGCTAAAGTTAGCTATAGTACCTTTTTAGCAGAAAATAAGGAATAAGAAAGTAAAGAGTAAAAGGCCTTTAAATAAATAAAATAAAAGGGATATAAAGGAAAAAAGTGCCTTTACTAAGGACCTAGTAAAGATAAGGCAGGAAGGTATAAAGTATATAGTATAAAGTATACCTTATTAAAGTACTTTTATACTTTTTTAAAGAAGATATATTTTAGATTTAAACTAGTATAAGCTATTACTAAAAAGGTATAAAAAAAAATAAAAGAAAATAAAAAAGGCATTATAAACTAGATTAAAAGGCTAAAATTAAAAAGCTTAGCTTAACTATATTTAGTTAGCTTAAGGTAGCTAAAAGCAGGCCTAATAGTAACTAATAAATACCCTTTAAGTAATAGTATATTATTAGACTTAGAAGTAACTATATATATATTTAGAGATATAAGTAAAATAAGGAGCCTAAAAGCTATACCTTTAGGAGATTTTTTCTAGTTAGGAGTAATATAAGTCCTAATTAAAGGATATAGTAAAGTATAGGTTAAGCTTAACTTATATAATAATATACTAAGAATACTATAACTATATAATATAGCCTTATATACTATACTAGCTATAAATTTAGTATTATTTATAAAATTAAAAAAATGTAAAATATAGTAAGATATAAGCCTAGAAAATAACTATCTTTAAAAAGTAAATAGAAGTAGGCTTAGCAAGGTCTTAGAAATTAAAAGGTAATAAGTACTTAAATATAAATAGCTAACTTAAAGGCTAATACTAGTATAAACAGGCCTAGCTATAACTAAGCCTTTAATTCCTTTAAGAAAATAAGTATATATAACCTAGACCTAAAGAAAACTACTAAAAGGAAATACTTTATTATAGTATTTAAAACTAGGCTACCTAGGGCTAAAGGTTTTTTAATACCTAGCTATATCTGCCTAAAAAGTATAGATAAAAATAGAAATTCTAACCAGAACTTAATAAATAACTACTATTACCTATAATATATATAGGGTAATAAAAGCTTACTAATTAGTATACTATACCCCTTAAGAAACTATATAAATAATAGCCTTAAAAAATAAAATAGCTTTAGATTTTTACTTTATAAAACCAGGGTATATAAGATATACTTTAATATAAATATTTATAAATAAAATATTTAGCTTTACCTAGAACTATTATATAACTAATTAAATAATCCTTACTATTTTCTTAGTAGTAAATAGGTTTCTTAAAATAATAAAAATATAATACTTTAAGAAAGTAAAGGTATTTAAGTATAATAATAAGATTATAGTAACTTATCTATAAGTATATATTAAAATAGTTAAATAAGGGATATAATATAAACTATTTACTCTAAATATATAAGCTTAAAATAGTAGTATAAAGAAGGTAGCTACTATTATTATATAAAAAAGCAAAGTAATAAAAGTAAAAGTAAAGATTTTAAAATATCTCTAGCTAGAATCTATTAAGGTAATAACTTACTTCTATAATTATATACTATTTATTTAGTAATAATATAAATTACTATATAAGATCTTTTACTTAGCTTATATAGCTAAGTAGTTAGTAAAGCTAGATTTATTATATCTCTAAGTATATAGATATAAAGGTTTTATACTTATAAGGAATATATAATTATAACTAAATAAACTGCATTATTAGGCTTTAAAGGCATAGATTAGGTACTTAGTAGGATATATATTAAGTAATTCCTATAAAATCTAAAACCTATTAAATAAGGAAGTATTTATAATATAAAATATTATATTTAATAAATAGTCATATTTTAATAGAAATATAATAACTCTTTAGGATAATTTATATAATAAAAAATCTAGTAGTAATTAAGAAATAATTAAAAAACTAATTTCTTTTTAATAAGATTAGCTTAACTAATAGTAAATATATTTAGTAAATAAAAAGCTAAATAAAATTACTAATAAATATATAAAGTTTAAAAGCACTAAAGCTAATAATTTAATAAAAGATAGTAAACTATTAAAATAATATATATAGTTTAGGTTTAAAGTATTACTAATACTATTAAAATTACCTTTATTAGGCTTTCTTTATATACTAGCTAAAGACCTAAATATAAAAAAAGGTAATAAAATAGTAAGTAAAACCTTTACTAAAATATAAGCAAGTAATTATATCCCTTTTAATATAGTATTCTTAGTAAGGATATTATAATATAAAATATATATAAGTACTTAATAAAAACCTAAGGTTATAAGAGTT
>CM043923.1:3609295-3722192 GCA_024047395.1 Fusarium circinatum | reverse complement strand
TTTACTATTGTATAGTAGTTAATAAATTCTTTATTAAATAATTATTACTAGTATTATTTTTCTAGTTTACTGCTAATACCCTTATTTAGGGCTATTTACCTGTATAGTATATTTTTATTATCTAGGTATAGGCTATTTACTTTTTATTAATATTATAGTTTATTAGTATTTTTAAGCTAGTATTATTATTTAATATTATCTTCTTTAGTATATATTTTCCTTAAGTTATTTTATTAAACTCTTTTTTGCTTTTTTAATTATTTATTAACTTTATTTAATTCTATTTAGGAGGTCTTTAGTCTTATAGATCTATTAGTAGTATACTATATTAAATTATAGTTTTAATACTTTAAGTTAGTTATACTATATAAAGAGTAGGTATTTTTTTATTTCTTTCTTTTTATAAGGTTTATTATTAGGTATACTAAATATTATAATAAGGAAATAATTATTATTAAGCTTCTCTTGCTTATATATATTATACTAGTAGTTTTTATATAAGACTTATAATATATCTTAGTATTATTTATATATAGGAAGTATTTATATATTATCTTGCAGGTTAAACTCTTTTTCTTATATTATAGGTTTATAGCGTTATTAATATAATAAGCTTTAACTAATACTATACTAATTATATTAGTATTTATATATTCTCTAGCTTTTTATATATAGAAATCTTTATAATTTAAGTATATTCTGGTTCTATATTTATTATAGAGTAGTTTATATTTTTATTTCTATTTTTATTTAATTTCTTTATCTTTATAGTAAAGGTATTATACTGTTTACCTAGCTATACCTTCCCTATATCCTATGCTTCTATTGCTTTTATAGTATTATATATAGATTTAGTTTTTAGCTTTATACTTTATTCTTTATGCTTTTTTTATATTTTAAAGTATAGTCTTAACTAGGATATTATTAATAGTTTATAAGGTTTACTTTTACTTATCCTAGTTAAGGGTAGCTAAGCTTTTTTATTTTATTATTTTTAAGGTTTATAGTTCTTTAAGTTTTCTTTATTTTTTAAACTTAGTAAGCTTCTTATTTTTAGCTTTTTATCTTTATCTTTACTATTATAAATAGAAGCGTTTTTACTTCTTAAGGTCTTTTATATACTTATAGTAGTTTTTATTTTATTTCTTATTTTTTTATTACTTTTTTTATTTTAGTTCTTTTAAAGTAAAGAGTTCTTTTTCCTTTTTCTTAGTATTTAAGTTTTTATCTTTTTTCTACCTTATAGTATAAGGTTCTAGTTTAATTTAATTAACTTCTATTTTTTTAATATTTAGTATATTATACCTGCTTCTAGCTATTCCTAGAGTCTAGGTTTTTATTACTATTTATAGTTTAGGCTACTAGGTTAGTTCTAAGGTTTACTTACCTTAGTTAGGATCTTATAGCTTATATAGTTCTAGGTACTATTATACTATATATTTATACTAGTTATAATTATAATACTTATATTTAGATATATCTTATAATTTATATTTATAGTTATTTGGCTAGGTGGCTCCTAGCGTTATAGGGCCTAATTAGGTTTTATATAAGGTATTATTATAGTAATTACCTTATTATTATCCTTAGTTTTAAGAGTTATTTTAGTAATTATTATTATATTACTAATTAGGGTAATATAAATTAAAGTTATTTTTATATTTATAGTTAGCTTTTTTTTATTTATATTTATACTATTATTTATTAATCTTAATTACTATAGTAATATAAGTTATTAGGTTATTTAGTCTATTTATAAGGTATAGTTTATCCTTAACTTTTTCTTTAATATTTTAGTAGTAGATTTTTATAAAGGTATTATTATTTTACTAGGTCTTAGCTACTAGCTAATAAAACTTAACTAAGTATATAGTATATAACTTTTACTATTTAAGTATAAGTAGTTTAGCTATAGCTTATTATTCCTTATTAATTACTTTAAAATTATCTTTAAGTACTTATTTAAAGTTATTTTAGTTTATAAAGATATTCTAGATATTTTAATTTTAAAGGTTTTTTTTATTCTTAAGGTAATCCTTTATAATAAGTTTAAACTATTTCTTAGTATTTCTTTAAATTAGGGGTATAGTAAATAAGAGTTTCTTAGTAATAGTATTTAATTTATTAGGGAATAGGTAAAAGTATTTTTTTATTTAGGTAAAAAATAGAATTATATTTACTGCTTGCTCCTTAAAGGGTTCTAACTTAGGTAGCTTTAAAGCTTTACTAAGGTCTTTTCCTTACTGCTTATTACTACTATTACTACTAGTTATAGTATTTTGCTAGTTATTTATCTAAGCTTGTAAGGTTTAGATTATATTATAAAGCTACTAGACTTTAGCTGCTATTTTAGTATTACTAGGGGGTACTCTAGTATAAGAAGGTGCTAGGTTAGTGTTGCTAGATATTTTAATAGTATAATATTACTTAGTGTAAATGTAGTATATTCTGAATAAGAGCTATTAATATATAATAGTTAGGGGTTTTAAATAAGGAAACTAATCTATATTAGGTTTATATTTGTAAAATATATAAGGTATTATACTAAGTATATTAGTTTAAAGTTATATTTTTTAATAGTTAATAGTATAGGTAAGGCTTATTAAGGTAAAGAAGTATTATTAAAAACTAGTAAGCTAAGTTCTATCTATACTAAATAAATGTATATATACTAGTTAGTCCTTAATAGGAATAATAAAATAGGAGGTTATTATTAGTCTTAAAATAATATAGTCCTGGCGTGCTATTGGTTTTATATTAGTTAGTTTAATGTTAGTTAGTCTAATATTAGATCTTTTTAATGCTAGTAATTGCAGGCTATAGTATTATAATTAGGTAAAATTTATAGGGTATGGTTTTATATGTAATGTAATTGCTAGGGTTATAATACTAGGTAATAAGCCTAGATAGTACTAAAGTACTTATAAAGTACTAGTAAAATATTAGTAAAAGCTTATACTAAAAGTAAGAAAAAAATACTAAACTATATTTTTTTTAATTATTACTATAGAAAATATAATATTTTAGTAAGAAGCTAGTATAATATTAAAAAGAAAGGTTATAGTAAATATTATAAATATAGTAAAAGTATAAGATCTTACTAGGGGATTAGTTAATAAGCTAAATCTTTAGATTATAAATAAACTTTTAAAGAATATTTATATAAAAAGTAATATAAAATATAATAAGGAAATTTATTTAGATATTATAATAGAAAAAATTAATAAAAGACTTTAAAGAAAACTAAATAAGGTATTAGTAAAAGTTTAATAAAAGCTAAAATATTTTAAAAAAAAAATATAAAAAAATTAGTTATTAAGGTAACTTAAGTATAAACTACCCTTACTAATCTTTTAGTAATATTTTAGTAAAGATATACCTAGTATAGTACTTACTATAAAGGAACTAGTATATAATATTATTAATTTATATATACTAAAGAAAGGTATTAAATTAGAATAATTAAATAATTGCTTATACTTAGGCAATACCTTGGCTAGTTATTAGCAAGCTAAGGGATATAGATATAGAACTTCCCCTTTTTTAAAAAGAGAGAATAATAAGAGCAATATATATAATTTATTAGCTTTCTAACAGGTATAGCCTAGTTTATTTTTATACCCTTAATAAATACACTTTTTAATAGTATCTAGGTACTTATATTAGTTTACTAAAAACTTCTTAAGTTCTATATATCTGCCTATAAGTTTTTATTAAAAAGAAGGACTAAACTAGTATTAGCTATAATATTAGATACTAGTATACTACTAGATATTATTAAAGACTTTTTAAAGCAAGCTAAACATCTCTAGAGCATTATATAAAAAGCTACTCTTAATATTATTTAAGATATTAAAGCTATACTTTATAATAAGAAAAGTATATCTTGTTTCTAGTTGTAACTCTGGGATTCTTAGTACGCTCTTGCTAATTCAACTTAGTCTCTTAATAGTTAGGCTATAATAAGCTATCTTAGTAAAGTTTTTATTATATATCTTTATAGTCCCTTCAAGCTAATTTAGCTTGTAAGTTCTTCCTAGAAAAGCCTAAGTTTAAAAATTAGTATTAAATATTTAATTCTTAGTAGCTAGCTATTCTTAAAGATACAGGAAGTAGTAAGAGTATTATAATAGGCTTTATTATTAATTAGCTATCTTAATAAAGGTACTACTAGCTACTACGACCTATAATTTTATATTACTACTATTAAAATAACAAAATAAGGCACGTATTATATATATTCTCTTCCTTAATTCTATTACTTCTTTAATAGTATAAGGGATTAAAAAAACCCTTTCTTAACTAATATAAATAAAACCTACTAACTAGAAATTTTAAGCCTTTAATAAATATCTATAAGTTAGTTAGGTTCTTTTAGAGGACTATTAAAAAGCTTAATTAGCCGCTTTTCCTGGTAATCAATAGCTTAGATAAGTATAATAAGGGATCTTAAAATATACTTCTTAAATTACTATAAGGTTTATTATAAAAGACCTTAGGGTTAAAAGTTATACTATCTTCTTGTCCCTAGAGCAAGATACTAAATTAAATAGATAGGGTTCTAAGGATTTACCTTAGCGCTAATCCAGAAAGAGATAGGATTATCGCTAAGAAGATAGCTAAAACAATTCTACCTTATCTAGCCGCGGATATCAAACTACTTATTATAAAGAGACTCTTAGGTTTAGCGCAAGGAAGTGCTATATAGACGAAGATAGCAGTTAAAGCAATTAAGACCTCGGGGATTAGGGTATATAGTTATATAAAGAAGTTCCTAGAAAATATACTATAGCTACAGGAACTCTTTAAAGTATATGCTGGCCTGTTTATTTAATACGCTAGGGAAGATCCAGAGGCCTAGAATATAGTAGCTATAGCCTTAGAAATTCTAAGTATAGCCTAAAGGTAACTAAGTATTCTTAAACTTGCCTAGGCTATTACATTAAGTATAACTAACCTAGATATTATAACTATTACTAAAGTTACTAAACTAGTAGATAATTAGGGTATTATAGCCCTTATTTAACTATTTATTACTAGTATTGATTTTAATAATCTTAAGAAACGCTAAATTATTATTATTTACTAATTAGTAAAGGAGTTTATATTAAATAAAATGGCTATAGGTTAGCCAGGGCTTTAGAATATGGAAAAAGTTCCTGCGGCCAGAGGGAAAACAGTGGCCCTGCCTATCCTATTAAGACTAGAAAATAATATTCTTAATATTTATATTTAATACCTGCTTCTTAATAAAATTAACTATATCCCTCTATTTTTTAATGAGTAGATTGCTATAAAGGAACTACCTTAAGATGTAGATCTATTTAGTAATAATAATAACGCCGCTACCTATACTGCTAATTATTTATAGGAGAATTAGAAGGAAAGGATAATCTAGTATAACCTAGCAGATCGTAGATTTAGTGAGCTCTTTGTTTATACCTCTTATTACTAGATAAATCATTTTAAGTCTATTATAATAAAACCTTTTCCTAATCTAAGACCTATTAAAGAATTATACTAAGCTAACTTAACCAGATTATATAACTAGACTAGCCAGAATAGTTAACTAGACTGTATAGTTTAGGCAAGATTTAAATTTAACGGCAGCCTATATAACCCCCTAAGCATTATATCGCTCTATAGATTAAAAAGTTTACTACTTCAGATACTTAAAATATCCGATTTAGAGTCTAATAAATTCTTACCTAATATAGCTTTACTTACTATTAACCAGGTTCTTAAATAAAGCAATTTATATAGACTTTAAATATTATTTTTTAGACATAAAACTAAACATTATCTTTAGAATCTTAACTTTTTCCGTTGTATTATTAACTCGTAGTAATTCTCTAATAAAAATTATAGGCAAGATTAAGATACTATATTTAACATTATCTATAATATCCCCGATATTATAGTTATAAAGGGATAGGGTAATAAGCTCCTTTACCTAGCTACTAGTTAAGGCTACCTACTGGTTATTAAGCGCTTAGTAAAAATCGCCTAGCTAAATATTAATATTAGGAAGGAGCTACTATATAAGCCTTAGCGCTAGCTATAAAGCTTAACCTATTAAGTCTACCAGTTAATTAAAAAAGCTATCCTGGCTAGCCATATTAGCATTATTAAGTACTTACTGCAGCAAGAAGGTATTAAAATATATCTTTACTATCATAATATAAATAGCAAAAATATCCTATACCTTATATCTATATAATATAACCCTACTATATTTTAGGCTTTAGTACCTTATTTCCCTAATAATATATCCTAAAGAGATTACTAGGGCAGGACAGCGTTAATGCAAGTTATAGAAAGCTCCTCTACTTCACAGAACCGCATAGAGTCAGCAGAAGCACTCCTATCCCTAAGCACAACTCACCTAAGTGCACTGTCCACAAAGGATTAGCAAGAGGCGTTGCAGATAGCTAAACGAATACATGATAAAGGGATATGCAATCTATTAACCGAGTACAGTCAACTCTCATTGAACGAATGATGGTCAAACAGCTAAAGTGAGTAGGTTATTAATAGGTGACAGGGATAATATAGTCCACTCGGTAAAATGCTTAATTAAGCAAGTATTATTGTACTTCCTTAATAAGTTACTCCTACAAACCAGCAGCCGAAGCTCTCTCTAAATGTTAATCCTTTGTTTATCTACTATAACCTATCCGAAACATGGGGAAAATGTGATTAAGGAAAAAGACTTGCCAGTGTTATCGCACATGGGACCGTTCACGTGTATCAAGGAGGTTTTGACACGAGCTCACGTGGGTTCGTAATAGGTGACTTCAGGACCGGAAAAGGAGCCGTGAAAGAGACTCCCAGTCATATGAACCCAGTTGCAGAGGACTCTAGTCGCGTCTAGACGTCAGCCATTGTATCAATTGAATTTCATTCGGTTAACTCTTTGACTTGCAAGACCGAGGCGGCTGCTCAAAGGCACCACCTCTCGCCCCTTGTTAAATAGTTCTAATTGTTCTACTAAAGGTTTGGAGCTCAGAGAGAGTTCATGCGGAAGCTCTTCTTGGTTTCGTGCCAGTCAGCCCTGACTTGCCAGATTCCGATCCCGCTCACTGGCCACTTATACCCCCGCCACCGCTCGGACCCTCAAGGCACCAGCTCGTCCAAATGAAGTGCCATAAACGGCATATGCTCACCTTCTTACATCTTAAGGGCTCGTTACAACAAGGTAGGCTATTTGAATCGATTACTTGCATCCGCTAGGACCTGCACCAACCAACCCATCATGCCCCCACAGCCTCGCCATCGAAGACTTCGGCTGCCCATCCGCATGCGGGTACCTGCACCACATCTTCCTGGGACAGAGCAGTTCATCGGGTTACTTATATCACACGCCATCGATATCCTGCTGGGCCAAATGAAATAGCATCTATTATGAGCATAACGCTATGGACTCGGTTTCAGGTGTAGAACCGAGGCATAATGCCCTCCAGATCACCCGGCTAACAACTCCAAGCAATCGTGCACGCATGTGACCAGGGGCATTGAGTAATAATATGTATTGCAACACTGCATGGCTCGTTTAAGGTATATCACGCCCATCTCAAAGTCCCCCGGTCCAGAGGAGTGTGATGATATTAGGTTCTCCCAGGATACTTGAGTTTCGTACAGTAGTGCACTTGCAGACCTGGGCCGCCTCGTGCGGGGAAACGTTGAGCAAAACGTCGACGAATCTCCGCCCACCCAAGCTGCTCCTTTTCCTTTAGCTGTATGAGGAAGTTGTCTTTTGTCTGAATACTTTGCCCGTCTTGCTAGAGCTCGCTGGGATGATTTTGTTGTTAAGACCGAGCGGGTTGAATCGGGGATCACCCTGGTGGCATGGAGGTGATTTGCGCAGAGGGGCCACTCAAACTGGAATTGAAACGTAGTCTTGCCATTTTCGGCGCATCTCGACTGAAACCCCAACTGCTTCTTTCGTCACCTACGACAGACTAGAAACAAGCTGACTTTCCAAATTAGATAGTGGTAGGAGAATGGCGCACAGGGTCTAGAAGATAGTTTCGGATACGGCTCTAGCGTCATGGTCACGCTGGTTCTGGACACTGTCGCGATTAGATAACAATGTTAGAGGTGTGGCCCGCCATCTTGGTATGGCCGAGGGAGGTCCGACAAGCTGCTTTTCGAGACTCTTGAGCTTCTGTCTTGTTTCTCGATCCAAGCCGAACAAGTAGCGAGTAAAGACGAACTCCCAGAGTATACTCATGGTTACGGATGTAAATAAATCGCGACGACGTACTCGATCGCAGAGATACGTATCCACATCTGACCCATGGAGTATGCTGTTGTCCAGCCTGTCAACGATCTGTTCGTCGCCAATTTCTGATGTCAAGCGAGCAGCACGCATATCCGAAAACTTTGAGAAACGTAGGATCCACTGTTGAACGATGGTCAAAGCAGTCCTCATCTCGAATGTTAAGAAAGTCCTCGTGCTTGGGGGTTGCTAGGATCTGGCGTTGCAGGTCTTGGAAGCTCAGCTCATTTCTCTCAGCTAGCATACTGACAATAGCTTCATGGCCGTTTCTGGCGGCTGACGATAGAGGCGTTCGTCCGCGATTGTCTTTCAAACTTGCATTAACCTTGTTTGTATCAAGAAGCAGCTGAGCAACCTTTTGAAACCCGCCCTCTGCCGCCAGTCTTAGTGGAGTTCGTCCATCCTTATCAGCTGCGTCAGGGTCGGCCTTGTCAGTACTCAACAGCAGCTTCACAATTTCGTCATTGCCGTTTTCCGCGGCGAGCGATATGGCCGTTCTCTTGCAGTTGCCTCTAGTCTCCAGATCGACCTTTCCAGTATCGAGAAGAAGCTTAACAACATCGTGATGCTGGTTGTTTGCTGCCCACATGAGCGGTGTTCGTCCGCTTTCGTCTTCAATCTCACTCTCTTCTGTAGCATCCGGAACAATCTTTCCTGTTTCAAGTAACAGTTGAACAACCCCTGCATGTCCGTTCTTTACGGCCCACAGCAAAGACGCTTCTCCAGTCTCGGCACTAGCGCTCAAGTCCACCGCGTTAGTATCAAGCAGCATCCTTACTACTGCCTCGTGACCACCCTCTGCAGCGAGGAAGAGTGGTGTTCGTCTTGTTCGTCTGGTCTCGTCGGACTTTTCCTTGGCATTTGGATCAACCTTTTGCGTGTCAAGAAGAAGCTTAACAATTGTCTCATGTCCTTTGCTGGCTGCCCATAGCAGTGGAGTCCATCCCTTCTCGTCTCTCGCATCTGGATCAACAATCTCGACTCCAAGAAGCAGATTAACAAGAGCCTCGTAGCCATGACTTGATGCCCAAGAGAGTGGGGTTCGACCAGCCTCATTCTTCATGTTCGGGTTAACATTCCCAAGCATAAGTTTAATCGTCAAGTCGTATCGATCCTCTGACGCCCATCTCAGTGGCAACCAAGCGCCCTCAACTCCAAGAAGAGCTTCGGTTATCGCTGCAATGTATGCCCCAGTTTTAGGACTACTTCTGGGGTTCGAGGCTGGGTTGGATTTGTCCACATCTTTCAAAGCTTTCTCAAAGTTTCTCAACGATCTCCGGACATACTCTTCAGCTTCGGCATGTCTTTCAAGATCTTGCAACACGAACCCAATATTCGCCAGTATTGCAATAATGTACAGCTTATCTGTCATTGAGCCCTTCTGCATCTCTTTGACCATGAGTTCCTCATACTTTCTTTCTTGATCACCAAGAGACTCATTTGGACGTATCTCCCAGTCCCAGACAAGGACAAAGCTGTGCGAGAACCTCGTGACTGACTGTAATATTTCCGACCATTTGATACCCTTGCCATCGCGAGCAATAGCCTCTGTAGGGGGTACCGAAATCATGACAACAGCCCAGTAAGGATGACATAGTCTGATGATAGTGGGCCTTGATGCTCCCTGAAGAAGGCACACAATGTCCCCTGCTTGGATGTTCTTTGCCGAGGCCTGGACTGCCCAAGACGACATTCTGCCAGCCTCAACATATGCATTCTTCCAGGCAATTGTCACTTCCTGGCTGTCCTCCAAAGCCGGATTTCTCTGGGCCGAGGAGACTTCACCCAGAACTAGGCCCTTTCCATCGATAACAGCCAGCTCCCTATCGCTCCAGGTCTTCACAGATACCGATTGTGAAAGTACATATCTAACCAGCCTTTGAAATACTTGATTCTATGGAATTGTGTAGTCAACATATAGCCCCGCTTCACTGGGATTATCGGAGCTCATACCAAGCAAAGCGTAGACTTTATCGTGGCGTTCGGTGGCCTTTCGGGTATGGTACATCTCAACCAACTCGCTTAGAGGACGTATGTCGAGTGAAATTCTACTGGATTGTGTTGTGACGTGCCGAGGGCGGAAGATGGCTCCCCGTATGAGATAGGTAACAGATCGAACCAGGGGCTGCAAACTCTGGTAAGTACTATAGGAGAGCTCTATTACATTTAGGCCTGAGCAAAATGCATATCCATCAATCTCAGTAGAGCCACACTTGATAAGTACATATCGGGCTGCGGCAACCTCTTGTAGGACCTGGATGGACTTGATGAATACCTTTCCTGATGCCGGGTTGGAGTTGGTGACTAACCCAAATGCGCTGAAACCATGGTCTTTGGAGAAGCTGAAGAATACCGTCTTGATCTTTCTCCTCTGTCGAATTTCGGAGTGCTGCTTCGCGGATGCTATCCAGTGCCTGATCGCTGGTAGTTGACGCCGACTCGAGCCAAACAACAACGCAGCTGGCTTTGGCATAGATCTCGGCCATTGACTGGACCTGCTGTCCTTTCTCTAATGTGTCTCCTTGATTAATATAAATTGCATCAATCCATATGATACGCTCTAGAGAGCCATGTCAAAGATGCACCAGCGCCGCATAAAGATTTGTTCCCACGAGGAAGTCAAGGTCATTTACGACGATTGAAAAAGGCTTTTCAGCAGACCCCCAGACGTAAGACAAGGCCTCGTAAGGGTAGGTTCTCTCCGAGTTAGTCAGAGTAAAATCGAATAGCTCGCATTGGACTGGGGAGTTCTTGTCCAGGTGCGGGGTTATCCGAAGAAGGCAGATACTACCCTCTGGTAATGGTGAGTATAAATACGGGGTCATGGCCTATCGGGAGTTCAGATGAGAGATGATGTTTCCCGGCTTAGACTTGCTGGGCGTTCGGCGATAATAGCTCAAGATTTGAAGCAGGTGTTTTTTAGAACAATTAGGCAGTGAGGGGTGATGCCTAATGGAAGCCTGATATATAGCAGAGCTGAACTCCAAATTTCGACATTGCGTAAGCCACGTGTCAAATACCGTCAGCTTAAATACAGTTATCTCCTGGACATTTCAAGCAGAGAATGAATGCGCTTGTAATCTTGTATCCTAATGGATTTAAGTTCTTGCTTCCTTGTCCGTCCTTCCAGCTACCAGTTCAAGCGATAATCGCTTGGAGTGACAGACATGATCGCTATGGCTCTTATAATTTTGGGTATAACTATACATCACTATAAATACAGACCTTCTCGGAAAGAGACTATTTTGAATCTTCAACGTCGTCAGATAAGACTCTAGAGAGATTTCTCATCCGGTCACAGAAATAGCTATTCCAATCGTTCACATCCCCTTTCCCATCGTACTTAGCAACCTGCGGCCAAGTACATAGTCTTCTAGACCTTTGTTCTCCGTTTATAGGATCCCAGCTTCGAATGCCTTCTAATGGAGCCGATCCTGCTTCTACCCATTCGGCAATGGCAGGAGAGAAATCATACTTTGCGGGGACGGAAGGGTATTTGGCGATGTTTGAACCGCAATGCCCTCCTCCAGGTATCATGACCAGCTTCACGAAATCGTTCTCTGCGATCGTGTGCCCTTTTCCGAGGGTACCCTCGACCAGAGCTTCGACGTGCTTGAGTGTCCCTTCAGGCGCAATATTTGGATCTGCCCAGCCAGCAAAGACAATCATCTTGCCTCCGTTTTTTCTAAATCTGGAGAGATTGGTACTTATCGCGTTGATGTGCGGGCCGGCTCGGTTTTCCAAATCATCAACATCAGACCCCCAGTTGAACATCGCGGGGTCATATGATAGGTCATTATAGACTAGGTTCTGCAGGATAGGCACCGTAAAGGCATCAGAAAGGGCACCTGAGACTTGAGGCAAGGACCAGCCAGCCTCAGAACCAAGCGTGAGCCCGCGGTAAATATTTACTTGAGGAGCATCGGAGCGATATGGTCCTCTGTAGATTGCCTTCATGGCCGCGAGCTGATTAGGCGTTAAGCACAAGGCATCCTCGGATGCAGACTTTCCGCAAGCCAGTGAAGAAATGTCAAAGTCGCAAGTGAGAGGGTTTTCAATAAGCCCATCTTCCACTCCATCATTCAAGTCACAAGCTCTAATAACACTAGACTGAACGAAGTCGAGCAGATCTTGAGAGAGGAATGTTTTGCTGGTCTGATCGCGTCCATTAACGTGAGCCAAAGCTTCTAGTGCACAAGAGTAAGTGGGTAGGACAACTTACGTTTGCTTGCTGAGCTCCGTGGAGGAAGCTTAACATGATGCCGGTAAACCAATTGGCAGGACCTCCAGCAATTATACCGTTGAACAAATCCGGGTGGAACTCTGCAAGTGAAAAGCCCTGAGCACCACCTGTCGAGCAGCCACGATAGTAGGAATACTGCAAATCTCGAGTGTAGAAAGCCTCCGTGAGGGCTTTCGCAGCCGGAGTAAAGATGGAAATAGCATCGTGGAGCCAGGCCTGGACTTGATTGGGGTCGTGAAGGAATGGTATGTACATTCCAGGTGTCCCTGTGCTGCCTCCGTTATCCGAGTCTTGGTGACCTGCATCTCCACCAGCCACAGCAAGTCCCATGCCGTTGTTCAATTCGAACATCATGCTCTCGAAGGCGATTGTCCCTGCGAAACCACCGTTCCCGACGGCCATAAAACGTGAGGAGTACGAGTCCGCATCTGGTAGCCAAAGAGCAAAGTTCAAACTGTCGTTCAAGCTGTAGGCGACGGAAGCTCGGACCTCGCAGAAGGCTACTTCATTTAAGACGCCAGAAACATTGAGAGCACCAACATCATAATGAGTGGTATTGAGGACGGTAGTGCTGCGTATATTCACATTCTTTGAGATTAGGTGATCTAGAAATGAGTGACATTCCGTCGCGGCTAAGCCAGTCAAAGGGAAAAGAAACAAGGAAGCAATGTGAAAAGTTCGCATGTTAGCGAGGTTGGGAGATTCGAAGATGGGCAGTACAGTGTTTAAGAGCCGGATTTGTCTCGTAAGCTCTATGCAAAGAATTCGAGGGTTGGTCGGACAGTCATGCTCATCTTATAGCTCCGGTTATCTCTTCCTGCAATCTTCGGTTTAGTCAGGCATAGACCGTCTCGTTTCATCGAGACCAGTTAATTAGGGGTTGTGAATCATAGCAGCGGTCCGTGCAGTGTATCTGAGCAATTTTGAGCGGATTTTGTTCAAGGGAGATGAAGATCATGTCCAAAAGAGAAAGATAGAGAGTCGTCTTCGGTGCATGCTTCTCCGCACTGACGCATATGGTCGAGGTGTGGAACCCCATCGATATGTGTCCACAGATGAGATCCACGGAATTGATGTGCCCGAGTTTATTATTCTGAAACACCCGATCTTTACAGTTTTACCACCGAATCACAAGTCTCGCGCAATGACTCACAGTGTACCCGCTACCCTGTAAGGCAGAGACACAAAGACGGGATCTTTGGCTACTTGCTTCGTATCTATCTGAAGCTAGGACAAACGAATCGCAGAGTTCTGAGAGTCACCAGTTATTCCTGTTACCAGATAAGCGTTGTCTCACGAAGACTTCAGGCAGCCACAATTGTATCACTGCTTTCAAACAGTCCGCCGTAGCTCAGAAAATAATCTACCCTGGCGAGGTTGCAGGAAACGTCTAGGATGGTCCCCCAGAATCCAGTGGAGGTGCTCATGGTCTGTCAGGTCCTCGCCCTCCAATATTTGGTCTTTGAGGTTTATCTTAGTCCTTAGCTTGCTACAACATTCAGTGCATCAGCAATCCCTGGCAATGGCTAAGTTAGAGATCACCAGATAAGGTCCTTTTTGTAGCTGATAGAATGGGCGTGTATCTTGGTGTACGACGATCTTGACGGTGTAACAACTGCCTCGATACTGTCTGCTATCAAGAGCTTTCTAAGCTACTTGGAATAATCTCTACAAGATAACCGTCCGGATCTTGTAAAAGGGGAACAGCTGTAAGCGCATTCCACAATTGATCGTCGAGTTGCAAGTCGGATGGTTTCGCCCCCAGAAATCTCGCCACTTCCACTGGTCCCGAAGCAATACCAGCATCCTTCAGTACTTTGACATTGTTCGATTTAATGTATTCCATTGCAGCCGATATGTCAGGAACACTAAAAGCCAGTTTGATAAGTGGGGAAGCTAAATGATCACCCGAGCTGGTAGTTGCATTTGCCGACTGTGAGCAGAATAGTTAGCTGCTAGTTTTGGATACTGCTTTCTACACGTGCCTCACCTTGCTGAACACCAGCTCCAGTACACCTTCGCGGGCGAGCATAGAACTGTCCGGGGGTGCATTGTCAGGGTATGCGAGAAAGACGAGCGTCGCAACCTTCAACTCCTTTCGTCCTACTTCTTTCATCCCGAATATGCCGGAGTAAAACGCGATTGACCGATCGAGATCGGCCACTCTTATGCCAACCTGATTAAATCTGAACCCTTCAGTTGACTTATGAGATGCCATGATGAAGGTTGACCGTGCGGTGTTGCGAAGCAGTTGTCGACAGGAATTAATTGGGCTCCGAGATATACGTTATAGGAATTTGTTTCTTCCCAAGGGCGACTGATATACATCTATATACTTCTTCTTTACAAGCTAGTTCGAGTTTATTCTGTTTTATTTCCCGCCTATTGGTTAGTTATCGACTGTTGCGGACTTTAAAAGTGCCGCGTGGATGCCGCGGATCGGAGCGGACTTTTTGGAAACTCAATATGCGCACAAGCTACGGAACATGTAACCACCGACCGTCCGCTACCTCACCGATAGTACGTGTTGTCGTAGTTATGGAAGTGGCTGGTCAAGTGCGTGTCGCTAAGGGAGAGAGCGTAGGGATAGAAGAAGAAGAGGGGAATCATCGCACTCATCTGGCTAGCTACTGGAACCTCATGTCAGTATAGGACAGTGTGAAGTATATTGTCTCTTCTTTATAAGTGATTTATTGCTATAAGTTTATTCTTTCTATGTAACGTATCCTTAGGTAGTTCTCGCTGAAGGCTGCATCAGCCAGTTGTTACCTAAAAGTAACGTAGAGCGTGTGCATAAAGGGGGCTACAGCATCTAGCTAAGGCATTTTCAAATCTTTTGACGATAAGATATCCTCTAATATTCTTGGTCGCAAAATTGAAGGTACCATGTCGAGTACCAGTGAACCAAACCCGTCCTTGCTTGATAACATGCTTCTGTCCAAGCTTCAAAAAGGTCTTGCCTTCCGTGCCTGTGAGGATCAGCTGTGGGGTGTATCAACTCAAAATAACACCCTTATCAAGTCAATTCTGGCAATATAGTTAGGTAGGCATCAAGGAATCTCCCGAAGCAATACAGCTCTGTTCAGTAAACTAAGTTTTCTGCACTTTTAGCCCTTCTCAGATTATTGTCTTTCATATTATGCTGCACTATGATAAACATGTATATCTTCGGCTATTTATATAAATAAGTTATGCCAACACTTTTAGTATAGCGATGGGTAAGTAGATAACTAACGTATTATCCTCAAACAAAAATGACAGACTAATCGTGTATCTGGTGCACGAAACCCTTGTTACTGACAGCCTAAAACTCTCCACTGCCCAAGTCCACGTCTTCAACGTCTGCTAATCTCTTCGAATTGACCTCCAATATCAACTTCGTTCCCACTAGATGCTTTAGGAGTATTTTCTTATGAGACCGGATATGTGGGAATATCAACGACTCCGTCAGCAACATAGTTATAGCATGATCCTGAGCAACCTATATTTCCACCATTGGTGATAAGAAGCTTAGAACTTCCTTTGGCCGCACTGTTCTTAGGGGTGTTGATGATGCGCAGTTCTCGCGAGTAGGCTGACCACTGTCCGACAGAGACAGCCTTCCATGCATTCGGGTCAAGTTCATCCGTATTAACAAATACCTCCTCTCGGGAGTTTCCGTTTGCAATAAAGATGCCCTTGCCGTTCTTGCCAGGTTCCGGAGTCCAGATAATAAAGGGGCTTCCGTTAGGGTTAAGACTGGGGTTATTTGGCATGATGGGCTGCGCGGTGGCCGCATTAAATGCAAGAGGGTCTGTGGATACTTTGTAGTATACAGGGCAGCCGCCGGTGAGAGGGCCACCGCAATACTCAAATGTCATGACGTACTTTTTCGACACTGGACTGTATGCCACTACCGCCATACCAGGCCGCTGCGATTCGTTGTCGTACGCGACATCATTCACCTCTTCGCTCCAGTTGCGAAGATCCTTGGTTGTCTTGTGGGCGAGCTTCTGATTATATTTCAGGTCGGCTTGTGACGAGTAGTAGACGACAAGTTGACCGTTGTGCATCATCAGAAAGGGCTCCCAAACAGCTCGGTCTCCTTGGCTGACAGTCTCAGGTCCCGGGCCGTAGACAATGTGGCTGACGAACTTCCAGTCTTTGCCTTGGTTGGTGCTTGCGTAGAGATCTATGTAGGCTTGTGTGAGGTTTCGAGGAGTCGACACGCCAGCCAGGAGGATTGTTCCCTTTTTGTAACCCCCAATATCTTGAGGCAGGGAATACAGGAAAGGCTGGTACCAGTTACCCCAGCCGTTGACTTGATCATCAACTCTGGAGAACGACTGGTATGAGGCTCCCCCATCAGTTGACTTGTAGATAGGGAAGTAGGTCAACTTGGTGTCAGGACTATAGTCCTCCCATGACAAGAGGAGGGAATTGTCAGGGAGTTGGACCGTTCGGCCATACAGGGTACGCCAGCTGGTGGCTTCCTTCTTTGGCATGAAGACCGCGTTGTCGTTGAAGTTGGTCCAGGGGTTGGCAGCTCTTGGTGTAACTGAGGCTGCTAGAGCTGTAGCTACGAGGGCTGTAGCGGCAAAGAAATGGGTTGCAACCATTGCTGTCAATAGAGGTTGAGAAAAGCTGATAATGTTGGAAGGTGGTGATGTAGGTGTTGGATGAAAGCAAACATCAGGCGTAACAGGACATATTTATATTTCACTTGACTTATGGTTGAAGATCATGACCTCGGGTAGAACATCTGCTTGCCATTCCATCCGTTGAGCATGGGTGATGCCGCTTTGTCCATATGTCCGACTAACTATGAGTCCATTGGGTGGCAGCGTAGGATACTCCGCTTAGCTCTATCGCCATTAATTCCGTTCAACCAAAGCGCACGTATCACAAAACTCCCTCTCTATGTATATTGTATGTGCTTAGACACCAGGCACCTAAATACGAAACTATCACAAGCGCATAGACATTGATTAGTTCCCCGCTATTTACCCCATACCATGTTGAGGGGTAATCGGCATAAGAGCCAATCAAAGACGGCCATTTCCGATGACGAAATGCTGGAGAAGCCAAGATCAGCGGTCCAGGTTTACCCCATTGTCGTCGTATTCCGCCCCCTGCGTTGCCTGTAGTTAAGATCCTTCCAAGTAGACACATCCCTCTCTGGACGCACCCGTCCTTGTTCCACACGATGAAACCCCCGAAAACGTGCCATGAGTGCCGAAGAACTAAGCGGAAATGCACCCGCCAAAGCGGTCGAATAGGAGACTCTTGCGATCAATGCCAGGCCAAGAAACTCAAGTGCACGGGTTCCTTGACCCGTGCCCCATTTCGAGCCCCTGCCCTGCTGCCGAACTCGAGTCCCACACAGCAGCAGGTCGGTTCGATCGACATTCCTATTGAAGTCGCAGCTCGCTTGGTGCATTACTACCTCGTCAAGCTTCACAACCGACCTCATAGCTTGTTCCATCCAGCTACCCTCAAGAAACAAGTACGCGATGGCTCCATCAACAAGGCTCTGCTGCTTTCCCTCTGCGCTATGGGTTCCAGATTCGACCAAGATGAGCAGATTCGCTGCCTGGAAAACAGCTACAACAATGAGTCCAAGCGCTTGCTACTGGCAGATCTGGAAAACATCTGTATCGAGAATGTGCAGACGTGTATTTTGATCGCTAATCTCTTTGCTGCCCATCTGAATCCTTCTTCTGAAACCCTCTTCTTTCGTGAGTGACATCAACCAGATGTTCTGTCTTCCACTTACCTTTCACAGGCATAGGCGTCAATCTATTGCAAATTATGGAGGCTGATACTTCTTTGGCGGCTGGGAACCT
Source organism: Fusarium circinatum (assembly GCA_024047395.1). Lineage (NCBI taxonomy): Eukaryota > Fungi > Ascomycota > Sordariomycetes > Hypocreales > Nectriaceae > Fusarium > Fusarium circinatum. The sequence goes on along the minus strand of CM043923.1, from coordinate 3,703,843 downwards.
AATAGACCGCGAGATGAGGATAAGGGCGTGGTGGACGCTGTTCATGGCTGATCGCTGGTCCTCGTCCAGTCTTGGATTAGCACCTCGGATCCGCGACACCGATCTCGCTGTTGATCTACCAATGCACGAACCCATCTTTGAGTCCCTCGATCCAAATGAGACCAAGCTAAATATCCCTTGGGAGGCAGGCCTTTGGGCACACAAGATCTCATTAATCCGCCTGTTTGGGCCAATTAAGGATCTTAATCATCGTAGCGTCTACGGAAGTGTGGATAAAGAAGAGATTGATTCGACTGTCGCATCTCTCTCCAAATTACTAGAGGACTGGGAATGGACAATCCCTCCCAACGTCAGATGGAGCACAGAGAATCTTGAACGATATATCAAAGCAGGGCATGGCGGCGCCTTTGTTGCTCTTCACTTGGGCTATCACCACTATGCAACGGTGCTATACTTTCGATTTCTCGAGCCCACGGCATCATCATCACCTCTGGCGTCGATGTATCGTGCTAAGCGTAAGTTCCACGCTGCTTCATATAGTGATCTTGTGAGATTATCTCGCCAGAGACAAGACTGCGAAGTCATCTATCCAACTGTTGGCCATATGGCAGTAGTTTCATCATCGGTTCTACTTCATACGCTGCTGTTCAACGAGGACGAAGATGTCCAAACTACTCGAGATGCACTCAAATCAAACTTTGAGGCGATTCTTGAACTAAGGCGCTACTGGCCGAACACTGAATCCATGGTACGTCAGTTGAGTGCAAGAAAATGGACAAGACTGATCCTCAACAGATCCATCGACTTATAACCTTTCAGAATTATTGTCTACTCCCCAATAATTATAGGACACATACCCTTGACGGTTGGATGTTACGATTCTTGATACAGTACTCACTTCCTCTTGGCGAGAAGGAAGTTGCGCCAGTGACATTGGGTATGGACCTTGATATGGACAGTTTCTCAGCTCGTACCCAAGCAGTGACTGAACAAGGCAGATATACCGCGTTTAACATCGAGGATTTTATGTTCGATGATTTAGATGTGTGTCATATTGACGGCAGTGTTCTTGACTAGCAGATAGAGAGATGATAGCGTTACAACATAGGGAAGCGCACACTATGTCAGCATCAGCACCGCAACTGAAGAAAAGGCATACAAGTAATAAATCTTGACAAGACGCCATATCGTTAATTCTGATGAATAAAGTGATTAGGAGGCCGGGGGCTTCACGCAGTGTAGTCGAATTTACGACACTCTCCCTGGAGGAGGAAAAAAAACCCAGGACCTTGATCCTAAACGGTAGAAGAAAGTTGGGTAACTTTGCATAAGTTTAGGATATCTTTTGATGAGTCTATTTCAACTTCCTATACCAAGATTCGTTATTTTCTTCCTCTCCGAGGTCTCCTACTTGTCTAGAATGTGTTATATAGGACCCGCGGGATTCGTGCGCTTGAGTTTATGATTAAACTCGCTTGGTACCCATCATTTCCGCTTCCGTTGTTTTATCCAGAGAAAGGCGTCAGAGGCTTTTATCCTCCCATGCTGATATGGTGGAAACATCCATTATAAGACAGCTGTCAACGAGGTAGACAAGAAGTGGCTCGGCAGGGAAGATCGTCACACCCTATAATCGTCCATTGACGTGCTTCGCCTTACTCCACCAACCTCAACCCCAGGCGGTTTATGCTATGCAGGCCTCAGGGCGTAAGAAGCCTTCTAACGTTAAACTAAGGTGCCAAAATTACTTAGTCTAAGATCCTCTATATCTAGACTAAATTACACTAAGTTTACCTAAGTTTACCTAAGGACTTTTGTCACATAGGATAGAGGTCTGAAGTTTTATTGCATCAACTTGACAGGTTATAGCAAATAGACCTGGGGAAGTATAAAAGCCGAGCCATTCAATTACCCCAGATTCAGACTTAGTTCAGCCATTTTCGATCATATTCTTGGTCTTAGCTTACTATTCGCATAGTCACGCCCCGGCCCCTCGAGGAGCGGCATTGCAGCCACTCAGAAGGTCAGTATTCCGGTCCGCCTGTTTAAAGGCCTTCCGGCTTATCAACCAATCACAAATGCCTAATTCCGGTTGATATGAGAGCATGGGAGTAATACGCGGAGTACGCCTTTAGCGAGGAGACTGTATTTTTTACTCGTTCTACTACTTTATCCTAGCCCTCAGCTTCCTTTTGCGTTTCTTTCCCTACAACTCAACAAACCTGCATCTTGCAATTGTCTGATTGAAATACCGATCACTCCAACATGGGATCACTCAGTATCAACATTCCTCATCTGAAGCGCAATGAGAATTCCAAGCAGCTCATAGTCAACGGACGTCCATTCCTTATGCGAGCGGGTGAACTTCAGAACTCTTCACTGACGTCAGTCGAGTACATGGAGCCAGTCTGGCAGAAGATGGTTGACACAAACATCAATACTCTGCTAGGCTGTGTAACATGGGAGATGATAGAGCCCAAAGAAGATACCTTCGACTTTTCTGTTCTTGACGAAATTATCTTGGCAGCACGGAAGCACTCGATGCATCTTGTCTTGCTCTGGTTTGGCTCATTCAAGAATGGTAAGACAGGCTACCTTCCATGCTGTAAAGCAGAAGAACTGATAGGGCTCAGGGCTTTCGACATACGTGCCATCATGGGTCAAGCAGAATCCGAAGCGATTCCCTTGAGCCAAACTACGCAAAGCTGGCGGCCGACTTGAAACTGCGGATGTTGTGTCACTCTTCCATCCTGAGTGTCGCAAAGCTGACGCCAAAGCGTTTGGTGCTCTCATGCAGCATGTACGGGAGTTCGATCAGCCTCACTCCACTGTAATCATGGTTCAAGTTGAGAATGAGAGTGGCCTATTGGGAGACTCACGTGATGGGTCTGAACTCGCTGAGCGGTTATTTCGCCAGCCTGTTCCACGGGAGTTGATCGAATTCTTCACTTCGAACTGGGATAACCTTCACGAGGACATAAAAAGTCACAACCTGGCCCAGTTTAACCCTTCCTCCGTCAAGGCAGAAATAGAAGGGGGTGACTGGGAGACGGTCTTTGAATCGAGTCCACGTACAGATGAATTGTTTATGGCATACCACTATGCTCTCTTCGTGAATCGTGTCGCAGGAGCCGGCAAAACAGAATATCCCATCCCGCACTACGCCAATATGTGGATGAACTATGCCGGAGACGACACAGACAACGACTTCCCGGTCATTGTGGGCGGAGGAAGTATGCCAGGCGACTATCCCTCAGGCGGAGCCGTGAGCAACGTCATGGATGTTTGGATGCAGTTTGCGCCCAACCTGGATTTCCTCGGCCCCGACATTTACCTCAACGACTACGACAAGTCATGTGCCAAATATAGGCATAAAAACCAGCCGCTCTTCGTGCCGGAACAGCGGCGGGATGATTATGGCGCTCGGCGCATGTGGATTGCCTATGGATCCTATGCAGCGATGGGCGTAGCTCCCTTTGGCGTCGATACGGTGGAGCCAGCTGACAATCCGTTCACCAAGCATTACGAACTTCTCAAGTCAGTCGCAGCTATTGTTCTTGAAGCCCAACGTCATCCCGACTCATCCGTTGGCTTCTGCTTCGATGAGATACCAAAAGGTGGATCGAAAGTCATTTCAAACCCGGTCAAGCGGACTTGGGGAGATTTTGAGATTACAATTGAACGGTGCTTTGTCTTTGGAAAGCCAGGACCAGGGGCAGGTATGGTAATTCATCGAGGAGGCGGCAAGTTTTTGTTGATAGGGTGGGGGTTCCATGTTAGGGCGAAAAGCTTATTGCAAAGCTCAACTTTCACGGGCATCCTTAAGGTAGAGGAAAAAGCTGTCGATGATGAGGCAACTGGCCGCTTACGGACAGTGCGTATCTTGAATGGGGATGAGACTAGGAGTGGCAGCTTCGCGATGATGCCTAACGAGGAGCCTGAGTATGGTGGCTTTCCCATATCTGTTACTGTCCCAGCAAGGACGATGATTGCTGAGGTAGAGTTTTACTCTATTTCCGAATAGCTAATGGAGTATAGAAGACTACCAGACTTGTTCAAGGCCCTATTTCTATGCCCTGCCTATAGGATAGTGCGGTATATGGTGCTTCCATAATGGAGATGATGGTGGTCTGCCCGGTGGGATGTCCGGAGCTGCACAGATGCGTGGGGTGTTGTCAAAATAGCTCTCTTCACGACCTTGCTTCCCAAGCCCTATTGATTGGGGTATGTTGGGCGGACTTCGCTTCCAAGAGAATAGTAACTGATTGTAACAACGGTTGAAAGGCAGCTGACATCACGTTCACCGTAAAGAATATAAGGCAGAATGGAATGTTTTTATACACTACTATATGATATTCGGCATATTCGTATGGACTATTTAGCTTCAAGAATGATGCGCCTGTAGGTAGCAAGAGGCTGCTCTGTCGCATCGCGGAGAGCAAGAATTATATGCATTGTCTAAGAGAAGGTCAGCATGTGTTCGCTTCGTCTTGGAATATTGACTTACATCGTTCAAACTCTTGGCAGTCTCCAGTTTGACGATACTTCCGTCATCTTTGATACTTGTGATATTGACATTCGGGCTCTTGGTAGTCAATATTGGCTTCATCTTAAGCGAAGGGTCAAAGCCTTCCAAGCCTCGTCCGTAAGCACCACCAGGTTCGCGGTAGTGGAACCAATCGTACTTGAGCTTATCACCATCGGGATCCCAGCTATTTGATGCATCAAGAACAACGCTGCTGCCAGGCTTGTACTTGAGCTTTAATGGGGCAGTGCCACAAGACCCGTTGACGATAGCAACGGGCTGGTGGTTGTTCTCAGAGTATTTGGAGTTGACGGTCCACTTCATACGAGCAGCAAAGTCGAACTGATAATCCTGGCGCCATCGCCATATAGTTGCAAATTTGCTGGTGAACGCCTTTCCGTTGCTGCCGACGACGTAGTCACTCGTGTCAGCATAAACACGCGACTGGTTCGTGTGGTCAAGGAGGGTATATCGACCGCCCCAGCTGCCCCACTCGGGATGGTTCACGTCACCCAGACCATTCTGGACGAGAGGTAAGAAAGCGGGTGTATCGCCTTCCATAATGAAGGACCAGTTGAGGTAGTGAGATCCCAGAGGACCAAGACGAATATTCTTCTCGAGCCAGTCATTCGAGACAATGCTGGAATCTGGACCGCCGTGGTCAAAGTTGCGGTACTCCTCGCCAGAGATTCCGTTCCATGCTGCAACAGTGTATTCACTGAAACCATGTAGAGAGACGACGTAGAAGAGTTGAGGGTACCGAAGACGGATCCATATACCAGTGTCGTCTTGATCAGAAATGGCGTAAACCCGAAGCTTCTCGACGAAATCATTAACAGCGTCTTCGCTTCTGGTGCGAGACACGTGCTGAAGAGCCTCAGCCAAGATCGCAGATCCACCCCAAACAGAAACTGTAAGAGGATCGTCGACGCTCGCCTTGTCAGCAGCCTTGACAAGCGCCTTCGCACCATCGCTCAAACTCATATTGAGTGATTTTCGTCCATAAACAGGATGGCCCTTATGAACTCTGTCAAGAAGGTACTTGTACGAAGGATACGGCGCGTGAGAGGGAACATTGGCGTTGAGGTTTTTCACAACCTTCTTATACCCATCCAAAACGCCAACGACAGACTCATAGTCGATCTTATCGGGCATCCATGTCGAAGTCGTCACAGAAATGCCCTGGATATCAATCTCATTGGCGTAAGTCAGCAACCGGACCAGACTCATCTGATCGTCAGGCTCATTGCTGATATCCGTGAGCACAAACAATCTGCGCTTGTGCTCCGTGCGCGCAGTTGAGCATTGTTTATCATGACTTGGTGCAGTTTGCGCGAAGGGAAGAGCAGTGAAGAGGGCGAAAGCACCGACGAGTTGGGAAAACATGTTGGGCATGGTGTAGTTCAACGCTGCTGAAGCATCGAGGTCCATAGTGAGGAAATTGTTGTCTTTATAGACTGCCGATCAGCAACAGGTGATAAATCATGGCATTTGGAGCTTGGCCTCAGAAGGCAGAAGAATATGTACGACTTTAGAATAGGGTGCCAAAATAAACTTAGTAAAGAGTGCCCTAAGCTTAGGCTAAGTTACCTCAATATTTTCATCACTTATGATTAAGGTCCTAGGTTTTCTTTCCTCCCCCTGTCTTAGGTGGTTAGAATTGCTGAATGGGGTAACGTCGTTAAGACTGTGCGCCAGGAACTTGCTTGATTCTTCAAGTTTAAGCGCCATCCCCGGACTAGACGTCATGCACAGGGTTTGACTCCACATTGGACGGAGTGGTTAAAAAACCGTTGATTCGGATGAAAAATGCGGGGGAAAAAACAGCCAACCGGCGGTAAATGAAGACATGGAGGTGTTCAAAGCTGCCTATTCTGGTCAGTGTTCACCGATTGATTTCCGCCATATCTCGTACTATGCTAAGCCCTAAGCCAATATTCGGTACCGATGCCGAGAATTGGCTGAATGGAAACAGAGTTCTTTGCGTTTTTTATGAAGCTGGCCGCCAAGAGGCCATTTCTTTAACAGGAAATATCCCGAGGTTGCTGGAATGACTTGATCCAGCATCCCCGGTCAGTCATAATAAAAAAGGCCCGATAGAACGTACGTGGGCTTGTTAGGAAATCTGGGGTATTTCTCCACAATCGGCCAACCTTTGCCAGGGCGATCTTTCCTCTGGCATCTTCGCCGACACGGCCATTATTCTCTAGATGGATATTCACTCGTGCACTCATGATTTTACTAGGCATATATTTATCCTTAGAGCCCTATCATTCCCTCTTGACTCTCTTTCCATCGTATGTCGATGTCAAGCTGAGGCAGATAGTCTTAAACACCTGCCTTCCTTTCGATCTTTTCCATCACTTCCTTGTCCAAATATCCCAGTGTTTTTCCTAACTTCTCGCGGCAGAAGTCCCATTGAGGGTACTCGATGATAGTATAGTACTTGACTAACTCGCGTGTCGTCATACAGTAACGATCGTTACACCAGGTTATGTTCTGAGTCTCAAAATCCTCGAAGTGGCCGTAGCTGCTTGGATCTAACTTCCCAATCCAGCGCGATGGCATGGGATCCTCTCGGCTGACCGGCAACTCAAAGAGGCAACTTGCGTCGACCATGTTCCTTTCTTGATCGTAGTAAATATTAAATCCACAACCGCAGAAGCACTGGAGCCGTGGAGGCTCTCCGGGCCATGCAAAGTCTCTGAATTGATCTGGTTGAATTAGGCGATCAGGAGTGGTCTGAAATGCTGGGCAAAATGCTGACGAATATAGTGTATGTCGTTGTCTTGTTTTCGATATGCATTGTTGCATGAAGGAGCTGCTGGATGTGGGAACATCTAGTGCTACGGTCCATCTAACCACCACAAAGTCAAATATAGGCGAGTCGTTGAGAAGGACATACTGGATCTTTGCGCCGGGGCATGGGCATGTCTCTTCTTTGCATTCGAGATGTACTGATTCTCCCCCAGCCCGCAAAGAACCAATATCTTCCAATGAGAGTTTCAGATCAGGACAAATACGCAAATATCCTTCATGTGCAATACAGGTTCTGGGCGGCGATAGTCTCTGGCGAGATGACAGAGAAAAAAGTATTGCGGGGTGTTCGCATTTGCACGCCGCACGATACAAAGGATCCATCAACCCAGCAACGCGCTCAGCATATCCAGGAGCAGCTCTAGCTATCTGACAGGGTTTGCAATACTGAAGAGGAGCAAAATAATCGTCACATGGCTGTGTACCGACATGAGAACCGGTATCGTCTTTTGAATCTAGTGTCTGACCCGAGAGTGATGTTTTATCGCAATGCAGCTCGTTTATACTTCTTGTGGCATCCTGGGAAAGATTTGATTCTGATCTCGTGAGAAGAAACTCTTGATCGTCAGGTAAGGCGGAGACGTTGGCGTTGCTGCGACGGGACCATGGGGTGCGGCGACGCAAAAATGATGGTAACCAGTCCGTCATCTTTTGTAAGCGTAGTGGTTAAGAGTTAAAAGAATGAACCTACAGGTCAATGCATCGTGGGTTTATATATGTAGGAGGATATACTATATGGCGTCATACTAAGCTCTGTCCGCTGATTTAAGCTCTCAGCCAGAAGTCGCAACTGCAAATAACACATCTAGCTCATAACTTAGACATTATACCAAATGACTAACCAATTGCTACAGCCAAAGGCTGATGTGGTGTCTTACGCCAGACTCATATTTAAGTTCTGTGGGCTGATTTAATCTTTCTAATACTAAAACATACATACCCCAAAAGTTAATCTCATAGGCGGCAGTTATCCATATAGTTATGATGTATATTAAAAACCTTAAACTTTACCTCACGTCGAACTTTCAGCTGCATAGTTGCAGTAGAGAGGCCTGGGCAGTGCTCGCATTATTATCTAGCTAGATTGGTTTACACTTATTCACTCCTGATTTTATATTTGTGCTATAGAACCGTAATGGGTTTAATGATAAATAGGTAATTACCAAAAAGACTTATCTCTGTACAGCCCAGCTATAGAAAGGATAAGTGTTGGTAATAGAACTGCACCATAGTCTGGTGCTACGAACCCATAATAATCATCCCGAACCAGCTCACTACAGGAGTAAATCGGAGCCAAATACTCACACTTGCGGTAGCCTGCTACATATTATCTGTAAGAAGGTTAGGGCGTATGCTTGTATCAGTAAGCTTCTACAGTTCTTTGATGAACCCAACTTCGATTACTTTGTCGGCATCAATATCGAGATCAGCAAGCTTAGTTCGAGAGTTTTCTCGAAACCAAAGAAAGATCCACAGCAGCCAGGACCGGATATAGGGCTTGGGGGATCGGACACTTGGCCAGCCAATTTTTATCGTCTCTTTACCAAGGATGTACACAGTAGGAGAGTTCCGTGAGGATTGCACCAGGTCCAGCTCAACATCTGTCATATCGTTGCGTCGACCCCTTGCGATTGAAAGCGCAATCTGTTAAACAATATCCGGAGCAAGACCCGGGTACAAAATGCTGTCTGTGTAGCCATGGCGTAGTGTAACAGCATAACACGAATCGATCTCGGAGACGCGCCTTATAACATATCGATCGGTCATTGGAACTGTAGGTACCGGAAGGGGACGCATGTTGAAGAGAACAACGACTGCTGGTCTCGCAGCGAACTTGATAACGAACTGGAAGAAAGAAGGAGGAAGGGAGTTGGCGATGCCAGACTTGTCAAAGAATATCCCCAGGCCTGGAACAGTAGAAATAGGCGTTCCACCAAATGTAGACGACAGAGCCACAGTGCCTTTTGTCGCAGGGGTAGGAAACAAGAGCGCTTGGGGCGAAAGCTGATCATGAGATTCTGCTTCCCACTGACATTCTTTTCCGAAACGCCACAGGGTAAAGAGGCAGGAGAGTATGAAAGCTAGAAGAAGGGTGAACCAGGCGCCGTCTGGAACCTTTTCATAGACTGACGATAGAAAGGCTGCGTCTAGACTGGCAAAATCCAGCCAGAGGGGCACGACTATGTACGCGGGAAGTCTCCAAACGAGGATTGCGACAAGGGAAACCATGCACGTCGTAACTGCGTGAACTTAGCTGGAATTTTCATCGTTGCTGGAGTATCAACTTACTAAAAGTGACTGTTATGACGCAGACACCATATGCATTGCCTAGGGAGGTGGTCTATAGAGTCGTAAGTAGTTGCTTAAACCACGAACTCGATTAATACGTACATTATTGTATACGGCTGTAATGATAACCGTACCAATCATAAGCAGCCAATTGGCCATTGGCATGTATACTTGCTCATGGAAGGTTTGACTAGTATGTACAACTTTAACCCTAGGAAAGTATGAGAGCCTCATTATCTGAGTCAGAAGTTGAAAGGTTGAAGTTATCATAGCTTGAGAAGCGACGATGGCTGCAAGAATCGCGATCACCAAGCTAAAATACAGACTTCCTGGAGGCACCGTATTGAAGAAGGGGTTCGTGAAAGCTTGTTTCGTCTCGTCGTGAGATATATACGCGGCTTGTCCTACATATGCGATGAGAAGGCAGGGATAAGCCAAGCACATCCACGATAGTTGCACCGCACGTTTGCTAAACGCTCCCAGGTCCGCGAACAAGGCCTCGACGCCTGTAAAGGCCAAGAGCAGACCTCCGAGGGATTTCCAGCCCTCGTGGCCGTTGCGCACAAGATATGAGAAGGCAAAGTGTGGACTGAAGGCCTTGAGAACGGTGTAATCGTGGACGGCGAGGTTATAAATACCAGCGCATAGGTTGAACAGCAACCAGATGACGACAACCGGAGCGAACATGGTACCGATCTTTGATGTACCAAATGGCTGGATGAGAAAAAGTATAACAAGTATACCACACGAGATGCCGACGATAGCAGAGGTTCCTAGGTCTGGATTGATAACCTTGATTCCTTGGATAGCTCCTAGGACAGACTGAGCTGGTGTCAGCACACCATCAGCCATGACCATGGAGACGCCCAAGACGCCGATAAATTGCAAGAAGAATTGACTCGTTCTAGACTTCTCAAGAAGTCCACGAAGACTCTTGCCGCCAGCCTTGAGATCGCCAGTTTCGAACCTCTGCAATCGAATACCCGGCACATCCCTAGGATCTCGTCTCGAAATATCCGTATATCTCGCCAAGAGACTGTAAAGAGCAAATGTCCCTCCCTGCCCATCATCGTCGGCACTGAGAACGATGAAGCAGTACTTGACGGTGACGATAAGGGTCAGAGACCATATAATAATCGAGAGGGCGCCGACGAGGTCTTGCCATGAAGGCTGAGACGAGAAGGTGGATGAGTAGACGTAAAGAGGCGAGGTACCAATGTCACCGTAGATGACACCTGTAGCTTGGAATCTGAGCCACAGAAGTACCATTCCTCTATAAGTCTATTGCGATCAAAATCAGCGACGCCACGACGCTTGGGTGATCAAAGTTACTTGCTTGCTTGCGAGGGCCTTGCAGATCATTTTCTGCAATGGCCTGGGCTTTTTCTTCATCGTCGTCAATACCGACGAATGCATCACCGGCATGAATATCAGCCTTTATTTGAGCCATGTTAGGATTGACAAGGCGGAGAAATTTAGGAGATCGAAGATATGTTGCAGTAGAGTCTTGGGTCCAAGTTCCATGCAATATTCCTTGCTAACTATGCTCTGTAATATAGAGGACGAAACTACCCAAGGTGCTTTGGATTTTCTCGGCTTGTACCAACTGCCGTCTTGATAAAAAACGTAATGGCTAGCAGAAACACTTTTCACGGTTTTCAGCCTATCGCCAAGATGGTATCATCACCGGGATCCGGCACCACTTCGATCCCACGTCTGCATGAGAAGAAGCGCCCGCAACAGGGTTCTTGAAGGGCGCATCGATGACTCACGATATCCCAGGGCCATGTTGGCAAGGTATTTGATTCGAGCAAGTAAAATCACATGCATTCTCAAATTTCCCTGACAATTCATTATTGCCAAGAATATATCAAGCGGCTTTCTTAGTAGCTGAATGCTTGGCTTCTCATGAGCTGACCCTTGGCTCTTTAGCGAGGTAGATTACTCCATAGAAGATGCGGGATTTTCTCTGGCAGGCCAATTAAGGATAAGGATAAAATGACCCCTGATCCGTTCTGGACCCTTTGTTTGCGGCTCTGAATAGCCGCGGATGACTCTTCTGGCCGTGGAGAGTCGATATGTATGAGGGAATATCTATCGCACCAAGCCTTCATGGGTGGCCCCTTGGCTTATCCCAATATCTGGGCCCTCCACGCTATCTCACCACCCAACACAAGCAACTCCCTCATCACCTTGGTTTTCCTGCTTTCTTGGTTATGATTCTAACGCCAAACCTAATTGCCAGAGAAAGCAATGGCGAGCATCATAAACCTTCGGTCATCTTCATCATTCTAGGCATTATCGCATTTGGCCTTGTACTAATCGCACCCTTCATCTTCTGCAATAGGGGATGTCATAGGCCAGAGCCCCATCAACTTGATGTCCCAGTGCCACAGAGGGCAGGGAAAATATGCCTCACTCCGCACGCTTTGAGCTTGATGCCGATAGCTTTTTATCGAGAGCCAGCAGCAGTTGAAGTTGATGCTTCGAAGCAAATTGGCAATTGCCCGGCACAAGCGAGCGCGCCAAGCTGTCTCATCTGCATTAATGAGCTTAAGCAAGATACTCAGACTCGTTCTCTACCATGTGGCCATCGCTTCCATCCCAGATGTATTGACCCATGGCTTCTGGAGCGATCTATAACTTGCCCAGTTTGGTATGTTCTAGCTATAACTGATTATTTACCAGCCGGAACTAATTGCTGTAGTCGTGCAAACGTTGCGGAGGCTCTTGTCTACACACCTGTATCCAATCTACCAGCGGCACCTCGTCGAATGCTAAGCCGTAGACCAATAGTTAAGTTCACACTTCTCACCGGATTTTTGTGCAACCTAACAGAACACTAGGCTGTCTCGGAGCTTCTTCCTATCGCAAGAATTCCCACTATTCAGTCTCGCGGCCCAGGTACTGCCGTTCCTGCACGATCATTTCATCCTCAAGAATCACCGCTGCCGATGACGCTGGAGGCCACGTGCCAGGGCTCCTCAGGTCGTTAGGATACGGAACAAAAGGGTCGAGCGGTGTTGGACCAGTGATTCCGTACAGTTTGCAGGAGGCAAAGCAAGGACTTCAAACACAAAACTGCTCTTTGAGTTTAATTCTTCATCGGCTTAACCTTCCCTTTCTATCCAGTCACTACTAATCGTCCCGCCGATCTCGAGAGCCAGCAATATGCAAGGTTATTAGAAAGCCAGCACACCGCACGCTCTGATTTAGTCTGAGCACTAAACTTCATTGTTTCTATTCTTATCTGCCGTCGATTATACGACATACATTCACATTCAATAAGTAATAAAGGAGCGAGGTCATATATTGGTGACAGCGGGTGTGTAACAGCATTAGGGTTAAAGCTTAAAAAATAACATCCATCCCTGAACCGTATCACAATCCATCTGGCTATAACTCATCTTGGGACAGATACCCGGATCATCATAAATTATCCTGAGAAAAGCTCAGACTATATGAACCCTTTTTCTCACTTGAGAATTTAGTCGCCAATTTCTGCGATTTGTCCAGATTCTGTTGACGATGGCCGGTGAGTACAGTGTCCTCATCGCGTGTATGAGAAGCGTCAAGTTTAACCTTGAATATAGACTTGGACCGATGCAGAAATCCGGGGGTGTTTTTTCACAGTCGACTAACATTTGCCAGGTCAATATTTACTCTGGCACTATCGACAGAAGGTACAGATCGTTGTTGATATGTATACTGCGGAGTCTGAAACTTGGGTACTGCATGAAATGACAGCCGTAATACTCAGTTTCCTTGTTCGACCTGCATGATAATACAATTCTTCGTAAGAATGAACACTGGCAATCATCGGAGCTCTTCAACAAGGGTAATGGGATAGTGTAACAAGGGAGGCGAGTGTTGCGAAATGCTAGATGTCTCAAGAAGCTACAAATAACCTACAATCCAACGTGAAAATACGACACCCAGATCATATGGTCATCCATCTCTGTTTCCGACTGATCTTCTTCATCCTTCACGAGCTCTGCTTCCCGAATACAATCTAGAAAGATATCTGAAGAAGAATCGAAGAAGCTACGAGCATAATCCTGACCCATCCCATCCAAGTCCCCTCTACTCATCACTTCCTCAATCTGCTTCTTAAGCGCGTCATTTGGTTGCTGGTCCCCAGGCAATGAACTTTCAGTACTGGTAGACAACCTTGTTTCGTCTGCCTTGTGAAAGGTAGAGAGCTTGCAGCTCACATTTCGAAGCTTCCGGACTGATAGATGTAAGGCTAGAGCAACATCCTGCCCCTCGCCAAGCTGCCCATCAAAGAAACTGTAAAAGTCTTCTGCGACAGCTCTGGACCGAGAGTCATATACGGACCAAAATGAGCCTATGACATGCTGGAAACCTGCGAGCTGGAAGGCACCCACAAGGTGCACCGCTTCATCGCGAAGCTGGTCCGTACTATTGGTGCCAGTTGAACAAGCAGAAAGATATGCTAGCCAAGGGGCTCTTTGATACACCTGTAGGCCTGCAATATCTCTGACAGTTAAAGGGTTATCCTTCCAATCAGCGAGGTATAGGCATCCATTGTCGGGATTCTTGGTGAAGGATGCACCATGACCAGCAAAATGGAAGATATCACAGGTCTCGAGAGCGCTCAGGATAGTCTCCCTTGTTAAGGGTTTTGGTTCCTTGATGTCGATTGGCTGTGTAGATTGTGAGAGGATGTTTCGTATTGCTTCGCATTCCTCACGAACATAGGGTAGGTGTCGTAAAGAAGATGTTTGCTCCTCCATTGAGGCAAGAACCATGGAAATGTTGCGGTGGGCCTTGCGAGTTTTCTTTAGAGCGTTTTCCTTTGCCACAATCAGGCTCATGACAGAGGAGCTGTATGAAGAAACAATGCAGTCGAGGGCTGATGTGGGCTCGTCGCTTCTATATGACCTGTTGCTGTGGATTCCAGCGGCATGGAACGGGAATTGGCTCAAAATTCCTGTCGCAATCCAACAAACTCGAGGCCACTTCTCCCCCTCACGTGGCGTTCGGAGGAGGTCAAGGTGTGCCAAGATAGGTTCAACAAAGCTCTCCCAGAGCCAAATCAATAGCACGATGAGTGACGACCGCATAACCTTCGACCTAGTACGAGCGACAGGATGTGATCTCATCCAACTCAAGACTTTTGCCATTGCGTACACGGTACCCATATTTAAGTGTTCGAGATGGAAGCTGGAGATACTGTCTTTCCGGACGATAATGGCATCGCAGCAAAAGCTTGGGTTGATAACAATGATTAAACCATCCCCAACGACATTCCGCATGTCCGTCGCTTTTGGCTCCCTCAAAAGGGTCATATTATCCTTACTGGAATCTTCAAATGCTTCTAGCATCCTCTCAACTTTTCGGTTACCCTCATATGCTTTGCTTGCGCGGTGGCAGTAGCCTACAGCATCAAGACTTGCATCCCTCATAGCTGGGTCCAGGTGGCTCATTCTTTGTTGAAATAGAGTAAAAAAAGGTCTGGTAGCGTTATCATAGTCACTAAAACCTACACCAGACCGGTTGGCCCTGAAGTTCAAATGATGTCTTGCTAATATACCACGGCCTACCTCAAGGAGCTCAAGGGCCTCCCCCGGTGAAGAGCCTACGGCTATTGCTGACGCCGCCGCGGCCGAGGCGATACCGGTGCACGGGACAAGAGATCTCTGCATATCCTCACGATTGAGATTCCTCGGTACCACTCGTGGTAGAAGGTGAATCGCTCTTTTCGTGACAGCAGCGAGGAAATGAGGATCAAGATTTTCGTTGCTGAAGAAGACTGGATCAAAAAGCAAGCTGGCTGCTCGGAGATATATTGCAGGGCTTGTGCTCTCTGATTTCAAACACAGTTCCAGACAGTTTAATGCCTTGCTGACATCTCCTCCAATAGGTGCCTTCTCGTTCCGTTCTAGAAGTAGCTTAGCGAGGCTGACGAGCATACCGCTTTTTAATGGGGTGTCGACGATAGTTGTTCCAGTTGTTTGAGCGTTGTTCACAAGATCCCATGCCTTCCAGCAGACATCGATTGTTTGATTTAGAGTTGTAGGGTCCTTATCATTCTCGTACAGGTGTTGAAAGATTTCTTGAAGAGCGTCATCACCACTTTCTTGAAGCTCATAAGCTAGTCGCTGAAGGTCCTTTGAGTCTTCTTTGTTGTTTTGTATGCCTGATCGTACGACCAGACAGCGACATAAGAGGAGTTTCAGTTCAACCCTTTCTGTATCAGAATATTCAGTGGTCATGTTCTCCAATCGTTCCTTGATCTGCTCAATCGAAGTCGATATATCGTCCAAGATTTCTGGGTCGTTTGTCTGATGCCAGTACTGGCAACGGGAAAGCGTCAGTTGTTCGAGCAAGTCCTGCACCTCCTCTTCGCCCAACTCCTGTGCAAGGGTCAAATACAAGCCGAAGGTTCGGCTACTCTCTTTAAAAAGCCCCCTGTCCCCCGAGAACACCGATCGAAACTGGAAACCTGTGCCACGAAGGTATAAACACCTAGCTTTGGAAGCAAGCTTGGTTTTATCCACGTCGCCATGGATGATCTCCGCGGACTCGATTGTATCCAGAGCTTCAGTAGTTAACTCAATGGCCCTTTCCAGTAAGTTCTGGTCCTCTATAGTGAGCGAGAACTTTGTAAGAAGAGAATGTGCAAGGTCATTCAAAAGGGATGTTCTGTACTTGTTGTCAAAACTGATGAGCTTTTCGGCTAGTTCGCCGTCCTCAATAGCCCGGTTCAACTTAGAGATTTCTCTTGAGTCCGTCCACCATTTCATGCTGAAGTGGCTTCGAAGGTGCAGCAATTCACCCCTGGCGGAAGGCGGAGCCTGGAACAGAAGTTTGTCAAGGATCAAAGATGCGTCGCGATACATCTCCACGGTCGCTTTGTCAGATCGGCTACTGAGGGCTTCATAACAATAAACAAGTCCAAGACCAACCTCAAGCGCCCCGGTGTCTCCCTTCTCTACGCGTTCCCAGCACGACTTGCATAACGCCATCACGTCATCCAAATAGGTCCCTGCTTGGCCCGAGCGATGCAAGGCTAATTTCACTTCCGTCAGAGCACTGACATAGAATGCTCGAGTAAATTGTCTATGGCCATGGCCGAAGTCCAGAGTCGTTCCTGGTATGGCTGATAACGCTTGGAGTGGATGCCATTTGATAACTTCCCATGCCCGTGACACGTCGTCTTCACTCGACATAGTAATAGCGAGTTCTAAAGTCTTTTCAGCCTGAATCAATATGGCTATATCCGGAGAACGAATAAATTGTCTGTGTAGGGCTTTTCCTAGAGTACCAAGGTAATAGCACCTTGAGAGTCCAAATGGAAGATCTTTCAGGTCATGGAATACCATATTTAGATCATCCACTAAATTCTGGGCCTGATAACAGCTTTCGTCTTTTGAGGTACCGCGCGCCCTAAGGATTGTACTCATGGCAAAGATTTCTGCCAAGCCGGACCTTACAGGCTGGGAGAAAACAACGAGTCTTAAAAGGCCTCGAACTCTTTCACAAATGAGGCTCCATTTCTTTCCTGCAACTGCTTTCGCAATTCCTTCCATACCTTGAAACAGGTCCTCAACGACAGCTGTTACTAGCAGGGTTTCATAGAGGGGCGAGGCTCTGACTTTTTCTTTAATATTCCGCAACACGTGAAGTTCTTTTTCATAGATCCCTCTCGAAGGATGATGAATTGCATCATCGCTATTGATAATCTCAGCGTGAATGATTGCATCTTCCAAATCTCCTGCATCGTCTGTATTGTCTGTGTTGTTCCACAGATGGACTTTGAAGACGACAAGATTGTGCCTAATCATAGAGGTATTCTTATGATCGACGGCAGAAGATTGGGCCTCATCAAGCGCTTGGTTTTGGTGCTTGATTGCCAGATCTGCCCATTTTGGAGAGGATGTCTTCAAGAACATGATGAACTCCAAGTAGGCAAGCAGATGCGGCTTGACTGGTTTTCTGGGGCCGTCGCCTATCATAGTACGGCAAATATCCTCGAGAACACGAGCTTCCAGGTTTGTCACCTGATTATCATGATCAAGCTCCGGAGGAATAACCAAGCGAGAGTAGTGCTCAAGAGGGAAAGGACTGTTGATTGGTGTACTGAACGCAACGGCGCTAGTTCGACCAAAATCAGAGCAAAAGGCGAAGTGCGGGGACGCAGACATTTCCATGCCAAAAGCAATGTGATGTTGAGGAGGTGAAAAAGCTAAGGCATTCTTCCTTGAAGCATCGAAGTTCAGAAGATAAGACGTGTTTCTATAAGAATGACATTATGAGCTGGAGACCAGAGTACAGTACCGCGGGTAGCAACTGCAAATTTGCGTTGGGCATTTGTCGGCTGACACTCGGGGCGTGTGCCACCCTGCAGTCGGCATATCTCCAAGTTTATCACAATTAGGCAGAAGTGCAGTATTCCAGGGAAACATAAGCCAATGATGACAGCCTCAAATCTGGCCTCAAGGCGAAAATCGTAAAAGCCTCTCTGTTTGCCTATCACATGAAGACATGTATCATCTACAACCGAGAATTGATGCCCGATGGATTGAAACTAAGCAGTCAGGAAGCGGGCGCGCCATTACATTTGAAAATGAAAACAACTACCTCCATAATGGGACAACGGAGGCACGAGCCTTGGATTTGTAAAAGACGCCACCCACGTAAGCAGTGTTTAATCCGTGGCTAAAAGTCATTCAGGTTGGCGAGCCTTGTTCCACGTCGTTCAAGGCAGCTCCGAAGGTAGGGCTCAACAAGAATGAAGCCAAGAAGATCTTAACACATTATCTATCGGGCACCAGCAAATAAAGACGTAGTGAACCCGTAAGAAATCGAGCCGGGAGAATTATATTCCTCCCATGATCACGGTGGGTAATTGGGGTACAACGACGTCCCAGAAACCAGTGAAGTACAAAACATTGCGACTAATGTGGATGCTAGTTTTTCCTTAATGTATAGTGTGAATTTAAAGGTCAGGAAAGAAAAGAACGCTAGAAACTAAGAAGGCCACGGGATTTCTTTTAGATATTCTCTCAATGTCTCTGTCCTTATGCGTGTCAGCTGAAGTCTTCTGGAGCTGGTCGTCTGATAGTTTCAACTGTCTGTCTGATGACGGCCCATTCAGTCTTCAGTACTTCAGTTTCTTCGTCTACTAAGTAAGCGTCCCTATTACAACCATCGACCCGACCCAAAGAAGAACACGCGGTCCATTCCATAATCTTGTCCACGTCGTCTGGCTGCAGGGACCGTAAACAAATATCCCCCCAAGATGGAACCTGATTATCCAGTGAAGTACTGATAAAGAAAACAAACTGGTCCTCAATAATATCCGGATCAGACTCCCTGAACTTTGGAGGAAACCGCATTCTCACTTCTTTAGTGATCACCACTTTTTCTTGGAAAGGGTCTTTGTTGAGGTGCTCTGCAGCTGTTCCAGATGATGGCCAGAGTTTTTCTACCCCCCAAGAGGCAGAGAAATAGTAGAGAGAAACCCAGAGAGACGAGGAGTGCCCTTGATATGTCAAAGTCAACTTGACTTTCTCGTCAGCTTGTACTCTTTGAGGTAACGTAGTGAGTTTGAAGCTACTTTCCGGAAGTTTAGCGCTATACTGCCAGTAGTACAAATCTTGCAGTGCCTGGAAACGGCTCAAATGACTGAGCAGGCAAGAAAGCTTCTTTGGCCACTCGGAGTCCTTGATCGAGATTCTGGGCAGTCTTGGGATCATAGCAGCGCTCTGAGAGATTTGAAAATCATCGGCGCCATTCACAGTTATATGGAAATCTCTATTTGACGACCAGATGTTTTCGAGGTTGAGGTTGTGAATGTCATTCAGCTCCCTGGCCAGTAATTGTCGATCCAAATTCTCCCCGTCATATTGGACATGTACTGGTTTGGGTATTACCCACTGATGAAGACTGGCCAGTCTCACCTGGCCCAAAAGCCAGTCTTTGGCGGCATCTGGGTCCAGAAGCTTTGCTTGAGCTTGAAAGGGCTTTACCGATGTCACTTGTAGTTGAGTAGGATGTTGAATGCCAGGTATTGCCCTTTCGGTCGGTGAAACCTCTCTAGTGAAAGCATTATAAACGGCGCCAACTTCAACTCCTTGAGCGCTTCCAATATTTAGTTCAATGCTTTGATAGCCAGCCGTGGCGGTGCATGACTCCCCTCCTTGGTACGAAGCCAAGCTAAAAACTTGAAAAAGACCATCGCCGTAGATCATTGGCGTTTGATTGGGTTGTACCCTGCGCCGAACATAGTCGACAGTTCGTGTATGCGACGGCAGTGATAGATCCATCCCTGAGAACCGTATAAGAGTATCAACCAGCCAATAAGTCAATACCCCCATAGTTTCGCTGCCAAACTGCCTCTCTGAAGCTGTCTCCGTTCTAGAACATGCTGTGATAACTGAACAGCCCTTGGGTTCTGATAACCAGCACTTGTGAATCACGTCTGCATCTCTGGTTCTTTCGACAGAATCTTCAGAGCCACGAGACTCTGCATCGATATCCACTTGCATCATAGAGATATCCAGTTTGTCGAGGCAGCGAGGTGTTAATAAGGCGCCGTCATCATCTCGTCGGAGGCCATCTCCAGAAAAGCAGCTGTCAAGCACAACGGTAGCTCTGAATCCGCTCTTTTCTACCATCCTTTTTATCCATAAACCCAGCTGACGACCAGTGAGGTACGGGCCACCTAAGGCAACATCTGTCATTACCAAGGCTGTGCCGTTGAAGTCATCTTTGTGCTTGCCATCAGGGGGGCCGGTAAATGGTGCCTGTTGGCGAAGCGTACCATGGCCGGAGAAGTGAAAGAACAACAAGTTTTCCCCGTCACCAGCTTCTTTGGCTTCGTTTTCGATTTGCACCAATGCCTGTTGAATGTTATGCCATGTTGGCCAAAGATCTCGGGGCTCAACAGCTCCATCTCCCTCATGTCGGACAGTCGCTGTGAGTGTGCGAATATTGCCTCTAGGTACGCCAATCTTGATCAAAAGGTCTTTTAGGGATTTGACATCCTGAACGCAGCCCCGTAGAGTTTTAGGCCCAGTCGCGGGGAGGCCACCCCCAGCGCGTGTACTGCCTTCGACATAGTAATCACCCCCACAGAGGAGGGCCCATTTTCGAATCATTTTGATTTTAACAAAGAAAGATGAACTAATTAATGTGAACTTTTCTGAGTGTAAATAGGCGGATGAAAAAAGTAGCAAACAAGATACGCACACACATTCACTAGGTATTATTCTAATTTAGTCATAGTGGGCCGGTTCAAGATTGGCATCCGCGATCGTTATTTTGGTAAGTTGAAAGAGCCTAATACTGAAGTGGCATAGCAAAATAAGACCACAGAACCTGGCTTGCTACTCCGTATAGTTTCGCCCGTTGGATTAGTACACTTCAGGTGGGTAAATTTGCACTTTATGCACATCAAGTAGCAGGCCAATTATAGGCGCAGGAAGCTAGGCAGCAAAGATTGTGTAAGATTTTAATTATCTTGTGAGCGCATATTCTCTGCTTACATGTGGGGCGCCAGTGCCTGTTTATTGTACTTGTAATTTCAGCCTCACTATTTAGAACTGTGAGTTGGGCTGCGTGAATCCAATTTTAGTTGGATCCTGGTATATAGGAGTTCATGACATACCGTGCCATGCCTACCGATCCCATTTGTAATGTGCACACGCCCTACACAAGGAAGAAAAAACATTGGGCAGCAAACCATAGGACTTTGAGGCTAAATTTGTGAAAGTGAAGCAGTTAGGCTCATGCCCGTCGGGAAGCCAAACAAGGAGAATCGGAAGCTAGTATGCTTTTGTAAGCTTACTGCATGGTATCGACGTACCATAATTGGTTATAATTCTTTTCAATCAAGGTTTTGATATTTACAATTCCAGGATGACGTTACTTAGATGCGTGAAAATGATTACTTCTTGCACATTATGAATTTCAGTTATGCCTCTCCAGATCAAGCACCATTCTTCCTAATAGGTTAAGTTGGGCTTAGTTGGGCTAAGTTAGGCAGAAATTTTCCAAGGGATCGGAACGTAACAGAAGTTCCTGAATCGACTTCACCCGCCGAGTTCTTAAATCACGTTTACTATGTCTATTCGAAGTTAGCCATTTCGCATTTGTATAACCTCACACTGAGTTAAGCCCTTATTTTTTATCGTCGTCATGCTTCCTTCAGGTAGTCGAAGATACAACCGCTCGCGTTACAAACCAGACAAGAGGAATCATAAGGGTCAGGCTCCACGATCGGTTCCTCGAGTTTCTCTTGCTGCAGAATCTTTGTCGTTTCAGCCATCTGGACTCCCACCATCGGACACTGAAAGCAATGACACTGTTCCAGAAGATGGTTATTTCAGGAGGAGTGAGTTTGGGAAGACAGCCATTGAATACCATCAAACTCTTCAATACTCCTCTGATTCTAGCAGCAAAGATACTCAGCCAAACGGAGGCAGCGATGTTCGAGTGGAAAGATCTGCTAGAAATTCCTCAATAGATAAATTGAAGGATTTGGCGAAAGAGTCCGTCGCCGTAAGGGACTGGCTTGTCGCACGAGAAATCGAGGCGAGAATGTCAGTAAAGGCCATCATGGACGATCTAATGGCTCTCGATGGCTATGAATTTGTCAAGTCGAACTGTCTTTCGCTCCTCAAGAATGGTCCGGATAAGCAAGATGTACAAAACGTCCTTTTCGCAGGCAATCCCGGTCTATGTAAGTATACAATTTTGGTCTGGAGTGTACCAGTCATTGCTTTAAAGTTATTTTCAGTTGGGAAGCAACCTATCACTTAATTGCTTGCCTGTGAATCTGCTTACGGCCTCCCTCATTTGAATTCCACTGACTTTGTTCAGATATAGAGAAGATGGCTAAGCTATACGCCCGACTTATTGAAGCCTTGGTTGGCTTTGAATTCTCCTGGGTAGTAGAGAAACTAGGGCAAAGCTTTCAGCCGGACTCTGAAGTAAACTATCTTCTAAATATGTCAAAAGCAGATGATGTCCCTTGTCAGGTTAGTGCCGGGTATATCTACCTAGTCTTGAACCACTGGACTAACAAATCTATGTTATTAAAGCAGATAATTTTAATTGAGGAAGTCTGTTCTAATTGGAGTGGAATTCAAGCATTAGAGAAAGTTTTCGACGCCTCGAAATCTAGGCATGTGCACATTGTCGCGTGTTGTACCTGGACTTCGGATACCGAGAAGAAAGAATTTTTACAGTCATTCCAAAAGATTTCACGAACTGGAACCATTTTTTATGTCCCTGACTATACGAGGGAACAATTGAAGGTCCTGCTTCTGGAACACATTAGGGAAAGTGGAATGGATATCGAGGACGGCCTTCAAAGTCATAACCTAAAAATGGTTGTGGATATAATCACCCGCGAGCAAGGCCATCCTGGGTTCAAAAACCAGCTTATACTGAAGTCTGCAGTGTCCTCCTTCAAAGAAAACTACGAAAGGCGCACCAAAACTATTTTGGTCCACAAGGCAAAGGACCCTTCACCAGTGTCTTCCTCCCGTGAAGATGGCGCTCCCTCTTCGATGAGCGATGATAGCGACAGTGACGATGACCTTGAAAAACGTTATCTATCACTAATAAGTAAGAGACAGCTCTATGGCTGGGGGCTCCAGTCAAGAGAGAGAGTAAGAAGTCATAAACGGGAGCCTAGCCCTGCTCATTGGTTTCTCACTTATGCGGATATCTTCGGTCGCACCGCCGCTGAATACAAGTCACACAGCAGCGGCTGGCAAAAGCTACACAAGCTCATTGGCCTACAAGACATCAAATCAAGTATCGGGCTGTACTTCAAAGAATCTGAGTACCATCAACACCGTGCACTCCAAGGGCGGGAGTCTCACCATAGGGCTCCAAATCAAGTCTTCATTGGACCGCCTGGAACTGGCAAAACAACAGTGGCCATCTTATTTGCCGAAATTCTTGCAGAAATCGGCCTGCTAGCTAAGAAAAAGGTCGTTGTGAAGCAGCCTACAGATCTCATAGGTCAGTACCTCGGCAGTTCTGAAGCAAAGGTCAAAGAGGCAGTAAAAGAATCACTGGGCGGTGTTCTTGTTTTGGACAAAGCCGACAATCTCTTTTTGACGTCAGGATCTCTGAAAAGTGAGCTCAAAGTCGATGTCTTTCGTATTGCTATTATGGATGCACTGGTTGCCGAGTATCAAAGATGTGAGCGAAATCCGAGTTCAAAGCGACTGACAGTTTTCCTCATTGGGAGTCAGGAAGGTATCGAAGACCTTATTCGAACAGGGAACCCAGGACTCTCTGGATTGTTCCACCTAGAAGGGGCCTTCAGGTTCCAGCCGTACTTAGACGACCACCTCTGCCAGCTTGTCAAGTACCACCTTGCCGAGAAAGGCGTGACTGCCTCCGCGGAAGCGACTGAAACCATCATGCAAATGATAACTATCGCTAAACACCGCCCTAACTTCACTAATGCTACTGCTGCACAGGGTTTCGCAGAAGATGCTCTCATGAGGTATCGCGCCAGATTACTCTCTGAGGATTCCCAAAATCCTTATACTGTGGACCGCAACGCCCTCGTGGAGCCTAAAGACTTCGATCCGGATCATGATCGGTTGGAACGGGCTCATGGACGTTTCAATACTTTGTTCTCTGGAATGCAGGGGGTTGAGTACATCACGGAGATATTTCAAGGTTATCAGACCTTAGTTTCGCAACTTCGGAAACGCAAGCAGGATCCTCGCCCCTATATCCCCCTTTCCTTTGTTTTCAAAGGCCCACCGGGTACAGGAAAGACAACAGTTGCACGCAAAGTGGCTGATATTTTCTATGAGATGGGTTTTCTATCTTACCCCGACATGATTGATTGTTCTGTGGAGCAACTTGTGTCCGGACCAGGCCGGGTGGAGGAGATTTTCGAACGTGCCCTTGGCAAAGTTCTATTCATTGGCGAGGCGTATTTATTGCTGCGAATCAGAGGAGGCGCTTTTATTGGCGAGTTCGTTGACTGCATGACGAAGACACGTTTTTCCGGTAAGCTCATTGTGGTACTGGCAGGCTACGAGGAGGAGATGAGCGATCTCCTCATGGCAAATCGTGGACTTGCGAGCCGCTTCCCCACCAGCATTACCTTCCAGCGCATGAAACCGACAGATTCAATTGCGTTATTAAGTGAACTTGTCGGCAAGGTCGGTGTGGAAATTTCAGGGCTTGAACCAACAGACTATATGCGTGGACAAGTTGTACGACTTCTCAGCCTTCTTGCTAAAACTAAGTCATGGGCAAATGGTAGAGACGTCGAAAGCCTTTCCCAGCAAGTGATCCATCACGCCTTTACAAAGGTTATCCACAAGTGTCAGCCAACAAGAGGGAGAGTTACAGTGGTAGCTGAGGACGTAATGCTGATGTTAGCAACCCGATTTGCAAGAGCAAAGGAAGAGGATGTTCGAATGAAAGTGGCCCAGGATATGGAGATTGAACAAAGAAGGTTGGTAGAAGAATGAATTAATAAGCTATTAAGATTGATATATTTTCTTACTCTTCAAGGTATTTATAAAAAGATTTATAGTTCTTATAGAGTATAAACACCTCATCTCATGCATGCACAATATGAACAAAGAGACTGACCTGAAGCAACAGAATTCGTTTCAGAATATCACACTCACGAGTCAAGAGTAATCGCTCTGCTGCTCAGTCGCTTAGTAGCCTTTATGACAAAGCTCCAGCAGAAGTTCCGTCACTGTCAAAAGTTGGCGAAGCGATAAAATGCTTAGTGGTGGCTAATTGAATGAAGAGAACTAAAAAGCATTCTCTAATATGTAGCTCTTGTTGAGCTTCAATATTCTTTGTCGCAGCTGCATATAATGCAGACTCTGCCACAACTCACAACAAAGGAGCCTTTACAAGTTTGTGAGATATGATCAGTCACTCTCTTCGCCAAGGACTGAAGGGTTCACGTTATACCCATGAACCAAAGTCATGATAGACATTCACCTTTTCTTGAGACAACTATAAATGCGCCCTTATGGCAACCTTTTCCATGCTAATTCATCTTGAACCTTTTCTCACTCATCACTGTGGTTCTCTCATAGACTTTCGTACTCGATTCTGTGATATCAACCCATCTTCCTTCTATTCCTACACCACTCTCGTGTCTCTCTCAGCTTGAGGAACATGCCAAACTCTCACAATGCTGGCCTTTCGGGTACCCCACCTGTCCCAAATGTCCGGTTCTTCGTCTACTTGGACGAGTCCAACTTCCGAATCAGTGGTGAGGCTGAGAACAAGAAGCGCCGTGGAGTTCATCCCAAAGCCCCTTTGAGCTGGCATTACGATATCCGTGTGCTCAAGGGTATCATCCGCAAACACTCCGCAATGAACGTGGACGAGAAGTTGAAATTCATGATTTATGGATCTAACATTCAGCATGGTCTTGTTCATCGAGATCTGGAGCTTCATACTTCAAAGGTTACGACTTTCGCTAGGCGAAACAATCGAAGAGAGAAAAAAGTCGATACTTCTCTCGTCAGCGACATGACGGCACAGGCAGCTGATTCTCAGAACTTCGGGCGGTCTGCTGTTTTCGCTGTTATTTCCGGTGACAGCGACATGACTCCCACCGTAGAGCGTGCTACTCGACGCGGACATGCTGTGCACGTCTGGGCTTGGCAAGACTCTTTGTCTGGTGAATATCGAGTACTTGAGCAACAACGCGTTATCAGCCTGCATCTTCTTGACGAATTCTTCAATGATCTTACTATGCGCAACTCTGATGTTCCTGTGGGGAATATGTCAATCCCTCCTAATGCCATTGTGTTTCCTAAGCACTGGAAGATCTCCCCCGAGATTTACTATGCTATTAGGCACCAGCTAGCTCATGGCAAATTGGTTTCGATCAAGAGATCAAATGGTGCGAGAGATTACTGCAATGGTGTTGCTTTTCTGCCTGATAGCGGCTTTCCGGATCAGGATGTCTTGTTTCGCTGTGTGCTGAAGAACCTCCAAGACCAAAGGGCTGCACGCCATGAGCTTCGCCGAATATTTTCATGGCTCAGACCAGCTCGAGATTCTTGGTTCCTAATCCTCTTGGATCAATTGATGTCGTCCTCATTTCTTCTTTTTTTTTTTTACTTGAGCTTTTCAGGCATTGAGGTCTGGAAGTCGTTGGGTGATGTGACTTCCATTTGGAGAAATGATGCATTTGGAGGTCAATTGGTGTTTGGGTTTTGTTAACAGGTCTAGATCTATGTTTCGGCTTGGTTTGCTTGGGTTTTTATGTTAGGGTTGCCACAGATAGACTGCAGAATGGGAGTGTTTGAACGAATGGGAATAAATTATCCTTGCGGCGTGCAGTACTTGTGAATTCGGAAAGATATGTAAATGAAATGCTAGCACCTTTAAATAAATTACCCCGTGGAGTTCTGTCTCTATTACTGCAAAAGCCGGGTATCCTCGTCCAAAACACCAAACAGACTTCCGATCTCCTTTCCAATCATCCGCAGTTCGTCTGCAACCTGTCCTGTGACAAGAGCATACGCATAAAGCAGTGCATAGTCTTTCTCCTCCACGAGCAACTCATGCGAATCACTTCTCTCACCAACCTCGTTAATTAATCTTCTAGGATGCTCTTTCCTGAACTCAAAGATCTTGCTCAACAGGTTCTCGCGTGCTAATACAATGCTCGGCGTAGCGTCAGCGAATGGATACTCCAGCATCGTTGAGCTAGCAACCACCTGAAAGGCCTGGCAGATATGATCACACAGAATAGCGCGCTCACGAGCTGTATACTCAAGCAACGCCCTCTCACCTTCTGTGAGATGGCCCTTTCGACATGCAACGAGACTCATGTTGTAGAAGCCATCGAGGATACGCATAGTGCTTTTCAGAACACGGCCGTAGACTTCCATGGGGAACGGGCCCCGTAGCTCGAACTCTGAAGCTGCAGCAAGCCTCAGGCTATCCAGGTTTGCAGCATACCTTTGTAAAGCAGCTTGCTCGCCTGACTTGAGATAGCTTTGGGATCCTTCACTGCGGAACAGTACTGTGAGAGGGCCTCGCTTCCAGATAAGACCCATCTGTAGATGGAGCACAGAAAGACTCTCCTTGAACTTCCGGCGGGCAGAAATGGGCCATATAAGTCGGCAAACCACCAGGCCCCAGATAATACCTGCTGTAACAGCGATAGCGCGACGCTTTGCAATCTCCATGATATCAGGTTGGCTGAACTGCCCATCTTCAGTTGTATCATTCCCATCTGCTTTCCTCTTCACTCTGTACGCGTACAGTGTAGAAACATTGTAAGCAAGAAGACTAATCCTCCCCAAAGAAGCCTTGCCATGCTGAATAACAAGGTAAAAGTTTATGAAACTCGTCAGCCAGCCAAGAGGAATCAGAGCCAAGGCGTAACCATGGCTTATCTTCCAGTTTATCACGGAGAATAAAGCACCAAATAGTGTGCCGATGAAACGAGCAAGGCTGACAGTGTTGGCAGCTCCGACTGTGAAACTGCACACGATTATGAAGGACAGAAGACCCCATTCGCCGCGCCACTCGGTGTACAACTCTCTCGTTTCCTCGAGGAAGGCTAGCATCGCCCATAGAGCGGCTCCTATTCCAACTTTGAGACCGAACTGAACTGCTTGAAGTTAGCGAGTGGGGGATTGGAGCTAAGGGCTAAGGGAGGAAAGAAAGCTCAGGACCTTGATCCTAAAAGCAGGCTAACTTGGCATAAGTTTAGGATGTCTTTGCAAAGTTTGGGATACCTCTTGCTGGGTTTATTTTGATCACTTATATCAAGGCCTGATGTTTTCCTGCTCTCTGGAAGGGAAACTTACTATCATCTCGTGCCATTTTCTTAAACAGCGCAGAGAGGTTTCTCCAGAACCAAGCCAGTATCTTATTCAGATCAGGCGCATTATACCACGTCCTCAAATCCACCGGCGCAGGAACAGCAGCTGAGCCATCAGGTACACTAACAGACCTCTGTCTCGTCCGCATCAACGTATCAGCCTCCGCAGACTCAAACAGTCTGATCGCTTTATTCCGATCTTCTTCAACACCAGTCTTCCACCAGAGCAGCCACCTCCAGCTTCGACTCTTGCGTATAATCACATACTCAAGATCATCCAGAACATCAAGGTATTGAAGAACGTCTTCGCCGAAAGATTGAAGGCTGAAAGTGAAGTGGCCGCAAGCAGCTGCAACTTCTTCGAGATTAGCGCGTGTTGACTCGTGTGATGAAGCCATCTGCTCTATTCGGTCGTAGAGACCTTGCAAGGCATCTGATCTCGCGGTGTCGAATGTGCTCAACGAGTCCATCAAGTTGCGCCGTAGATCTTCGTCAACGTTGATTTCGTAGTTGGGCGGCTGTCCGAACTGAGGCTCGTGCAGGATTCTGCAGAGATTCTGTCGCACGCCTGTCATAGACATGGTGATCGATTCGTTAAACTGCTCAAACAGCTGGCGCGCCGTATTCGGTGAAGCTGTTCCCGATCCCAATACTTTTGGGCTGAGCGGCTTTGGATGCTTGAGCTGTTCAAGCTGAGTGTTGGTCGCATTCCTCAAACCACCCAGCGCCTGTGCCAACGTCTCCATAGACCTTGCAACAGTCCTCTCATGCTCGTAAATCTCTTCGTGTCCAAGAAAATAATGCTCAAACTTGGCTTCTCTCATATCCTTCATCATCTGAGCATACGATTTCGCATAATGTGTGGATGCCGCCGTGAATCCATCCGATACAAGCCCCTCTTCAGACCCGCTGAGGAAGCTGTTGGTGATCATGTATAGCATGTCTCCCAGCGGTATCGAGACGCGATTCATCGTTTCTCGCAGTGACGTGCGGGCGCTCGTTCGCCAGAGCAGTAAGTTCACCGCCGTGGTAGTCGTGATGCCCATAACCAGCATTTTGAACACCTGGAGAACCTTCTCATTAGAGAATACGTTCGACATTACGTGGCTTTCTTTGGTCACGACGCCGATTATCGCGAGAGCGGCAAGGGTACTGCCGACGTTGACGAGCGGGTTCAACATCCTTTGTTTCACCCATCCCATAAACCCAAACCCACCGCCGATAAAGATCACAACAACCAAAACATGTGATAGCGTCACCAAATGCATGGTTGACCCAAAAAACACAGAAGTAACCATTGAAAGCAGCGAAACCGTCTCCGCGTAAGCAACCGCCACAACAGCAATGAGAATAGCCTCAATCATCGACCCCACCGACCTCGCAGGGTGAAAATACACCGTAATAGTAGCAACGACATGTTTACCCTCCGGCTTGCCCAGAAAATTCGCTAGAAATGGTACAAAAGTCGCAAGGCTGGCGATGGTGTAGGCAACGGTGCACTTTAGCACGCCACGGCCATTGGGCGTGTTGAGCCAGAGTTGAGTGCGCGCCAACGAGTCGGAGATGCCATTTCGGATGGTCTCGCTTAGAGGTGGCATGTCGTGAGGCGGTGACTATGGGTTTGTCATGATGTTGGTGTTGGTGTTGATGACGATAAAAGTATGATGCCGTAGTTTCCGGGCTGAGTGGTTTGATGGGGTCATGTGATTGGTCAGATGGTGAGATTAGGTGGTTGGTTGGTTGAAAACGTCAGACTCGTTTTAGCTTTGACATCCACTCACTTACGTTTAGGGACTTGGCCTCATACCAGTATCATTGCTCAGAAATAAGGTAAAGCTCAGACTGCAGAATGAGTGCGTCAACTTTACAGCCATTACAAAATGCCGCAAGACAGCTTTTGAAGATATTTGCTAAGTTCAACTAAACCGCACTAAACTTAGAGTAGTTCTTAAAAGAGGTTTTCATAGCCCAGACCAGACGATGTGTCTGCAAAATCTTAATATAAAAAAGCGTTTATTTTCCCCAGAACTTACTCACTGGAAAGTTATTTCGGGTGCCCATTTATAAAAGTCAATCAATAAGGCTCCCACTTAGAATGAAGAGAACCCCATTAACTTTTATATCTCTCGCTCAGAAATCATAGGCTTTCAAGATGATTTGGTTAAACTTCATATTTCCAAAGTCAAGATAAAGAGGAACATATATATAAACCAGCCGCAAGGTCGATTTTGGGACTTGAGCATGCAACCCATTTTATTCTCGTCGCAGCATATCACTCACAAAAATGGTCCGTCACGACGACACCGACTCGCTAGGTCGGGAAAAGACCCCGTCACTGAACTTTGAGACTGCTTTCCCCTATGTTGATCTTTCTTTAGAAGACGACATTGCGGACGCCAATAGGCCCTCGCTCATTGTTCCCTCACCCGACAGGCCCTCATCCCTTAGGTCCTTATCCATTCGGTCCTCATCCATTGGGCCCTTGTCTCACCTATCAAGGCCATTCCCCATAAACCACGAGTCAGACTGGCGTGCAAAGCTCTGCGTCCTTGGCTCATTCCTCTTTCTCTTTTGCTCCTCTGGTACGTCTCTCATCACCCCTTTTGCATCAACAAGCATCTGATGGAATTGTCTCAACTCGAGTCGTTCTCTCACTCCCTGTTCCCTATCACATTTGACTAACACCGAACCCCAGGTTTTAGCGGCTCTCTCGGCACAATCCAATCATATTTCAAGACCTGCCAACTCAAAAACTATACCAACAGCGAAATCGGCTGGATTCTCGGTACATATCTATTCCTCGCCTGCATCCCCAGTTTCCTCTACGGCACCCTGCTCGACCGCTACGGCCCTCGACTCCTAAGTGCAGTCGGAGGTACCTTCTCAACAGCCACTTTTCTCATAATGGGGCAGTGCAAAACATATTGGCAGTTCATGCTATGCTTTGGTGTCTTTGGCAGTATCGGCGCCGGCATCAACTGCACTGTTGCTGTTGGAGTAGTGGGAAAGTTATTCGCTCGTAAGCAGGGCTTGGCTATGGGCATCGCTGTGACGGGAGCTTCCCTTGGCGCCACCATCTTTCCACTTGTTCTTGAGTCGACGTTTGAGAATCTTGGTTGGGTTTGGTCCATGAGGATCGTGGCGATAGTCATTGCCTCCTCGACGAGTATAGGATTCCTCTGTTTTCTACCCTTCGACCGACTCGTCGTATTGACCGATAACTTTGACACATTTGGCAATCTGGGTTCGGCATTTGATCTCTCGGCATGGAAGAGCTCCGGCTTCATTTTCGTGTCTTGCAGCCTCTTCCTGGTGGAGTTTGTCAACTCTGGCGTATTCGGTCTGCTCCCAGCTTTATCAGTTGCCACTGGTATGACTGCCCAGGACGGATTCAGCCTTCTTTCGGTCATAGGCGGGATCTCATGCCTCAGCCGCTTAACCATAGGCCTTTTAAGTCATTACATCGGAGGGGTCAACACAATGGTCGGCACAATGGTGGTAATGACCATTCTGATGCCCCTTGCCTTCGCCTCCTGCACTACAGGCGGCGGACCGAGCGGACCAGCATTTCTTTACACATTCGCAGCATTTTGGGGTTTCCTCTCGGGATCTTTCTACACAGTGGCTCCAATGTGCATCGCCAGAACATGCGATCTAAAGGAATTTGCAAGATATTATGGTATGTATCTCATCAACTGCTTTTGGGAATGTGACTAACAATTGCCCAGGTTCTACCAACTTGCTTGTAGGAGTATCGTTGCTGATCGGTAACCCTTTGAGCAGCGTTGTGTTGGAGAAAGCGGGCGCACAGACTCTGGCATACCTCTATCTCGGCATTATCCTTGCGGCAATGGTGTCGATTATAGTAGCCCGTGGACTTATTCTAGGGACCTTCACCAAGCTGTGGGTAAGGATCTAGAAGGATGTCTGTTGTAGACTTACACTTTTTTTGATGTGTACAAAAATGCAATTAACAAGGATGAAGGGGAAGGCATCTATATATGGCGCAATGGGTTATCCATTGTGGTATAACATCCAAGTTCTTAGCTAGATGTGTTTTTGGCAGTTGAGATTTGTGGTTGAGAGTTTATGTTCACCAGATAGATCTAAGTTTGCACATTATTTATGAATCGGAAAACAATTAATGTTGAATAATGTTTCGTAACAGAAATGCATCAAGACAGCCTTGGTATCTCGATGCAATGAAACCCTCTAGGGAAGGGAAGGAATCTAAGGGTCTTGATCCTAGATGACAAAAAGACAAAGGCCACTTAGCATGATTTTAGTATATATTTTACTGAATTTATTCAACACCTATATTAAGCTCTGATGTTTTCTTTCTTGCTCTCGAGGACCCATGATGATCCGAAGTCGGTCGTCGGATCGACTTCACGCCGGCTCGTAGGTCATAGCGCGCAGTTCGCCGTTCAGCTCGGCATCTGCACCAGTAAGAACATTGCATGTTATCTAATCGATCTGATCTCTCTCCAGCATCGCGCATTAGATCCAAGCCATCAAACTCTTGGTGGCGTGTTTGCGGTATCAATTCCGCTAATACGAGCTCAAAGTCCCTCTCTTTGCTTCCATTCAAATGAGATGAGATGTTTCATAACAATGTTTAAGCAGAAGTAATGTTACAATTAATTCACATTCTTGTTCACACAAAACATAGCGGACGCTTCTCACAAAAACACCAACAGATGTTCGGATGTGAAGTTTAATTTTGGCAAGGTATAAAGTTTACGAGGCTAGCGCTCTAGGCCGGAATGCATCGTTGTGCTGACTGCCGACCTTGATGGGGTCTGTGCTGTCACTGCCTGTCAGCTGAGGTGATTCCGGGCGTTCCATAACAACGAATATTTATAAGACGAGATGCTGCTGTCAATCTACGTCCAGATTGTAGTGCTCAAGTCCAAGTAGACATGGATAAGCAGCCTCAAAAGGTGGCTGTCATCGGCCTCGGTGGGTATTTCGAGTACCTCACCTCAATTGAGACGGCACTGACACAATCCAGGCATCGCCGGCCTCGTCGCTGTCAAAAATATGCTCGAGGTCGGTTTCGACGTAACTGGATTCGAGCGCAGTGAGTATGTCGGAGGTCTTTGGCATTACACCGAGCAAGACAAGACATCAGTCTTACCGAGTAAGCACACAACATAGAGCAGTACACGATGTGTCGCTGACATGCTTGAGGTACCATCATCAACATCTCCAAGGAAAGGGTACTTAGTTTATCTTATTCACTTCATGTCTCACCAAAAATGCTAACTATTGCAGGCTGCCTTCACAGACTTCCCATACCCAGACTCCACACCAAGCCATTGCCCGTCCGCCAAAGTGGAAGAGTACATTGAGTCCTACGTGGACCACTTCAACTTTCGCGATAAGCTCCGTTTAGGCGTATCGGTGGAAAAGGTACGACGCGATGACGAGGGTAACCGCTGGGTTATAGACATCCAGGGCTCCCAGCCTGAATATTTCGACAAGGTCGTCATGGCGACGGGCGGAAACAATCGTCCTCATATTCCCAACGTTGACGGCATGGAACAATTTGAAGGCGAGGTTCTGCATTCTCGTGCCTTCAAACGGTGTGTTACTACGACCTTGATTGATGCGCAGATTGACTGACGATGATGGCAGGCCTGAGCTCTTCAAGGGCAAGCGAGTGGTTGTTGTCGGCGTCTCCAACACGGGCGCAGACACAGCCGCAGCTCTTTGTGGCCATGCAGAAAAAGTATGGCTATCTCGTAGTCACGGTGCTATCGTGGTGGGTTGCCCATAGTCAACTCCAAGTCGCGTTGCTCATTGTCGGAGATCCCACGAAAGCGAGATGGCATCCCATTCGATCACACCCTCACGGCGCGCACAATGGCCTTTATGGGAATGTTCGAGAGTAAATTTCCTCGTCTGTACGAAATCATCTTCAACGCCATCTGCAAGAAAATGCAGGACAACGCGTTCAAGATGAGGGCCGAATGGGGTCTTTCTCCTGCAGATTCCGTCCTGCACACTCTGCCTGTCATATCGGACAACCTCATCCCTCTGCTCGAGTCGGGCGACATCACCTGCATTCCAAAGATAAAGCGCGTCACGGGGCCCAGAGAGATTGAGCTCACGGACGGAACGCGTCTAAATGTTGACACGATCATCTGGTGCACCGGATACAAGGCAGACTTCGGCCTCCTAGACCCGAGCGTTGATCCCACGCGCAACACAACGCCAAAATGGGCAGAAGCAACCGGATCTCGTGGAAAACCGCTTCCACGACTTTACCAGAACGTGTTGTCGCTCGATCACCCAGATTCACTGGCCTTCATGGGCAATGTCCTCGTCGCAACAAGCGCATTCCCCATCAGCGATCTCTGCACCATGGCAATCGCACAGATCTGGAAAGGAAACTCTCCCCTTCCCTCAATTGACGAAATGAACCGCGCCACGGACAAACAGCACGAGTTGATCTGCAAGCTCGCCAACGAGGGCAGCGTATCGCCTGGGTGGTTGCGACAGGCTGACTGGCTTGCGTGGGCTGACAAGGCAGCTGGGTCGCAGGTGTACGAGTATCTCGGATGGGGGTTGAAAGGCTGGAGGCTGTGGTGGAGTGATCGCGCTTTGTATAGGATGTTGATGGATGGGGTCTTTACGCCGTTTGTGTGGAGGGTTTTTGATGGGGAGGGTAAGAGGATGAAGTGGGATGGGGCGAGGGAGGCGATTGAGAAGGTTAATGCTGAGTTAGCGGCTGCAAAGGCGAGGAATAAGGATAAGAAGAGTCAGTAGATGGACATGGCTAGGTAGAGATGAGCGGGTTGCAGTAGAAGCTTGACGAATGTGGTGGAGCGCAAGCTAAGAGGCTAAGATCTGACGAGATAATTTAAGCATAATCATCATGAAGATCGCTCAGTGTCCGTTCCGACCGGGCGCTGAATGGTTCCGTTTTTGCTGCATTTGTCATGCCCACCTCTTTGTACACCGTCTTGGCGAGAAGTTGTGGATGTCCAACAGACCAGCCGTAGGTTGGAAGCTGAAGATAATCGTCGTCGTTGAACCGACCCTGGGTGCATCTTACTCAGATATGGAATGAGTTAAGCCGAAAAACGTTATATCAACGTTATTACAACGTTATGGATTCATATGATCCTGCAAGTCTTACTCTGCATGATGCGACAGAGGGTGAAAAGTGAGTATAAATGGCAGGGTAAGCCATGATCAATTGAGCATCTCAATCACTCCAATTCTAGCGTGCACGAACATCAAACTTTATCAAGGTCTTGATACAACCCGAAAACATGTCTCAACTCAAGAGTTACACTTACGAAGGCGTCGGCGAGTTTCTCACCAATTTCCTCAACTACGCGCAAGCTGTCCGTGTCGGTGATCAGCTCCACCTCAGTGGTCAAGGTACATCACCACGCTTCTCCAATCTCTCACCAACAAATACTGACAGATATCTCCAGGCGGCTGTTTTATTAAAGATGGCGACCTAGTCTTTGCAGAAACTCAACTTGAGCAAATTGACTTGGCCTTCGAAAATGTAGACAAGGCGCTGAAGGTCGCTGGTGGCAAAGGCTGGGAGCAGGTCTTCAGAGTGAACTCGTATCACACGGAAATCACGCCTGAAGTCGGGCAGAGAATGGCGGAGAATTACAAAAAGTGGATGCCTAATCACAAGGTCATTTGGACGCAGATTGGAGTGAGGCAACTTGGTGTTCCGACCATGTACTGCGAGATTGAGGTGTCAGCTTATGATCCTGAGGGGGCAAAGAAAGAATAAGCTTCAAAAATGGACAACACAGACCAAAAGATATAAACTGAATGAGAAAACAATCCACCAAGCGACACTATAGCGACGGACCACTAATTAATTTATATCAATCACTGATCAACGACAGCACAACCTTTTCCTGCCTTCGACTTTTTGCATGCTTCTCTAGGGTAGCACCAAAACCAGTGACGCAGCATGCTGACTAACAATTCCGAGATCGCCTCTGCCTCATTTAGGTTTAGTGCGGGTCAACCATTCGCGCAAGAAGGATCTTTTTTTCCTTCGCGACATCATCGTTTCATCCACCGCACAAAGAACATCTGCATCCCCAACGACACAAAATGCCTCCGCGCAACAACAGGCCGCGTAACTCGCGTCCAAGAAATGACCGACCTCTCCGCCCCGAAGCCGACAGCTATCGACCCGGCGACAGGTACGGCCTGCCTCCTCGCCCGCCGCCCCGCGACAATTATGACCACGCCGATTCATACCGCCCGCGCGTGCCGCAAGGCGACTTTACCTTTCGTGTAGACAAGCCAGCTGGCATGCCTGATTTCCCGACCGATTATCGTGGACCATCTGATAGAAGAGGGCCGCGCCGCGATGGTGGTCGTGGAGGCCGAGGTCGGGGCAGAGGAGGAAGGAAGTGGCAACCCCCGCCTCACCCGTCTGAACGCGCTTTGGTATCTGGAGCAACTGCGAATATGCCTGAGGAACGACTTGGCGAAGAAGGCGCTGCCAAATACCGCGATGTCGAAGAGCTATCAGACGACGACGAGCTCGAAATGGACATTTCTTCATCCTCCGAAACAGAAGGACCTTCCAAGAAACGTGCCAAAACAGGAGACGATGAATCTGGCGATGCTGCACCTAAGTGGTCAAATCCCGATCCCTACACCGCCCTCCCATGCCCCGACGAGAGCACCCGCAAGAAGCGGGATATGGTCAAGCTGATCCGAAAAGCGCGCGTGGAAGACCAGTCGGATAAACTAGCTGCTTCAACCGAAGCCGAGGACTTTATCTCGTTTGACCTGACAGAAGATGAAGAGAGCAGTGAAGAAGAAGAGGAAGCACCGCCGCCTCCCCCGCGTGAACCACCACCGCCACCGCCTCCGAACGCGCCCTCTGGACCGAAAGCTGAGACTGCGCGTTTGCCCGAGAAGCCGCGGGCGCCTGCTAATGGGACTCTGGATACGGCGCGAAGAAATGATTCGCTTGGATCTCGTAAGCGAACTGCGGACGATGAGATCAAGCCTCCCGATTATGGACAGTTGAAGAAGGCGACGACGAAGCCTTCGAAGGGTGCGCTTTTGCCCAGTTGGCAGCCGAAGGCAACGGAGGACCCATGCCCTTGGGACACTGTCGATCACTCTGCTACCATGAACATGCCATTCCGGTAAGTGCAGCATCCTTTCTACCACCCACCTTCGCATTGCTGGCCAAGGTTCCCCCTCGCTCCTGTACTCGGACTAACGTTTGCAGATTACACAAAGAGATTATCGACTTCTACGAATACGTCAGACCCCGCGATTTCGAACAGCGAATCCGCGACAACCTCGTCGAGAACCTTCGAAAGGCGATGCGACGCGACGGAAGGAACTTCGCGAGCGCCTCGGTCCACCCCTTTGGTTCCTTCATGTCTGGCCTCTACCTCCCCACCGCAGACATGGATCTGGTCGTGTGCTCCGCAAGCTTCATGCGAGGCGGTCCCCCGACATATCTGTCAGCAAAGAGCTGGCTGTACAAGTTCCAGAAGTTCCTCACCAGCCAACACGTAGCCGACCAACACTCCATCGAGGTTATTGCCCACGCTAGAGTTCCGCTGGTCAAATACGTTGACAAGCAGACTGGTCTCAAGGTCGATGTATCATTTGAGAACTTGGGCGGTGTCAACGCCGTCGACACTTTTCTTGAGTGGAAGGCCCAATATCCTGCTATGCCTATCTTGGTGACTGTGATCAAACATTTCCTGCTCATGCGTGGTCTGAATGAACCTGTAAATGGAGGAATCGGTGGTTTCACAGTGATTTGCTTGGTTGTCAGCATGTTGCAGCTTATGCCACAGGTCCAAAGTCGAAACCTCATTCCGGAGCATCATCTCGGCGAGATGCTTCTCGAGTTCTTCCACCTCTACGGGCGCGAATTCCGCCACGACACCAACGCCATCTCCCTGACCAGACCAATTGGGTATGTCCGAAAGGTATGTCATGCCACACTTCCTTGCCGTTTCTTCTCTTACTAACACTCCCAGTCCGAGGTCCGAAGCCTCACGTACAAGAACTACGACCGCCTCTCCATCATCGACCCCAACAACTCGGGCAACGACATCTCCGGCGGCTCATCCAACACCGTAGCGATCCTCGACCGCTTCAAAGAGGCGTTCAAACACTTACGCGAAAGAATGGACGATATTGCCCGTGATCCCAACAAGGGCAACATTCTCGAAGTGATTCTCAAAGGCGACTACTCCTCCTTCAGAATGCAGCGTGATTTCCTCCGCCACGTACACGAGAAGCATATCGGACCTTGTTCTTCCTGATCCCACCTTTCCTGGACACGATCAAAAAGCCCATATTGATACCCCCCAATCGGTTGTGCATGTTATCTGATGCTGGAGTTTTTTGTGTCTTTTTGCCGGTTATGGACATTTAGACGGGGGAGGTTTTACCTGGCTTTGGAAGACGTCATGATCTTCGCATTTTCTTTTTGTTGTTATTCACCTTGTATTGTGTATAGTAACGCCGTGATGAAGGGGGATTATTGTTTTTGGGACTGGCGCAGATTACATTTCCATCGAAAGGCGCTCACGCATCGGCCTAGTGGCCTAGAATTGGACGACAAATTTATTCACCACGA
This sequence comes from Fusarium circinatum, assembly GCA_024047395.1. Lineage (NCBI taxonomy): Eukaryota > Fungi > Ascomycota > Sordariomycetes > Hypocreales > Nectriaceae > Fusarium > Fusarium circinatum. Next base: position 3,664,768 of record CM043923.1, on the reverse strand, counting down.
CCCGAACTTGATCTACTAACCTATGCAGTGACATGACACACACACCACTACGCTGACGATACTTGCAGATTTGCTTTTATTTGAAAGAGTGCGGAATGCATTCGACGTCCTTTCTTCGGTTTATAGCTGTTGAAAAACTCGTTGTTTTTTGGACAACACTTTTTCTCACTGCTTCTCTGCTATATGCAGGGCTGTGGAGAGGATTGAGATGGTCATTGGGTTGAGGTTGAGATCTGGTGGACGAGGTGTTGAAGGGGAATGAGGGACAGGAGGTTGCAGGATCAGGATATTACTGATGGAGTTCAGCCCAAGACACCAGAGTGGAATACAACATCTGACTTTAGATAGTTATACCTGATCCGTTTTGTTATTTAGATAAACATCTTGAGTTTTATTGTCCTCAAAGCAAATTAGATCTTAGATGCAGATCCATGCAATTCTTTAATTAATCGCCGTGGAACTATTGACAGTGGCGTCGTCTTAGCCTCAGACTATTGACTCTAGCTCAGGACACCAACGTTCTTAAGTCTGAACCTCCCCTGATTCAACCCCATTTCTTTCCTTTCCTCACTTCTTTATTCTCCGCGGCCATCAAAATGCCTTCAACAAAGTCCATCGCCGTCGTCGCGACCCTCGCAGCAAGCGTCACCGCATCCAACTGCAAACCAACCCCAAAACCCACCACCACCACCTCAGCTACCACTACAACATCATCATGCCCCGCCTACACGCTCATCTCAGAACCAGCCGAAGACATAAACTGCAACGTACGCGGCGATCCCCAAGAGGGCCAAAGCCAAGTCTTGGAGAGTTTGTACCTAGATGATTGCGCGCAAAAGTGCAAGGAGTTTGATCTGTTCAACTGTGAGCTTATTAGCTTTGTGGAGCCGGCTTCGGCAGAGGAGCAGGGAAGTTGTACGCTTTATCCGGATACTGAGATTGTGAAGAGGCCGAGGGGGGGAGAGGTTGTTTATTATGATTCGAGGTGTTTTGCGTGTTATACTAGGGGTGGTAGGGGTGGAAGGGGAGGGGGGAAGTTGAGGGGGAGGATTAGGAGGAGTTAGATGTGATCTGATGTTTGGGTTGGTGATGGTGTTTTGGAGGTTGTGCTTTTCGGGCGGTTCTTATGCTGTCAGTTTACGGTCACATTTTCTATGGACTGGTTGAATCTCATTCTAATACAGTAAATATATATGTCCAATGTCTTATGAATCTTATCAGATAAGCACCTCAAGATCTTGGCATTGTCTAAAAACAGTAAGCGACCGATCGGTTGTGAACCTTGATGGATCCTCCACTGGAAAAGAATTGGTCCAATAGAACTGGCGACATTATTAACGTCAACTTTGATCCGCTGCACATTTTGCATTTTGTCAAACTATCTTTGGTAACTGCAGCGAGGCCGATTCAAGAAAACAAGTACGTTTCCGCAACGGTGATGGAGACTTTGGCTAATCGGTGACTTTAGTGCTTGACTACCTTTGGGGCGATACGAGTAAAGAGGAGAAGAGGTTGATACGAAAACTTGGTGAGTTACTCCAACCTTTCGACGAGAACGGCGACTAAAACTGAGCAGATTTCTTTATTCTTGTAAGAGAGCTCTTGTTGATTGAGACGGAATACTGATCGAAGAAGACCTTCTGTTGCTTTAGCTTCTTTTTCAACCATCTTGGTATGCTTCCTCATTACAGTATCCATGACACTCTTCTGACGTTGGAGTCACAGACAGACAAGCCTTTGCGAATGCATATGTGAGTCCACCAAAGAAACTCGTGGAATGACTTGGACTGACTGTATGATAGGTAGCCGGCCTCAAAGAAGCCCTCGACCTGAGTGGCAACCAATACAATGTTCTCCTCTCCATGGCCTCAGCAGGGTACGAATTTGCCCAAATCTCCAGTTCATAATCAACTGACAGATCGGGTAGAATGCTGGTTGGCCAAATACCTAGCAGTATAATCATCCATAAGATTCGTCCCCGAATATGGATGTCTTCCATGGTCGTCGTGTGGGCAGGCCTCACCGTGGCCAGTGCAGCTTGCAAAACATATGCTCAGCTCTGCGCCGTTCGTTTCCTGATGGGCCTGGCTGAAGCAAGTACATATGCTGGCTCGATTTATATCATGGGCTCTTGGTAGTAAGTCTAATGCCTCCCCATTTCACTAGCAAAGCTCACGATATGACAGCAAGTCCAACGAAATCGCCAAACGAACTGCCATGTTCACAGTTGCTGGTCAAGTTGGTAAGATGTTTGCCGGAGCTATGATGGCTGCCATCCATGAGTCAATGGAAGGCCATGCCGGACTTGAGGGCTGGCAGTGGGTGTTTTTGATCGACGGCATCATCACTTTACCTGTTGCTGTCTTTGGCTTCTTCTTCTTTCCGGATGTACCTGAGTACACTGATGCTTCATATCTGAGCGATAAGGAACGACAACTTGCGCTTGATCGACTGCCACCTAAGAAGGAAGACGGTCATGACATACAGGCGTGGAGTCTTGTGAAGAGAGTGATGGGGCATCCTTTGCTGTGAGTAATATTTGCTTCTTTATGTAGCTTTGGTGCTAACGAGGTGGACAGTTATGTCTGCTGCGTCTTCTCAGTCCTTGGATCAGCACTCCAGTCTTATGTCGTACAGGGACTTATGCTTCTGTACCTCAAGTTTCGCAAGGACATTGATGGCTTCACACAGTCTGAAGTCAACACGCTCCCCATCCCTACTCACGCCGTCGGTATTGTCGCCGAACTTTCTGTCTCATTCTTCATGGATCGGTATAACAGGAGAATGTCACTTGGCTTTCTGCTCTGCTTAATCCAGATAATTTGCAGTATCGTGCTACTAATTCCTGGAACGTCAGTTGCAGGGAACCTCACAGCACTGTACCTCTCCGCCTCAGCGTACGGGATCAATCCCCTGCTGTATGGCTGGTCAAGCAACATCCTGGCCCGTACAGCAGATGATGCCGCTCGCAGTGTGACATTGGCTTCAATGGCAGCTAGTGATGGATTACTGTGGACATTCTGGGGCATCGTCATGTTCCCTGCTGATCATGCTCCATACTGGCGAAATGGTTATATATGCATGCTTTGTGTCAGTGCTGCCATGGTAGGCTGGCTATTTGTCGTTCGCTGGGTAAGTCTTTCGCTTTCACTATGATACATGGTCTGATGATATCTAGCTCGATCGTTATACTGCGGAAAAGTATCCTGCTGGTGATCATTCAAGTGCCTCATCTCTGGTGGTGACAGAGGTGAATTACTCTACAATGAATCAAGGGACTGCAGATGGGAAGGTTGTATAGGAAACTTATGTGAAGGACGGGGGCTTAGACACCTGTGCTAGAGCTATGATAGCGGCCTTGTTGGCAGTGATCTTACATGCATATGCCTTATGAAATCTGTTAACAATAAACCTAGCACGGCTTAGTTTAACACAGTTAGACTCAACCGTCACACTACGGTGCAAAATTTGCCAACAGTGGCCGACACCAAGGGATCATGGTTAAGAAGCTGCAAATAGAGTTACTAAGATACACAATGACCTGTTATTATCTTTGGGCGACAACACGGAAATAGATAAGGAGGATGATGTTGTACAAAGTGAATTAACATCCGCAGCTTGCCGAAAGCGCATGTCTGAGGCGAGGGAGAAGAGGAGGAAAACAGACGTCACGCTCCCTTCGCCTAAAAGAACAGACAATTATGCAACTAAACAGATCAGGAAGAGCAAAAGGGGCAATATAGAATCAGCTGGGGTTACAGAGCCGACGAAGAAGAAAAGGACACAGAGCCAGGTTGTAGGTAGCTTGGACCTGAAGTTGACAAGCGACTCCGTCTTGAGGGTGCATTCCGAGCCTAATACCTAACGCTTACCGCTATGTTCGATTCTGAAGCTGACCGTCTCATCCCAAAGCTCTGGTTACACGTGCTATCCAGTGCAATACAATAGCGCGCCTCTTTTATGCAGAAATGGGCAGATTGAGCTGAGGTTGAGCTTAGAGTGGTAGAGTGGCTGGCTGGTCTCTCGAATATGCAAGCTAGTTTCAATTGCTCCACCAATAGATATTAGCCAGCTACAGAAGCTACTATGGTTATCGCTTAAAACTTCCAAGTTTAATATAGTATAAGCTCTCTAGAAACCTCTATATTAAGACATCTTGAGTTAATGGCTGGCTGAATAACTTAGGCTATCTTCCAAAATGGCTGTTAACTATGGTATGCTAGCATCAATAGCTTAGACTTATTTTGAAAGATGGATCTATAGCGTTTGCCTAGTCCATTTTTGCAGTTGCTAAGTTTAATGTGGCTTCGCAATACAAAAGAGCAGTGGACTAAAGCGACATTTCTATATTACCGATTTACTTATAAGGGAAAGATGCCTTTTGAAATTTATAAAAGAAATCATAATTCCTGCTTTTATTTAAGAACATCATTTTCTGAACTTCTTAACTTCTCAACAACTTACCTCCCACTCTTCTTAAAATGCAAATCACATCAGCCCTCCTCGCTTGTACTCTGTACGCCCCATTCGCTATCGCGGCGGCATTGCCTGCACAAAAAGCTGCCCCGTTAGTTTTCTACAGCGTTGGTCCCAAGAGTCGTGGCTGCTCGATGGAAATGCCAAAAGGCTGTCCTTCTGGCTTTGGGTATTCTTTTGTAAAGTCTCCCACGTGCGATAACAAGTTTGGATATTGTTCGGTTGCCTGCGTCGTTCCTGAATAATTTTGCAATCCAAGGTAAGTTACTTCCTTTTTGGATTTAGCTTGATTTCTAACAGGATTGCTTAAGGCTGTATAATGGCCTTTGCAATATGGTGTGGAAACAGGTAGAACTGCAGGGATAGGATGTATGCGTTTTGGTAGATATATAAAAACTGTCTAAGTTAACTAGTTAATAATATTTATTAATTAATGGCTTAAGATATACTTAAATAGTAACTAACTTTTATCTTTAAGCTATTAATAATGCTTGAGGTGCCTTTAGTAACTGCTTTAAGCTGTATTAGATTATATTTTACCTTACTCCAATTAAGGTAATACTAACTAAAACTAACCGATGGGTTTTGGAATTACTATACTGTAAGCTAACATGTTCAGTTAGTAACAAGCCGTTAAACTGACTTACAATGGATCAAAATAAGCCAGTTTAGGGCTCACAGTAGAAACTGGTTGTCTTAAAAGAGGTTTGGGATAGTATAGGAAGAGAGTCAATCTAGCTTGGACACCATGGATACAATTTTATTTTCCCTCCTTCCAACCTGGGCTACTGTTGTACCCCGCTGTGTTCATGTCTCAAGATTCAAGAAGAGAGGAACTGTCTCTTATGGCCCGTTCCTAAGCTTCCATCATCTACACCAATGTCTTCATGATCCATCATTCTTAAAACAGCGTGAGCTTCTTCTCAAGTTCTTCAGCAATCTCCCAAGAGAGCCGGAAAGGAGTCTTGGATCCTTCAGGATTCAGAATTCCAATCTTGTTGCGCTCCTTCAATGGAGGACGGCGCATCTTGCACAACTTGCAGAGCCGCATTACAGCAGTGTTCTTGGCCTTGCAAGCTTTGCAAACCCACGCGCGGAGGATCTCTTTTGTTTCAACATCAAGAATGGGAATACCACCAACGTTACGCTCAGGTCGGCCTTTGAGCTGAGCCATGGATTGTAGATCAGAAAAGTTGCCAGAGATAGTAGTTGGTTCCTCATCGAGCGAAAAGAATGGATAACCAGCTTTCGCGTAAGTCGCGGCTGAGATGGGGCTCTTTGGGGGTTCCTGGCCCGTGACTCGCTGAAAGCTGGCACTGTTGAGGATCTGCCCATTGATTGTGACTTGGGATGTCTTTTTGTATTCGCCCTTGGGTTGTTCGACGATGTTTTGACGGATGAGACCGCCAGCGGCGATGTTCATCTCTGGCTCCTCAATCATGGAGCTACCACCACGAAGACGGACAATAAGATGAAGAAGTGCTCCCTAAAGTTCATATTCAAGTTAGCATCTGAAAAGACTACTTGATCTACGTATGATAGCCAATGAAACATACGTTCTTAAGATTGTAGTCGCACAGTCTCAACTTGTCTGCGAGCTAGTTAGCTGACTGAAGGCTGGAACTGAGAGAAAGCATAGTCCATACTTTGGAGCCTTTGCGATGACGAGACCAAGATTTGGGATGCAACATCGACTCCAGCCTTTGCTTTGACGAATATCTTGAGTGTTTCGACTCTGCTGAAACGCGAGAGAAAGTAGTTGGATATTTTGCCGTTGAGATCTTTGACCATGACATTAATGTTGTCTTTGGGACCAGAGAGGAGAGGATCAAGGCGCGTGATGTCAAATTGTATCCCTGCGGTGGACTCTTCACCGTTCATCTGAACCTCGATAGAAGTACCAGTTGCCATCGGCATGGCCACAAGCTGTCTCACTTGGCCGGGCGCGGTAGCAACACCGTCAATCCACTTCTGGTCGGGAACAACGATGTAGTCTTGAATACTCTTCTCTTTCTTCAAGAGCTGTCGCCGACGAAGCTCTGTCGCAAGAGTTGGAACTTTGGGCTCACCCGAGACGATGTTGACATTACCCACGTGGATTCTGATGGCGTAGGTCTTTGTACTCTCAAAGTCGATCCATAAAGCCTCGCGTTCTGTTACACGAAACATTAATGTTGGTCAATCAGAAAAGCCCAGGAGTACTCACGATACATGGGGATAAACATGCCGCCTTTCTGTGCCATTGATAGGGGAAGCTTTCTAGCATAGTCTTGTATTTTGAATAGTGGAAAGGCGCCCTTGTCCGGCGGGAGGCCGCTGGTGTTTTTGTTGTCAGGGACGCGGATCGTGCGCCTGAAGGTGATGGTCAGGTCGTCGATTGTGACGCCTTCCGACACTGTGACTTTCGGAGTCCATGGAGTAGGTTCTTCAATCATCTTGTCTGCTGCCTCGTAGGAGGATGGAAGGTGAGATTGTAATTTTCTGGAATAAGTATAGCTCAAGTGAGCAGAATGAGTTTGAGAAGGTGTTTCAGTGATGTGCTGAAATCCTACTGTGATATTATTGTATATTGAGCAGAGAGCAGTTCGCTCGTTGTGATTTGAAGGTGAAAGGTGAGAGAATAGAGAGAGTGAACAATAGTGAAATAATTTCCCCTTTTTTAAAGCGATTGCTGTGATAACTTTAGAACTCCCTGGTAGTGGGAGTGAAAGACATGGTAAGGAGTTAACGAGGAGATAGAGTACAGATTTATTGTGCTGCAGATTCTGAAATTTATTAATACTCTTCTGCTCGTGTTTTGTGGTGCAGCAGTGATTCACTGATATGCCAGATACTCAGTACCGCGGCATAATATTTTGCATAACTGGCCAGACTTATTAAAAAACACTCAGATTCTATGGGTGGTCATGTCTACGTCCAGCAAAGTTGGGAAAAAGCTCTTGTGGCACCATCCATCTAGTGTCGCGATGGTACACTTCTGCTGAGATTCCTAGTGTGTATGAGAGAGCCACACAGTCATCAAATACACCGGCCGCGTGGCCTAATGGCTAAGGCGCTAGATTTCGGTCTCCCTCTTCTGAACTCTCTAGAGATTCCAGGTTCGACTCCTGGCGTGGTCGACATACGTACGATCTTTGGATCTTTTCTTTTGCAAATTTTTGCACTCGAGGTGGGTCATTGGAGAACAGCCAAGCCACCTTCTCCAACGGTTCACATTTTATTCAAGGGTAATAATTAAAGTTGTCTTTCTTTCATTTGGGTTATGTTTATTAAAACTACTTTCTTAACAATACTATACAGCGTTTTCCGTTTAAATACTGTTAACAACTGGAGTAGCAGTCTTGTCGTCTGCACCCGATGGCATAAGCTCATTGTCAATGCTGCTCGGCTTCTTAGGGACAGTCTTCTTGCGAAGGCCAAAACATGTCGTCAGAGGTGTAAAAACCCCAAGGTTGCCGTATCGCTCCATGTACGTCATGGAGCAGAAGCAGATAATGACAACGAGCCAATAGACGTTGTACGAAACAACAGATCCGATAGTCGCAGAGTTTTGCCAGCCAAGAATGGCGTTGAAAATACCCCAGCCACCGCCACCGTTGAGCTCGGCGTTGCAGCAGTTGACGTGCCATACACTCTTGTGGATGTCGTACGAACCAGGGCCGGAGCCGACTTCTGCTGCATCGCCGCCGATGATGTTGTTCCAGGCGTGAATTTCGAAGGCCCAGACGGCTTTGCTGAAGAGACCAGCAGCAACGAGGTACAAGAAACCCGTGGAGATGATGAGGAAGATCTGGAGGGATGTAGTGTTTCCTCCTCTGGTCAAAATGGTTAGTACGAGCTCAGAAAACAGAGTCATGTTCATACCTGTAAATGATGTATCCAACGACGCAACCAGCAGCAAGACCGCAAATGACAGCCAGAGGAAACGACGAAGCCGGAAGTCCCAAACTGACACCTCCGATATACACGACAGCCTCGAGGCCTTCTCTCAGAACGGTGATGAAAGGCAGAATGAACATGACGTGCTTTTCCGACCAAAGCTTGAAGCGACTCATGAGACCAGAAGTAGCAATCGCATCTTTCTTATCAAGAGCCTGCATGAGCTTGACACGCCACTTCTCCTGAAGTTTATTAACTCTCAAGAGCGCAGCGCCCATGACAGAGATAATGATTGCTGCGATAAGACTGAAGCTTCCCTCCCAGATATCTTCAGTTTTGCTAAAGACGTCTTTGCCGAGGGAGTAGAATGCTCCGATCATGCCGGCACCGATGCAGATACAAATGGCGAGGCCGAGGCCTACTCCAATCCATACCTGCGATTATTTGTTAGAATTGAGGGAGAGTGGATTTGGACATGGGGAGTACCTGTTTGAGAAGGCGTTTGTAGGTTTCTCTATCGCCCTCGCCGCCGACGCTCTGCTTCAAGAATGCGAGAAGGACGGAGACGATGATGCTTGTTTCGAGACATTCTCGGAAACAGATGAAGAAGACTATTTAGATGAGAGTTAGTCAGTTGGTTCATGACTGAAATAACTATTGGGGTAACTGGTCACTTACTGGGAACAGCAAAGACGTTGACTGTCATGATGATATCGGCTCGTTATCCAGACCAGGCAATATGGTACAAGTTAGACAGTAAAGAGAAGAGTAATTCATCAGATCTTGGGCACGAGGGGACATGCAATGGAACGAAACAATATATTGATTGACGCGCCCAACTCGCTTTCACAAGACAGTGGATCCCCGCGAATTGACTTTGATCCCCTCCCATGCTAGCGTCCAGCCTCAGTGCCGACTTTACCGAGTTCAAAGTCATCTGCCTGTAAAAAAGATGGATAAGATAACTTTTGACGCTGCGCTAATCACTTTGTCCTTCACAGCTGAGTGCCGACTTTCCGAGATTTTGTGTGTCTGACGCCATCTGATTTGACAAGATCGATAAGATAAATTAATCGCGCTCCCGATTATCCGATAGTTATCAATCTAGACGTGTTGCTATGGGCTGATCGTGCCGGTTATCCAGAGTTTGGCGCCAAAAAGTAAGGTTACTTGACTCAATTGCAGGTGAGGAATTGCCGCATTCTTTATCTGATCGCTTCCCTGCATGACACTCAATGTAACCAGTCTGTCGCCAATTGATCCAATTCATCTTTCTTCATCGTCTTCAGACGAGTGTATGCAGTAACAAGATTGATGAACTAGTGACTGCCGCGATGTTTCCATCACTCATCGTCTCATCGCTGGCCGTCCTTTTTGCTGTACCAACGGTCAGTGCAAAGGATGTGCATTTCGACTGGAACATTACGTGGACGACTGCAAATCCCGATGGATTACAAGCGCGTCCTGTAATCGGCATCAATAACCAATGGCCTCTCCCAGTCATCAACGTCACAAAAGGCGATAGAATCATCGCAAAGGTGACGAATCAATTGGGGAACCAGTCTACATCCATCCACTGGCATGGAATGTATCAGAATGGAACGAATTTCATGGATGGACCTGCCATGGTGACACAATGCAACATTCCCACCGGCGCTTCCATCACATACAACTTCACGGTGAGTCTGATCTCTGAATATTGAAACGAACAAGTCTGATTCTTGACAGGCCGATCAGGTTGGCACTTACTGGTATCACTCTCACACAAGATCTCAATACCCCGATGGTCTTCGCCAAGCTCTCATCATCCAAGATCCCAAGAATCCATATGAGGGCGAGTATCATGAAGAGCGCGTCATCACACTCTCAGATTGGTATCACGACGAAATGCCTATTCTCATGAAGCAATTCATCTCCTACAAGAATCCCACCGGCGCAGAACCCGTTCCAAATTCAGCACTCATGAATGACACGCAGAACATGACTCTCCCAGTCGAACCTGGCAAAACTTATCTTCTTCGCTTGGTGAACGTCGGTGCTTTTGCATCTCAGTACTTCTGGATTGAGGGGCATACCATGAAGATCGTTGAAGTTGACGGCGTCTGGACGAAGCCTGCTGAGACGGACATGATTTACATTGCTAGTGCTCAACGGTACGCTGTTTTGGTTACGATGAAGAATGAGACTGGGGCGAATTACCCAATGATGGCCAGTATGGATACGGTAAGCTGATCCTTCTGAATGGTGTATTATTGACCAAGCTGATCATCTGAATTGGTAGACTCTGTTTGATTCCATTCCTGATGGTCTGAACTGGAACGTCACAGGCTGGATTGAGTACGATTCCGACAAGAAGCTTTCCCCAGCTGCTGTCTTGAACGACTTTGAGCCGTACGATGACTTCAAACTTGTTCCCACAGACGGCGAGAAGTTGCTAGAAAAGGCCGATCACACTATCAGCTTGGATCTCACGATGAACAACCTTGGCGACGGCGCAAACTAGTAAGCAGCCCTGCATCCCTCTAAATAAGGGCCAGCTCATTGATATTGACCACTTTTAGCGCCTTCTTCAACGACATCTCCTACGTGTCCCCCAAGGTCCCAACATTATACACCGTCCTCTCCGCAGGCGAAAACGCAACTAACCCAACTGTTTATGGAACCGACACACATTCCTTCGTCCTCAAGCACGGCGAGATTGTGGAAATCGTTCTCAACAACGACGACTCTGGACGACATCCCTTCCATCTTCACGGTCAAAACTTCCAGGTCGTTCACCGTAGTGAAGAAAATGCCGGCCATTACAACGCATCGTGGACGAATATCACTTACCCATCTGTCCCGATGCGAAGAGATACGCTGCTAGTGTATCCACAGGGAAACTTTGTAATTCGCTTCCCGGCTACTAACCCAGGTACGTTAGCATCAGACAATACGTAGTAAGATAGATCTAATTGTGCTAGGTGTCTGGCTTTTCCACTGCCATATCGAGTGGCATATGGACACTGGTTTGATGGCAACGATGATCTCGTCACCGCTTGAGATGCAGAAGACTTTGACGATTCCAGAGGAATTTAAGAAGATTTGTGCGGATCAGGGGATTTCGACTGTTGGTAATGCGGCTGGTAACACTGAGGACTATCTGGACTTGACCGGGCAGAATTTGATGGTGCCTCCTCTGCCAGCTGGGTTTACTACGAAAGGTTATGTCGCTATGGTGTTTAGCTGCGTGGCGGGAGTTCTCGGTCTCGCCTCGATTACTCTGTAAGCAACCCATTTATCATGATCGAGAGACATACTAATGACTAAATCTAGGTATGGTTCTGCGCCCATTGCAGCCAAGTAAAAGAGAAGTATATGTGTATCATAGAAAATGAATTACACTAATATTTGAGGCTTATTCAAGACCAAATCTATTTCAAGACTTGTTATACGCTTGGGCTACTTCCTCTTGGAGTACCTGATTGACGTCCCCTAGTTCTCCATTCTCTTAATCTAAACCTGGGGCCCGTTGCTCCTAGTCTGGCACTTCCGACCCGACTCCAACTCTAGGATCCGATGACTTTGGCAGACTCAACACCTCTGCCTCAAAACCCAACGCGACTATCTCTGCAAAAGCAAACTTGCGGTCAGGGCATAGACGCTTACAACCTCCGTGCGACAACTGTGATATTCCTCTTTTCTTATTTTCTTCTACCGATACAACAAGAAGCGGAAAGGACAGCATTTCTCCAGCTTTCTCCCATAAAAAACTGCGGGCTTTCCCCGGGGCCCGCTAGTGATAATAATGATACCCTTGTACTCGGCTCGTACACAAGATTGATACTCTGGGCTTATCAAAACGTAACGCCAAGCGAAGGCAGCAGCATCTTCATATCAGCTAAGCCGCCATCTGTGAAGACAATGTTGCGGAAAAACTTGGCTCCGTCGCGTATAGCTCGTTATCTTGAGATAAAGTCACAGACAAGGAGTTACGATATTCGTGGGCCCCAGTTTGGCCATGCAGGTTATATATAAGAGCTGAGTCACGTTGATATCCCATTGGAGTATGTTACAGCTGTGGAGGTTAGTCGCGCGCTTAAGTCTCAGTAAACGGCGAGCGAACCCATTCGAGACAGAGTAACATCATTCAAACACTAGAAACGATACCATCAAGTACAAGACACAGGATTTTGAGAAAATTGTAAACTTGAATTGTCAATACAAAACTAAAACAAAGGAAAAGAGAAATTACTGAGTAGACTGATATCCCTGATACAATCCTATTACACCTCACCATCTTCCCCATCGTAACCATCCAAATGTCAGAACAGTGATCAACGACCCATAAAACCGTCTGATAGCCCATGCCGGCGCCAACAAGGGATCATTCTGAGGAATGAGCTGAACCGGTGACTTGAATGTTGGAACCGGCACCTGGCTTCAGACGCGGTTTCGAATCTCCATGAACTTGTCGTCGATCTTTGTGAACTCAGGGCCCTTGAGCTTCTTGCTCCTGACGACACCCTGCCACTCCTCTACAGTGTTTTGGTAGTCCTCAACCTGGTGATAGGCTATCTCATAATCTTCGTGCAATTTCTGGGACTTGCCCTTCTCCTTCTGGTAGTGTCCGTCTGTAGTTTTGAAGTCCTTCTTCCACTGATCTTTCTCCTCGGTCATAGTCCCCAGATCTTGTTCAGCCTTGGTGGCCCTCTGGAGAGCGTTTGTGAGCTTAGCCTTTGTATCCCTGAGCTCTGTCTCAGATGCAGCGAACTTCTTCTGGAGCTGTCCGTTGGCATCGTATGACTCGGACAGCTTCCTCTTGAGAGTCAGGACCTCACTGCGGAGGGAAACGTTCTGTGCCTTCTGGGTGTTGAGTTCGTTCTGGAGGGCGACCCTCTTAGACTCCAGCGCAGCGACTTGTTCCCGCAGGGTCTTGATCTGTGAATCCAGTTTCTTCTTCTCGATCTGGGCGTTGGTAAGCTTCTCGTTGAGGATCATGTTCTTGCGGTGGAGCTCGCTGATATCTTCCTTGAGTTTGTTCATGTCGCCATGGTCCTTGAGGTCGTGGTTCTCAAGAGCCTTGATAGCATGAAGAAGCTCGTCGACCTTCTTCTGATGCGCTGCGTTGTTTTCCTTGATGTGCTTGTTGAGCTCGTCAACCTCCGACCTGGCCTGGTTGCGCTCGCCAGTAAGAGAAGTGATCTGGCCCTCAAGGTTCTGCTTGTCCTTCTTGAGAGTCTCGACCAGGACTGTTTGCTTGTGGAAGTCGGCATCAAGTGCGGCGAATCTCTACACAAAATGAGTAAGTGATAGTTTGTAGGCTGATGAAGAAGACTTACGTTCTGGGCCTGGGCGGTAAGGTAGCCGGCCTGTTCAATGAATGCGACACCATGCGTCAAAGTCTCCAGGATGGTCTTGGGGAAGGGCATGGGGTCAAGGACCCGAGGGAGAGTCTGCACGGGTTGAGGGAGGCGGAAGTCGGTCTCCTTTCTGGTAGGAGGAACAAGATCGTCCGAGTCGAAAGAGCTTTATCGAACTGATTAGTATCGTAGAAATCGCATTGGAACAAGTGACTTACTGCGCCTTTGGCTCGATCTTGGCGACAAGGTTCAACTCGCCAATGCTGGCCTGCTTTCCATCGGCCTTGACCTCAATACCAAGCTTCTGAGTTTCCTTGTTCCAGGCACAAGTGATATCAAAGAAGTTGTTGAAGGCAAACTTGTCGAACTTGTCATCAGATCCAACGACCTTCATGCTAGTACCCTTGAAGGCGGATGTCTTGGCATTGCCAGAGCCATCCTTGGTCCACTGCCAAGAAGACACAATAGGCTTTCCATCCTCATAGTCCTCAGGGAGGACAAAGATAGCCTGTTCGTTGACAGCATTCTCGCGCCAGTTGATGCTACCAGCCCAGATGCGAAGTGCAGCATTAGGGTTAATCTCACCCTGGGGTTGCCAGTGGCGCTCAAGAGCAGTGCTGGCCTTTCCGCCAGAGGGACTAGTCATCTCGACCTTGATCTTGCTGTAGTTCTGCTCAGTGGTGATGGCATAGTTGTACCATGCGCCTGAGAGAGTGAAGGTGACATCCGTAGACTTAGGAAGCTGCTTCAGGTCTTGGACGAGGATGGTTTGGAAGAACTTGGACTTCTCAACGCCAGAGGCATCTTTTGTCCATTGGGTGAAGATGTAGACGGGGTCGTTGGCACGAACGACACCCTTGGGGAAGATGATGGTGAAGGTCTCGCCAACGGCGTAGTTGTACCAGTTGAGCTTTCCTTGGTAGATATACATGATGGGCGATAGAGTGAGGTATGAGATGAAAAGGGAAGATAGAGAATGAAAGAGATGGATGAGGTTGCTAGTGAAGAGAAGAAGTTGATGTTGATGATGAGTAAAGTCTGTAGGATATCGGCGCAGCTTTATAGACTTTGTCTATTGCTGCATGAGTCTGTCTACACGACGGACTAGTAGGTTTTCTCTCCGCTCTGGCTGCAGAAAGTATTGATGGCGACTAGCCCGAATACTCATCACAACCCCTCCACGCCTCCGCGTAGCATTCCGCATGGCGCTTGTGAAACCGTAAAACGACCGTGTGGCAAGCTGAACTCCCTCGACCATTCCGTGTCCACGCCAAATCACATCCCCAAAACACACAAAACCCCCGTAGCTAGCTGTGCGGCTTGAGACAACACCTTCAGCCCTCGCTAACAATTCCCAAACGCTCTCTCAAGGCTGAGACAGGCGCTGCTTAGACCAAGCTGAGACCGAGACCCTGGAGAGGGAGCCCAATGATAAGGGTTCAATAGCGCGCGCCACGTGCAGGTCCAGCTCGCCACGGGCCGTAGAACGGTCGGGCCCAGACCTCGCCAATCACACAGACTATCTACCAATAAATTGATCACAGTGCAGGACTAGCAATAGTCTGCGGTAATGTTACCATTTTAGAGCTGTGGCTTAGACAGGCCGGGCTAGAACGCTGCGGCTGATGTGCGCGGGGAAGACAGATTAGGGATAGAGCATGCCAATTGGGGTTTCAGAGGCCAGCTGAGCTGCAGCGCTAGATTGGAAACGTTCGGAGGATACGAGTTGAGAGATTTAAGAGTTGAATTCGAAAGTTTTGAGTCCTCGGGAAGTGGGAACATGCACAGAGGAGAATTGTGCGGTGCTCGAGAGGAAACCTTGAAAATAACGGGTGCCCTACCAAGGTGGGTCCCACGAATAGCCTCACTTCAATCACCATGGTCGGCTCAATGAAACAAATAGAAGCCACGCGAAAATGCCAACGGCTCACAGAAATTTGTATGGTTGAACTGCGGTAAGTAACTCAGGGACTTGTTAATAAATTCTTTGCATTTTCCCACAAGGACAATGACCCAGCATCCCCAATTGCTTCAACCCCTCTCAGCATCACCACAATCTCTTCAACCCAGATATCTCCCTCCATTCCTGGTTTCGTCGTCGCGTCCAATTCCTGCTTCATCTTCCTTCCATGGTGCGATGGCGCACCCACCAGTGCTCGCCCATAAGATCAGGCAGAAATTGAGGCTCTTTCTTCGTCCGTCCCGGGGCATTTTTCTCCGGTTGGCTGAGTGCCTTCTCGTTTCGATACACGGACCGAGAGCTCCGAGGGCTTCGTGTCACGCAGGGGCAGGTATCGTTCGATCGAGGAGGCTGAAGAGAGGTGCCTGCCGTATAAAAGGCTGCTGCTTGTTGCCCGCCTGGAGAGGTGTTACTGCCTTGCCTCCATCTTACTCGCGTCTCGATCTCGTACGCGCGCTTGGGTGAGAGACCGGATTTTCGCATTGTGGCCTCGAGAGATCGCTTGTCTCGGAACCCTTTCTTTTGCGTTGTCATATTGTAGTTCGGGGGAAAGCCTGAGTTTGGCCCAGCAATAAGGTCCTGAGCTCACGCATCCGGAGCGTCGGTGCTGCTGATTGTCTCTCGGGTTTCTACCTTCCCTGCAAAAATAACTTTCCCGCTCTTGCATTGGGTCTTGTCTTGCGAAGAGATTACGTACGCGTCTCGTCGTTGTGCCTTCTCAAGCGCGTAGGTACTGATGGGTCAGGAGCTAAGCTCTACGTTGAGACTTGAAGTAGGAGATCTCATTTTGATGCTCGTTTGTACGCGCTGGTTCTGTGACAAGGTTAACGAAGCACTCGCTCCCGCACATTCATCTTTTTCTCATTGTCTTGTACTGGGTCAGGACTTGGAGGTCGCTGAATGCTGTCTTCTCGAGCGCTATTCGAGGTGGTCGCCCTTGACTGTGCTTTGCTGTGTGAGGCTCTTTCGTTCCTCCCGCGGTAGGTGAGCAAGTCTTTCGATGTAGATGGCATTACCTGCCAATAACGTTCATCGTCTCCGCAACGTGGCTCCTGAACCGGCCGTCTTCTTCTTTCCTTCTCTTCTATTCATGCAGTAGGTGTTTTGGTCTTGGGACCCTTACACGCCGGCCTGTAAGTTGCTGAGCTCAAAGCCAGCGCAGGGTTATACGCTCTGGGACAACTTGTATTAACCCCCCAGTGTTGCAGTAGGATGAGTCCGCAGTATAGTTCTTAATCTCGTATCACTGCTTGCAGTTCTAGCCCCAAATTAATATTGCTCTTCTGTAAGCCTCTCCTGGTTCCAGCTTCCGGAGTCTCGAATCCGCCGTCTCGACCGTTGTTCAAGGCGTTCGTAGACGAATGTGTTTCGCTGTCAGAGGTTCTTTCCTTCCTGAAGTGCGTAGGTGAGTAGGTCGTTCGATTGACGCCACCTGTCGATGTTAGTCTTCAAAAACCTGCTCACTTTCCAAATTGGATCATGCACTTGCCTCTCTGCTCCTCATGCCGTTGAAATCGCTCCGGCGTCGGGTAGGCGCGGGAGTGCTCGCAGATGGGTATAAAAGTCCGGCTCCCCCATCTTCGTCCTCTTCTTTTTCTTCTTTTCTTTTCATATTCATCGTTTCCAAACGGAAACGCCGTCTTGTTGACCGAGCTCAAGATGTCGGCGCAAGTGCTGCGCTCTGGGGCCCCTTTGTGCTAACCCCCTGGAGTCGCAGTAGGTTGGTAAGTCCGCGGCACAATTTTTGATTTACTCTCACTGCTTGCAGTTTTGTCTACTCTCGCCGTTTCTCTGACTTGTCAGTTGATTCGGTTTGAATCCTTTTTTTTTCATTGCATTCACCGGCTTGCCAGTGGTGTGAAGAAGAAAACTTTGCCTTGTGATGTGAATGATGATGCGCCAGTGTGTGATGTGCCATTCCAACATGCCAACGTACCAACACGCCAACCTGTGATGTGTTACGTGATGTCCCAACATGCCGATGTGCGAGCATGCCAAGTTGTGATGTGTGATGTGAATGATGTGAATGATATGAATGATGCGTGATGTGCCAATCTGCTGAGGATGCAACTTTGATGGTGGTGAAGATGGGTTGAACTGTGTGCAAAGAGTGGAAGGGGAATGGAATGAAATGAGTGAATGAAAGATCAAAAATTTAAACAAACACAAGAACTGATAAATGAGCGTGGTGAAAACGTCACTAGAAATACAGATGAAGAACTGGAGAGGTGAGGCATGGGAGAGATGCTATATTTATAGGCAAAAACGAGAAACAAGCTTTCGCGAGACGAGGGCAAATGTCCTCACAGTCAGGTTTTAGCTTTACGTTTGTCGGTGACTCATTAGAGGCATCCAATTATACTTTGCTTGCCGAAGTTTGTCTAATCATCGGAGCGCTACGTTAGTGGTTGCAGAGACGATGCTCGCGATGTGGACGAAAGGATCAGTCGGAGGTGCAAAGCTTGCTCGTAACTCAAATGATCAGCCGACACTGGATGTGCTGACTTTCATCTAGGACGCATCATAGAACTCAAATTCCATCGAAGAACTCGGATGGACCGACGCGCGCAATTGATGGCTGACCGGAAGAGGGGTTTGGCAGCTGGCGATACCCGGCGACAGTTGGAGGTCCATGACAACAAACAACGAACTAGTTCCATCGAAAGCTCTCCAATAACAACCTCAAGCCGCCTGCAGCATCGAATTGCCATCTACAGTATACTCGGCGGTGAAAGGCATCACACGTCGCAATGTAGCTACGACGCGTCGCTTCATCCTGCGGCCAAGCTCGACCGCTGCCATCGACCACCGAACATACGACGCGCTCTTTTCCTCGGCGAACAAAGGACAAACGATCCGCTTCTGCATGCATCCATTGTCATTGATTTCTCTGACCATCGCTGAGAATCTAGTCGCGTCTTCAGCGACGGTGCTGACAGAATCTCTCTGCTTCCGCCCGCCCATTATTGAGTCGACACGAACTAGAACCGCCCGTCACGCCGCACCACCCCGATGCGAATCTCGCAATTTGTTTCTCTCACCAACGAAAGGAACTATTTTTGAATCACTTTTGAAGCTCCAGGTTAGGACGAGCACCGCCGTCGGCTGGTCTCGAAAGGCATTTGAACACGATCGACGCCTAAAGAACCACGAACCCTGCATCAAGGAGTCACACTCCACACTTCCAGCTACGCATGGAGAGTTACATCGACGACTATTACATCGATAACACAATCGAGAGATTGGCAGGTTCGGGCTCGGCGTATTCCATCCCCTTCCGTTCAAGTCCCCAATTGGCGGTGCTCCGACACACTGCAGCATCGGCTAGGTTCTGTCTACTGATTTAAGCTTCCAACCTGGAACTACGAGCCTCAACTGCAAATAGCACATCTTCAGCATCAGCGGTCAAAACAATGTTATCGACAGAGCCTCGCTAACCTTCGTTCTAGACTCGAGCGCGCGCCCTCTTCTTCTCGGCACCAAAGTACAGATACTCGCTACCTACGCAGCCGCAGCACACTCCAATTGCCTGGAAGTTGACGAGAACTGCGTCAAGT
Organism: Fusarium circinatum; assembly: GCA_024047395.1. Lineage (NCBI taxonomy): Eukaryota > Fungi > Ascomycota > Sordariomycetes > Hypocreales > Nectriaceae > Fusarium > Fusarium circinatum. The sequence goes on along the minus strand of CM043923.1, from coordinate 3,645,554 downwards.
CTTCAACGGCGGTGCTGCGATGTCCGTGATCCCCCCGCTCGACTTTGGGCGAAGAATGACGAACGTACACCCGATCCGCCCGTATCACGCCGCTCCAATACAACACGAATCTTGCCATAAGTTCTGCTCCAGAGGAAGAATTATCGCCCGTATCCTTGACCATACCGCCCGTGAAGCCTCTAGCAAGGACAAGCGCGGGCGTCGACCGGTCTCGAAGCAATTCATTACGATCGAAGCCCAAGGGATCACGAACCAAGAATGAAGAAGTCACGCTTTAAGCTTCCAAGTCTACAGCAGAACATAAAAGAGTCGATAATCAGTATCAGGAGAAAGAGACCCATGGACTCGAGCATGACATGCTCTGTTTCCAATCAAGCCCCCAATTCTCTGGGAGCATCGGCAATCACAGCAACACTATCAGCGGAGCGCCGCCCCCCTCCGTACAAGACCCAACAGTACAATGTTCGAAGATTCTCCGCAGGAACAGAATACAGAACCGCCACTCCAAACCCTCCACTGCATTGTTCGATGTTCCGGTCTCAAACTCGCTGCAGGCCGACAGGCTAACCACGATCGAGTATCCTTTCACCAAGAGGTTGTTGACGGATCAGGAAGACCAGAGAAACGGATAATTGTCAGGCAAATGAGGGTAAGATACAAAGTTCGAACACGGTGTCTGATGAGATTCCACCGTGAGGAACGTTCCTCAAACGATCCGATTGAGCATAGAGTGCTTGTTCCAAATTGGAACCTCCAATTCTTGGGCCTGGCCAGAAACCGACGTTTACCCCCAAGGATGATTTCAACACCGCACACTAAAGAAGTCCACACATTGCGAGAACAGCAACATTCGAACCATGTTCTGCATTCACATCGCCGATATACCCAAGCTTGCCGTCCCCAACAGAAGCGAATGCGACCGCGCTCTCCCCAGCTCTCGCGTTTGTTGGAGACAAGACGTTCGATTCTTCGTCTGTGACATACCAGGCGTCTCCGAGTGCGACGTTATTCAAAAACTGAGCCTTTGTGCTGTATTCTGGAACCATCTTTGCAGCTGAACAGCTGTCCACCGCTGCGTCATTCAGCACAAATGTCTCGCCAGTGTAGGAGGCGCTACACCACTCTAAACCGGCTTGCGCGAAGAATGGTTTGATGCTCAGGGGTGGGACAAAGTTAGAAAAACTACCCATAACCACCGCCGTCCCACCGCCACGGACATATCGAAGGACGGCGTGCCAAACATGGCTGTTTTGGTCCTCGGTCAAGCCTTCATCGGTTATGAGGATAGCTTCCGGGGTCGCTCGTGAAAGCCAGCGCTTTGCTGAGTCTGCGTCCTCAACTCTCAAGAAGTCGGCTCTTCTCCGAATTTTGGCCATGAGTGGTTCGAACATGTCATCCAAAAATGGTTTATGGTTGAGTGAGATGGCGAGGATCCACGGTTTTGTTGCTGTGTTAGCCATGGTGCAGAAGTCGGTGTAGGTGCAGTGGATTTTGTGCGTCGTGGCATGAACAAGATGCAGATGAAAGTGGTAGAAACTGAAAAAGTTCCATATGCCTCGTGCAGGTAATTTGAAGCGGGGTCAGTTGTCATCAAGAGCGGGACAAAGTTATTACGAAGTAGAACTGTATTCCTGCTAACTTCCCGAGCTGAAGCCTAATTTCAGACTTTAAATCCTGCGGGCACCGACAATCTGCTGAGTGTCTTTCGCTTGCGTCACGGGGGGTTTGGTATGGGTCGTACTGAAGCATCGCAACAGATGGGCTGGGGCCACAGAACCGTGTTTGTTGTAGGTATGAATGGTATCTCATTCTACGGGGCTTTGGCTAAGGTAGTCGCAAAAACAGTGAGAGTTGTCTTAGGGTTCATCTTAGTCGTTTAGGCAGCCGAAGTGGTGGTAATATCGATTGTTGTCTCTGCTGAGGTGTTTCAACTTTAGTTGACTCTGCAGTAGTCACCGATACGTGAAATGTGACGGGAGAATACACCTCGACGGACAAAGAAAGACATGTCCCAGAAAATGGCTCTGACAAAACAGAAGTTTTTGCTGATTTATCTGCAGTGAAAGATGCAACTGATGGTACAGATGAAGTTTTAGTGGACATGGTTCAGGTGCTTGCTGGTGTCGTCGCGACTGAGGCTAAACACAACGTCAGGAAACTGTATGGAATTATATATCTCACTCACTTCGCTTGCACGGGGTCGCAACTGCGCAACCGGCAGTCAGCAGACCAAAGGGTAGATGCAAGAATGTCGGAGATCAACACAGTTAAAGAATGACTGTGAAAACGCCGAAACGACAAGGAAGCGAAGGGAACTCAGGGCGGCTGCCTTTTGATCCAATAAAAGACTTGGAGATTCGGATGGAGCATTGTCAAATTATCATGTTCTATACGGTTACGATTGGCAAAGTGCTCTCGTTTTTTATCAACAACAACATCATTAAATGTATTGCGATGTCACCACATAACCAGTAGGCGAAATCAAGCGTATATTTGTCACATAACTACTATCAGTAATATCCCACCTCTACTTACTCGTCAACGGTTTGAAGTTTGATCCTTGGTGTCGGGGTTGATGCGCTGCAACTTGCAACCGTCTCGACACTGTCTTCAAGTTAATCAGTCTTTCAGGACAAGGGCTAATTTCTTTGTTATTAGTATCATAATAACGATATTGGAAGTGGAGATCATCTATTTCGAGCAAAGATGTATAAAGGGGATACTATGGAAGTCTTTGCCAACGCCAGCAACGAACACAGCACCGGTAAATGCTGAAGCTGTGAAACATGTGTCATCTGAGAGAAGGCATTAGCTGTAGTGATTCCTGAGGTAATTAAGTAAATGGCCTCATGGATGCAGAACTCGACACCAGTTCACTCCAGTATCAGCCATGCTTCCTGGCCTAGAGTATCTACAATTTTCTTGCCCCAATTCACAGCATCTACTCCTCGCTCAAGAAGCACAGTTCGAACCCGGGGAATGAGACACTTTGCTTTGGCTAAGCGATTGTCGTCCAAGTCGGTCATGACAGTTGTGGTAGCGCCAACCGCGTGAGCCATCAGGGGGGTCACAAGATCGATGGGTCTAGCGCCGCAGATGACTCGAGGAGTTCCAAGGCGATGACCGGACTTCTAGATGCCTCCGAGGGCCACTTAAAGGGGGTCAAGCAGTGAGACTGCTGCGAAGCTGAGGCTGCTTGGTAATGTATGTAACCAAGGTTTGAGGTGGACATGGTAGCGATGAAGAGTGCCGTGATGGACAGGGTCGAGAAGAAGACCACATCTAGGCAAGTGTTGTACTGGCCGGTATCACAGTAATAGTAAGTCAGCTTGGAACAAGGCACGCCAAATTCGTGAATGGGGTTGTTATTAGCTGCCTGCAGTAATAAGAGCAATTCTGTTGCCTGGGGACAACAGAGCAGATACCAGTACCAAGCTAGTTGAGACATTCCTTTCTTGGGGAAGAAATGTATGTATCAGATTCAGATCTCATCTCGTCATTTTCGTGTCTTGATGACAACTCCAGCACATGGCCAAGTACGTTGTCGCCCCAAACTACCATTGAGCCGATACAGCCATGCTTCCAATAATGGACATCTGAACCACAGATGCCGGTGGCACGGCCATGGATCAAGCAATCTGTAGGACCTGGCTCGGGGATATCGGCCTGAACTAGCTCCAGGTCGTGCACTGGATTGGTCTGGATCGGGCTCTCTGTGGCTTTAGCTATAGGGCTTCGGTGACAGGTTGTTAGGTTGTTGTAGTCTAAGGAAAGGATATCGCGGGCAGAGTCCGAAGAGAGCAATGCAGAAACACCACGACATTACGCAACCGCAGGAAAAAACACCTTAATACTCAATAGACACATAGTTACGTCAAAGATCACGATGCGAAGAATGAAAAAACGGCTTATAGAGTTGGAAGGTAGCCCGCGCGCTTGTTGGAATCAGAGGCTTATAAATCTTCAGGGATCTCCACTACAACGGACTTATCAAAAAGTCCACCCTAAGCAACATAACCATCCGTTCATGTCTTGGACGTTCAATTGCCGACTAGCCAATAATATATAAACTTGACCTGCTCGTCGCCATATCATAAATCACAATCACCTTTGATCCAATCCATCTTACCAACCCAACTCTTCTACTTACCCTGAACTTCCCGTCATAATGGCTCTGAAACTGGACGGACATCCTCAATCAATTTGCACAAATCGAGTCAGAACAGTCCTTGAAGAGAAGAAGCTTCAGTATGAGTTCATTGTAGTGGATTTCCTCAAGGGTGAACACTTGTCTAAGCCATATGGTGTCGAATTCCATCCTTTCAAGAAGATCCCCGTCTTTGTTGACGAGGAGTCGGATATCAAGGTTTTCGGTAAAACGAACCTTCACAGTGAGCGATGTCGAGAAACTGACAGTCACATTCAGAGAGCCGAGCTATATCTTAGTATATTGCCGCTAAATACCGCGGCTGTGGGCCTGATCTGAGCCCGTCTGATACCAACATCAAGGCGTACGCATCATATCAGCAAGTATCAGGTCCCCGCTCCTGGAACACTCAACTATCAATTAACCATCCTAGGGTCTATCTATCGAGCTGTTCTTTTTCGATGCCAACGTCAGCGGTATCGCCTGGGGGGCAATTTTCAAGCCCTTCCTCGGTTATGGCGCAGGCGACGAGGCCATAATCAAAGCCAAACTCAGCGCTCTTGATGCTGCTCTCGCAGGATATGAGCGCATTCTCTCCAATCAGAGCTATCTTGGGGCAGGTGAAATCACCCTGGCGGATATCTTCCACCTTCCTTATGAATCCTTAGTTAGACAGGTTGGTTTCGGGGAACTCTTGCTGAAGTATCCCTCGGTCCAGGCTTGGTGGAAGCGTCTTGAAGAAAGGGAGAGCTGGAAGAAGGTCAGTGCGAGTGAGTAATGATTGCCGCACTATGAGATAATATTTCCTAGCTATTGAGATAGAAATATTATGGCGCTGGGCTGGCCACGTGCAAAGATATTATGGCTGAGACCTTGAGTCAGCACAGAGAACTTGGTAAGGATACAGACAGGTAGATAGCCGACGAACTTTCTTACAACTTGGTGTTGTTTATTTTTGTTTACGACGTCTTGACAGAGAAAATGAAACGTGGGAATCATTGAAGGCCCTATCGGCGACAGGAGACTGGTATCTCAATCGGAACTAAAACCGAGCTCAAGCAGGGGGCGTCTTATGTGGCCCCACACCCGGGCGATGATGATTGACTGGGAGGCTAACTTCATAACGAGGTCCGGAAGGCTAACCCGATCAAGATCCCTGAGCCACGCCATCGGCCAACCCGTGACAAACACGAGCAATTGCCAAAGCTTTCCAGGGCGTCGCTGGCAATGGGTCGATTTTCAACAAGGCAGCCAAAGATCTAGCCGTCATGGATTAGAAATCATAGAATCAACAAGACCTAGAGGCATACGGTGATCCTGGTCGAGATATCACAAGCTTTTACGACAATAAATCAACAGGGTTAGGTGGATGTTCCCCGGACAGCATATTAACATATCTCAAACACCTGTTCCGGAGACTGGGGTCCTTCGCCCCGCATAATGCCGTACATAAATCCGTACCCCCTCATCAAGAATCGCTCACCATTCACTCGAAGAATAAATGGATATGTGCTTCCAAAGGGGACAGTTACTATATCTCCAGGATTAGTTGTCGAAACGCAGCACCCAATCGAACCCTTTTCCGTGATGAAGATGCTTGAGTCAGGATATTTAAAGTCCCAAACTGGCTTGCCAAATTAATACCCATCCGCCTGCTCGGCCTCCTTGGATAACCTTGGGGAATATAACGCTGATAAGCTTCCTCGTCGAGGACAATTCTAAGATACGACACAAAGTTGTGCATCAGTGTCCGCTCCTCGCCAGGATTGCTATCCTCGTTGAGGCCGAATGACAATGAAGTCGCAACTGCGGTGAGTTCATCCCTACTATAGACTTGGCTTGATCGGCTCCATCGTAAGTTCTCGAGGATCTTGCGCCACACAAGACCTACCTTAACTCTCCCCTCTTCAGTTTTCATGTTGGCGCTACTAAAAAGGCTTTCGTTGTAGGTCTCGGAAACCTTGATCGAATCAATAAGAACGCCACGAAGAGTCAGAATCCTCGGCTCGGCACTGATACTCCACGTCGGCTTAGAGTCAAGTGACGGTCTCCAGGGAAGTGCTTTACCAAACCTGAAAGGGTTTCGAAATAACATGGCCCGATCCCTTGGGGCACCCAAGATGGGTGATCGGTGCCTGGAGCGTAGAGCAACACATCTGTATTTTGCATGTCGACGAACGCAGCAGCGACAGAGTCCATATAAACCTCCACCGTTGATTTGTCGTAGTCAGGGTATAGAAGCTCACTGCCACGTGTGATACTCATCAAGCCATGGAGACCATATATCATGTCTCTTGGGTCAGTGCTGGCAAAGTTCGACGACAGATACAGCATGTATAGCCAGTTCTTGGGCTTTCGTAGGCGCTCTGTAGTGGCCGTAGCGGCCCACCAACATTTGGTGTCCGTAAAACCGTAGGCTTTACTAAAAGCTGGCTCCATGATAATATAGCCGGCGACCAGCTCCACCTGATCCCATTCGACTGTCGAATGGCCACAATGAACAAGTCGAGACTGATTGGCGTTGATTTCTTGGATGACCCAGACCCGAGTGAAGTAGCTGTGAGAATACAGCCAAACCAAAGATTTCCACATGTCCTTAGTGATGGCCTCGATTTCATTTGGCAACGGTATTAGGCTTCTGTTCTGATACACCACTTCGTGATACACATTTCCACGAGTGCTCAGCCCATTAGTTGAGATACCCAGCTTTTGACAGAGGAATTCGGAGATAATACGAATTGAGTTAATAGCAGTCTGTACATCATTTTCTGGAGTGTCTGGCCCGAGCCAGATCAGAACTGTCTTAGCCTTTTCGTAGATCTTCCGCATTTGTTTCACTTGAGCGTTGCGCTCTGATACATGGGACTGGTCGATGCTGGGCAATTAGGCACGCTAGCAACGATACTGAGACGGTACATCGCGAAGGAAAAAACAATGGTTGGTTTCTACAAGTTGTCTCCTTGTCCGCCAAAGGGGAGCCGAACAGTTAAATAACATACCAAATAGCATCTGCCCAGAAATACCTGGACTTATTTCGTCGCCTGAAGTGACGGAGTGCATTGTGAAGATTCTGAGTGACCCTGAGCCGCCTACCATGGCAGATTATATTGGCCTTTTGATTCTGGTCTCCCCATACATAGGAAATGGCTTCGTACTCGGGGATGCTAGTATCGGACCAAGAGACTGGATGAACATGGCATTGGATGGGGTAATTGTCATCACCGGGGAGAAGCTCTGCTATCCGGAATGAGGTTTGCGTGCCAAGCTCTTGGTACAAATACCTAAGTTCGTGTTCGGTAATGATGCTAGTAGCGGGTACTTCAAGAGTGGAGAGTTAGGCTTGATAGATGTCATGTACTTCGGGCCGAGCCGCTCATCCACGCATGTAATTGTGTTTTTTAAGACCTGTAGCGTAGCTAAGTCATAAGAGCATACAATCATTGAAAACAAGGCCTCGAGCATTAGAACTGAAGTTTTAAAATTGACCGATTTACTCTTGTGATATATGTGTTTCCATGAGGCATTTTTAATCTCCCCTCAACGTCGTCTGTTGCTCCTCAGTTATCGGTTGGGTTAAAACTGTCTGGTTGGCCTGATAACATCAGGCCAACACCACCTTCAGTTATTATTAGACCATCAACTTACCCCGCCTTCTCATACGTACCATCCAAAGATAATCCATACGAGTTCAATTACAAGCAAACCAAATCACTATGGCTTCCGCTACACGCTTCAGACTCGTATTCAACGTGCCTACATTGTCACTGGCTCAATGCAAAGAGGCCATTTTCGCTGCTGGAGCAGGTCGCTACCCCGGCCCGGGCAACTACACAGAGTGTTGTTGGACCATCATAGGGACGGGCCAGTTTCGCCCAGGCGATGCAGCCAAACCACATCTTGGAGAAGTCGGCAAGTTTTGAGGAGGTTGAAGAGGCAAGGGTCGAAACTATTTGCGTGGGCGAAGATGTCGCAAGAAATGCAGTTAAAGCTCTGAAGAGGTAGTTGAATTCACTACCCCCTAACATTAGGCAGTGCTGATGCTTCTTAGTGCTCATCCCTACGAAGAGCCCTCTTATTCTGTGTATCGGCTAGAGGACTTCTGAGGAAGAGAGCCAGATAATGCGATGTATTGACAGGCTGGACGGGATTCAAGGCAGTAGAGCAAGGCTTGCTCAAAATAGAAACTGCATACAATATGATGAATATCTACCACGGGCTAAGAGAAGTCGGAGTGGCACGAAAAGAACTGAGACAAACGAGCCCCAGATGAATAGCCTATATCAAACACCTCGCAGAATCCTACGAGTTCAAAAGCCGATCTGGCCGATGACATATGTCAGCTGACATGCCGGATCGAGGAACTAGTGTGCGGTTCAATGTCAGCACGGCTTATTGCACCGCAAGGTCGTCTCTCGACTTTCAGTTCTTCTTTGTCTATTCGAAACCCAAGAATGTGTCTCATAAATCTATCTCCAATGTTGTGATCGCCGGCGTAGGTTTGTGTCCTCAACTATAAAGCCCGTGCTGACATCTACAGGGCACCGGGCGTCTCGGCCCACCGACCATCAAATATCTCCTCAAAAACGGCTTCAAAGTCAGTGTGCTGACGCGGAATCCATCTTCCGCAAAACTTCCACCAGAAGTCGATGTCATTGGAGCAGATTACACATCAGCCGAGAGCCTGACGCCAAGCCTAGTAGGCCACGGCTTCGATGCCATCGTTATCGTTCTCAACCGCCTTGCCTACGATGCCTCGGTAGTTACGATGCAAGCGGCCGTCAACGCTGGTATTTGTCGCGCAATTCCTTCGTTCTTTGGTGTCTCGCTTGACAACCCAGAGATAGCCAACATGCCGTTTAGAAGACCAAGCTACCCGTTCTGAACGACGTCTAAGCAAAGGCAGAGAAGGGCGAGATTACATATACAGGCATCAACACTGGCATGTTCCTCGACTGGGTGCTTGATGAAGACATATTCGTTGGTTTATCCGGCAAGACACCGACTCGCGTTGCGGACGGCGGAGATATCACGATGTCTGCCACTGCTCTCGACGATATCGGCAAGGCCATTTCAGCCGTACTTCTGAGGCCTGATGAGACCGTCAATAAGCTATACTATATACACACCGTGGTCATGACACAGAATCAGGTGTTGGAGTATGCGCGTGAGGCTGCTCCAGGCGCGGAGTTTGTTGTTGAACAAGTTGATACGAAGGTACTGGTCGAGGCTGCGTGGAAGCGGTACAACGAAGGAATACGAGATAGAGTTTCAGTGAGAGACTTTGTCATTAGAGCGAGTTATGGTATGGGTAATGGATTCTTTCCAAAGACTGATAACGAGTTTTTGGGCATCAGGCAGTGGAGTGATGAGGAGCTGAAGGAGGAGATATTTAAGCGAGTGAAGGCGAATCCCCTCGCCACTCTTGTGTAAGGGTTTGTAAGCTACCGGACTTACCAATCCATTCGGCACAGGCTAAAACGCCCGAAGTCCTTCACGTGTCCTGAAGCTTGTACAATTGCTCAAATAGCTCTAAGCCCCGTTTTCTTGAACGCTTAGCTAATATTGACAGCTTCCTACTCAGGAGCACATATCGATGAACCTCCACTGGCTCATCAATTGTAGTCCTTAACACTGATTGAAGTATATGTTAGATATTCGAAAGAATACAAGAATGGAGAAGACTCACATCCGGTGCTGAGTTTGCGCTGGCGGAATGCTAGAAGCAATACCGTAATATTGTACGCGTTGAAGTCCGGGAAGCACTCTTTTGCAATCGTGGCTGCACAGTCTATTTCCTGTCTTGTTGTTTCCTTTCCGAAATTCCATGATTCGCGAAGGGACAAGACATAATTTGACCAAGAAATCCTCACCGGGGCTGTAGGCTCCGCGTCCCTAATGTTAAAAGCTGGATATAGGTCCCAAAGTCCGGCGTCTGTCAGGGCTTGCAGTGAGAAAGTAAAAGAGCGTCCTCCAAGGTGTACCACACCCTGAGAGAGGTACTCTCCGTTATCATACTCTGTCCTATTGAGCCGGAGATTGCGGAATCTAGTCTCACCCCTTGTAAACTGGGCATTCCTAAACGACTGGAGTAACCACTTGCTTTGCGCAAATTGCCCTCGTGGGAACTTTTCTGTATCCACAGCACATATATAAACACTATCCTGCCGATCGCTTCGCCCAATGCAGGATCTGTAGTTCGCATACTGGATGACGAACATGAGAGAACTGCTCCATGAAACGAGGTTGTCGGTCCCTCTGCCACTAAAAAGATCCTTGACTAAATGCTGGTGGAGCATTTCAGACGCCACTTGATAGTCCATGGAGAAAATGTCGATCTTCTGGCGATTTGCTTTATCATACTTGCTCAGTACTGAGGCGATAATATCTTCGTCGTTGCGACCCGTGCTCCTGTCGTCATATGCCCGGAACAGGTATCGGGGCATGTGTTTTGGGGGCTTCGTGGCGGAGTCCTCACATACAGAGTCTTCCTTGGGTTGAAACAGTGTCGGGCCACCGGGGCAGTTACAGAGTGATCTGGCCCAGAATTTGTTCCAATTTTCCCCTTGGTCTTTGCTCTCTACCAATTTGCTTGTGGCAAGATAATCATCAGGGTTAAGCTCGCCAGTGGGGCTTGCAGCTTGATGATAACACTCCTCAGCAATCTTGCGCAGGATGTCCTCACTTCCTGATGTCCCGATGACTCTCTGCGTGATAGTCTCTATTGGTTTCTTGAAATGTTCAAGGAGGTCATCCACGGCGAAAGACTTCTGGGCGTCCAAGCAGATCACTTGTCTGACAAGAGCTGGGGTTGCAGAATCGATAAGCAGTCGCGAATCTCGAGCAAGTTGAAGACCTCTGTTATATACAAGACAAATAGACTCAGCATCTCCTCTTTTTAGTGCGTTCTCAGTGCAAAGCAAGGGAGCGATGGTGGCTGCCTGCTCTGACAAAGCAACAGCTGTTTCGTCGAAATTATGCACGGCATCGTTGAGAGACTTGCGAGGTTGTGTTCTGAATCTTCTGCCACTGATGTTCAGATCATTGATCCCGTTGGCGATATCTTCAGACCTGGCTCTGGCCAGACTTTCTTGGTCACTCATTATCAAGAAGCTTGATGGAAACGGATGATAAAAGGAACAAGGAGGGTTGAGAAAGGAGGATTCTGTCTTGGTGCGGGGTATTTGATACCACATCCATCATGCAAGACGTACGTGTAGATGGAAAGGAGCCAATCAGAAGACTATTTTCAATCCCCTTGTGCTTTATCATGAAGCTTGACTGTATCTGACTCACTACATTGTTTGTGTACATGAATAATTAGTCTAATATTGGGAAGCGGATAGCATTCTGCTTTCGTCAAAAGACAACTACCAAAATGGGATCTCACATCACCAGGATTCCCTTAATTAAAGCCAGGTTCTGTAAATGGGCAACTTTCCTAGCTTCCTCCTCCGACAGATCATTCAGCTGGGCCAGCGTTGAGTTGACTCTATCTTCCGTATACTTTAGTAGTGCCTTGAACCGACGAACTTCATCCGGTTCACGAGAATGCATATCAGAAGCATCCCAAAGATTGTCTGTATTATGATGTCAGATTCCCGGATCCTGGAGTAGTCACGGCTCAAGAGACTTACACCAGTTGGTTGAATGATGCTTTTTAAAGGTCAAGAGTAGCAAGATGGCATCCCATATATCAATCTCATGCAAAAGACCCCTTGCAATTTCGCAAGCGTGGTCGAACCTTTTGTCAGATATCCGGCATTCTTCTGTCCAGTTGACTCGAAGCTCGAGCACTCGATTCGTCCATGAATCCTTGGCAGACGGTTCTGCAAACTCTGGATATAGTTCATATAGGCCGGCTGACACGAGATCCCGTAGAGAGAAGACGGACGATCGGCCGCCGTGATGGATCACTCCCTGGGAAAGGTACTCCCCGTTATCGTACTCTGGGTTTTCTAGTCGAAACCAATTCGACTTCGGGTGGGCGTAAGTCTCGAGGAGCCACATATCTCTTGCGAACTGCCCTTGAGGGAACTTTCTGGTGTCCACGGCACAGATATAAACATTGGAGGCTGGTGTATGGCCGACATGCGACCTCCATATAGCGTACTGAATCGCATTCATCAAAGAGCTAGTCCAAGACACGAGGTTATCCTCTTTTCTCCCATCGTTGAACGATCCACTGCCATTGAAGCAGTCTTTTCTCTCTAGATGATTGTATAGCATACCTGAAGCACTCCTATCATCCAATGAAAGAATGTTCAGTTTTCGTCCTGGTGCTCCGTATTGGGCAGAACTGTGCTCCGAGGCAAAGACGGTGTCTGAGTTGAACCCAGAACTCTTTGAGTCGTAGACCCGAAACAAATACCTTGGAACATCTTGGAACGGCCACTGTAGTGAGGTACTGATAGGGTGGAAGATCGTTGGGCCCGCAGGACATTCGTTCAACAGTTGTATCCAAAACGTGTTCCACGAGTTCTCATCTCTGCCCTTCGCTTTTTGTTCAATTCTGACCTCTGATCAGGGCTAAGATACCGGCTGGCCACTCGTCCACCTTCGAGGTCTCTGAACCCCAAGAACTGTGGTCGACATGACCAGAGGGGATCTTCTGTACTCAAAGCGGCGAAGTACTGGCTGGGATCCAGTGTACCTGACGGACGCATAGCTTGAATGCAGCATTTCTCGATAACCCTGCCTTCGCTTTCCCGGCCATTATCAACATTATCAAGTTCACCACGGGCTATGTCGTTAATTTGAGAACTGAAGAATTCCAGGAGCTCATCGACGCGGCGTCCTCGGGGACCAGTGCGCGAAGTGATGATCTCAACCAGTGATCGATCAATGGTGCCAGTAACGCTCTGAGCTGATTTCGTGATGCGGTTGACGTTCGCGCGTACCTTGAACAGTTCATCTTCGCTAGCTTTGTAGACGACATCGGGATCATTCAAGAGAGCTACGAGTCGCTGTCCACGAAGTTGTGCAGACGCGACGGCTTGATTGAAGTCGCTGATGGCGTCTTGAAGCTCTGATCGGGGACTGACAGGGCTGTCATCGACAATGCGCAGGGCATTAATGCGAATATTGATCGCATCTTCGCATTTGGTTCCCATTGTGACCGGGTTGTGAGTGTGCTGAAGCTACGAAGCTGAGGTTCGGTGAGGATGTCGTGATGCAGAATTTTTGGTGGATTCCTCCCTCGAGGTTACCACGGCCGACTAGGCGCGGTAGAGCCTAGCGCGTATCGACAACTTCTGACGGCACTGACAGCTGAACACTATCTTTACAGTGTTTACTCTTAAATTAGTGATGAACGGATTAAACGGCAAACAACATACAACACCAGGGATTCGCTGGTCGTCACCGACCCAACTACTAATCCGGCGCTTCGAAGCTTGACTCTGGAGGAGCGGACGGGACCCCGTATTCTCTTCGAGCTTTGGTCGTATGTGGTAGCCGAGGCCGCAAAATCAGATAAAGATGTTATCAGGGACAAGGGAAATCATAATATAGAGATGTGGAGAAATGTGAGAACCCCGGATTCAAACAGCATCCCGACCGACGAGATGCTGGCGTCACAGCTTCAGAAGTGAACAGCACGAACGGGGTAGCGTCCTTTAATAAAGAAGCAAACGACTGCAGGAAGCGAGATCTGCATCACCAGGTGCGGTATGAACATGGAGTAGGAATGGGACGGGACGTCAAATACGAAACATCTTGTCATGCTGACATTGTCAAGTTTTGGTCCAAGTGAGTCAGCCTTGCTCAATCTGGTATCCACCAGCGGTCCACCGCGGTGCGCCACAAGCCCTTCAGCCACTGTCGTTGGTTCTGCCTTGCATGTCGACTTCTTGGGAGGCGGCCTCCCCGGGCAGGAGTCATACTCTTTCTGACTCATGTTGTGCTGAAATCAGATTGAGCAACACGAATTTAAAAGTCTTTCAATCCTTCTTTTCGTTTTCAATACATGAAAGGCATAACATCTTTGTACAATCAGCTAGCAACATGCCTCAGTCTGAACTCAAGACGGCGAAGGGTACTCGCGACTGGGTTGGCCGTGACCTTCTATTGCGCGACCACATTTTGTATGCCTCAATCATCTCATGCACTTCTTCCGTCTCCTTCCCTCCGTCACACAGCTAATCGAGATACAGTCAAACAATCAGCGACGTTTTCAAGCGTCACGGCGGCATTCCCTTGGACACGCCCGTCTTCGAGCTCCGCGAGGTCCTGGCTGGGAAGTACGGCGAGGATGCCCGACTCATCTACAATGTCGAAGATCAGGGAGGAGAGCTTTTATCATTGCAATATGACTTGACGGTTCCATTTGCTCGTTGGTTAGCCATGCACAGCAACGTCAAGCAAATCAAGCGCTACCAGATCGCCAAGGTATATCGTCGAGATCAGCCTGCCATCTTTCGTGGCAGACTTCGAGAATTTTATCAGTGCGATTTTGACATTGCCGGTGTGTATGACGCTATGATTCCCGATGCTGAGATCCTTCGCATTATTGTCGAAGTGTTCAGAGCACTCAAGCTCGGCATTGTCATCAAACTTAACCACAGATGCATCCTCGACGGCTTATTTACCGTTGCTGGCGTTCCCCAAGAAAAGGTCAGGACCATCAGCTCAGCAGTAGACAAGCTGGACAAGGCCCCGTGGGACGAGGGCAGGAAAGAAATGGTGGACGAGAAGGGTCTGGCGGAGGAGGCTGCCGACAAAATTGGTGAATACGTCTGTCGCAGTGGCGGTTTGCGTGAGATGATCCATGCCCTCAAGGGGGACCAAGATCTGTCGGCAAACGAACAAGTCCAAAGCGGCCTGGCCGACATGGACCTTCTCACCCGTTACCTCACGGCCATGGACGCCATCGAAAGTGTTTCTTTTGATCTTTCACTCGCACGTGGCCTAGACTATTATACCGGATTGATATACGAAGTCATCACGACTACCTCAGATCGATCCAACCAAGTCGGCAGCGTTGCCGCTGGCGGGCGCTACGACGGCCTTGTGGGCAGGTATGGCAAACAGGCCGTCCCTTGCGTTGGTCTCTCCTTTGGAGTAGATCGTGTCTTTACCATCTTGAACGCTCGACAAAAGAAGAACACCTCAGATCTCAAGAGCGAGGCCGATGTGTACGTCATGGCAGCTGGCGGGAAAGGCTTTGACGGTCTGCTAGCTGAACGCATGGAGGTGGCTCGTCAGCTTTGGGACGCAGGCATTAGGGCCGAGTTCACTGCCAAAGTCAAGCCTAAGATGCTTCAGCAATTCAACGCTGCCAAAGAAGTGCCTGTTGCCGTGATTCTTGGTCAAGAGGAAGTGGAAGCAGGCAAGGTTAGGCTGAAGGATGCGCGAGCTGTTGGCGGGGATAAAGTCGAGAAAGATCGAGGGCGGCTTGTTTCTAGAGAAAATCTGGTGGAAGAGGTGACGAGTCTTCTATCAAAGATAGCACTAGAAGAAGGTCAAGATTAGGAAATTGCGAAGGTTTGGAAGTTGGTACAAAAGGCGCAAAGGTGTAGAGTAGATATGCATAAAACAGAACGATAGAATGAATAGAAGCATAGAGATCCTCATATTGGTAGAAGATACTGTCGTACCTGATAAGCATGTGAGCCAGAACTTTTGATCCTCCTAGCGAGAAATTATAACAATACAGTATGGTTCTATCAGTACACCAGCCAGTTCAGCTTGCCTCATTCCTGGATTCATCTGCCATATTCACTCAATACATCCGATGAAGTGAAAATCGCATGTATGAGAGCTGTAAACAGCTGTTAACATATAGAACAATTTTAATGTTAATAGAAATAGAAAATAATTCTTTTCTATTTAATATAATAACTATATACTATTATTAGTACTTAATAGAAAATGTATAACGTATTCTTAATATAGTTATTACTATATATTATAAGAATAAATACTACTAATTACTTAATATAAAATAATATAAAACAATATATATATATATATAAGTATTAGTAGAACTAGTTTAAGTATTTAAAAGTATAATTTAAAATATAATATAAGAAGCTATAAATACAAATTACATAAGACCTATAGTTTTGTCTTTATCCTCCGCAGGCTCATTCTCGCACACTTCCGAATCGGACCCCAGAGTAATAGTCGGGCTAGGCGGCAGTGGTATTGAAGACCAGAAGTTGCGAGCAAATGTATATATCTTTCCCTGGTCAGCACCACGGGCCCGCAAGAGTCGTGCGATACGCAAGTGCCCTTCTATTGAAGCTTCGGACAACGGAGCACTAGTTCCTTGGTTACCGTCCACCCGAGCTCCATTGTCTAGGAGAAACTGACAAACCATCAGACGGCCTGTTCTGGCAGCTCTCGCCAGTGGGCTGTCTTGGTCTGGGCAACCATCTACGGGGGCTTTGTTTGCCAGTAGATAACGACAGGTTTCTAGGTTTCCTCTCGCTGCATTTTCGGCTAGTGCACACTTTCCTTCATCAAAGCCTTCCACTCCAGCTCCATTTTCAATTAGGGACTTGCAAATATCCAAATTTCCCCTCTTCACGGCTTCATAGAATTGAAGGTTCATATTCTGATTGGCTTTTAAAAGAGCTTTAACGTCGACTAGCAGCCGGCAAACAACCAAATCATCTCTTATCGAAGTTTCGAAGGATGGAGAGTTTGCATTCTCGTTATCTGCCACAGGGGTTTTGGTCCCGAATAGTAGTCGGAAAATATCTTTGTAGCCCCTTTTCGCAGCAACGATAAGCAGAGCCTCATGGTATTCGTTTGTAACAGAGGCACCATGGTTGATCAGAATTCTTGCTACATCGAGGCAGCCCATTTCAATGGCTAATGTCAAGGGCGTCTCACCAAAGGGTCCACGTCTGTTGACATCAGCCCCTCTCGCTGTTAATAGCTGCACGATGTCTGTACATCCAGAGGAAACAGCTACCAATAGGGGGGTCTTCTCACATTGGGGATCCCCTTCGATGGCGGCGTCAATGGCAAGTAATTGCTCTGCAATTTCCAACTGTTCCTTAGCCACTGCGTGGTACAGCGGTGTTCTTTTCAGCCAGTCACTCGTGTTGACCATGGCGCCACATTCAATCAAAAGCTGTACCGTACTGTAGTGACCCATTTCCGCAGCGTATGAAAGTGGGGTCCTTTTGTGACTGTCCTCCTGGTCTATTGGATAGCGCTCGTTATGAAACAGAAAGCTGACCATATGGTCGGAACCCGAGAACGCGGCCAAATGTACGCACGTAAAATTGCCTTCCGGGAGCCATCGTGCTTTCCCACGGTGACCATGGAACAGGGCTTCCCCTGATGCTTGAAGTTTTGGTAAACTGTGGAGGAACTTGACCACACATTGTCTGTTGCGGTCTCTTAACATCTCACCCTTCGCACAGTCCAGATGATACAGCCAGTGGGAAGCAGCGTATCTGTAGAGCCTGTTTGATTCAAGCCGGTTCTCTAAGCTGGACACACTTCGACAGGGACCTGTCTCGAAAGTCTCAAAAGAAATGTAAGTGATGCAAATCAGGGCAAGATACATATGTACAGAGTTCTTAGCGGATGTCGGTGACTTCTCAGTAGCCTCAGAATCTTGTACTCCCTTTGAGAGCTCCGGACCGTCTAGATGTATGAGGCGTTCAAAGTTGTGGTCGAAGTACTCGCGGGTCGTGTGGTGAAGTAGCCTGACGGTCTTATTATCCTCAACTGTCACGAGACCTTTGCACGCGCTGATGATAAGTTTTATAGGGCTTTCGTCCCTTCTGTCAAAATATGAGGAGTCGGCATTGACAGCAACTGCTTCACGTAGCTCAGCGATGGTGAGCCGTTCTCGCGCACAGACAACCCATTTGAGTGTCTTGCTTGCCAGTAAGCGAGACTCTGAAGACTGGCCACGGATTCGGTCGATGGTCTTTCCATAAATCTCTTCATATGCATTTGACACGTCGGGGAGGCCCGTTACGGTGGCCTTTATCCCATTTTCCGATATCTGGTGATTTACTTCCTCCATGTGGAATCGGACGAGAAGGAATCTGGAGCTATGTCAGTCAACATATAATGGATATCAGATGTTGAAACCTACATTGCCTGAGCAGCATCTTTTATTCCATCTTGTACTTCTTTTACCAAGCTGGATCTTTGTGCCATTGACTCGCAGGCTTGAATTACCTCATGGTTTTTAAGGCGCTCATCAAGATATCGCTCGACGTCTTCATTGGCTGCTTCAATTCGTAGTGATGCGTACGTCGGACCACAACGCTGAAATATGTCTCGAATCCAGCCCAGGTAACGTGAAGTTGCGGCGATGCATGTGTTGGCCCGGTTCTGTAGTTCGAAAAGCCTAGGCAAGAGTTCCTTCAAATCAGCCTCTTCACCCTCATCGATAGCATCTATCACGATAAACAGCTTGGTTATACTAGCGGCCGCATCATAAACGGCCTCCATGATATCTTCGATCTTCAATGAGGCTGAACCATCCGCTTTGTATCTTTCGAACAAGTCCGCGACCCCATGAGGCACAGGGTCCGGAAGGTTCTCGACCAACTGCCTCAGGAGATTCCACATGACGTGATGAGGACGCTGTTGTTCTCTCTCTCCCGAGTTGAAATAGAAGAAAATAATGGCGGAGGCTATCTTGTGCCCATCATCCTTTAAGGTAACCCTCGACTTTAAGTGGTTGATCATCACAGATGCCATGACTGTCTTCCCTGCTCCTGGATCACCTTGGCATAACAGAATCTGTTTGTCACCATTCACCCATTTCTCGAAGTCGGGGTGGTCGAGGAACCACTGACCAGTTCCGGGTTCATGCTTTGCGAAATGTTCGTGCTGGGCATGGCGCCAGTCAGGTTGACCAATCCAGTTCAATATTTCTTGTCGATATGATCCTGTAGTCTAGTTAATACCTGGCTGCGAAGTAGAAAGGTACATGTATCATAGTAAGGAAAGTATGCTCGGTACCTTGTTGAGTCTCATCAATCCTGACCTGTATTCTTTTCACTCCATCCATCATCTCCCTCATACTCGAAGTTTGACGCACTTGCTCGCCACGCACTTTCATGAGAATAGCCCCACCATATGCGGCGGCGGCAGCCGCAGCATAGTAATGCCACTCATCGTTCTTGTGTGTATCTGCATAATCGCATATTCCCCGAATCACGAGGCAGGGTATCTGGTCCATGATGCCCGCTGCCTCCATCTCATAACAAATCGCTTGCCCATTGCCACGCCGCAAGCGGTCACGATCCTCCGGATTCTTTATTACGCCTCCTCCTGAAAGTATAAGACCTCGATGAATGATAACATCTCTGTCGCGCTGCCTACGATCAACAACCTGCTTTTGACTGGAACTGTCACAGCCACTGCAGTCCTTTCCACCAATATGATGAAAGCTGTCAGCGAAAAGAATATCGCGACTAGGTCTGAAGAACAGAGGCTTTCGGGATATGCGCTTGAGCATCTCATCTATGGGAAATTCGTCCTCCATCTCATCCATCTGCAATGACATATCTGCACTCAGCAAGATGGGTGCTGGCTTATCCAGTGAGCCTTTCAAGACGAACTGCCCGTGCTGATTGTACTTTCCATAGTCATACTCGATCACACCAGGGTGGCTATCTTGGGGGATGCTTACGGCAACATCCCCCAGCCTGATGTCGACATCGGCACTGGGAATGCCGCCTCCGATTCCAATCAATAAAGCGAACCGAATATTCGGGAATTGCTGGGCCACAACGGCAGCACATTGTGATGCTTTCACTGTCCCCATCTGATGAGGCACAGTGAGCACGATGTTATGGTCGCCGATGCGACCGTAAGAATAGACATACAATTGTTGACCAGTTGGGGCAAAATCACAGTCGAACCGCTCATCAAAGACGAGTCTGACCGCGACGGCTTCAGGACAAAGGACAGTTGCAGTCTGGCGAGATTTGTCTCTTCAATATGCCTTTTATACCCATTAATCCGGGGTAGTACTAGATTTCCCTGGACTATGCGGGGTTGTGATCGTGGGCGATCTGGTTATCTATTTCTGACTATGCCCGAGCTAAATGGTATATGTGGGGAGTATGTCAGAATTCTATAACAGGACAACATAGCCAAGATATTTAGTCCAGCGCAGACAAATTTCCTCGCGAGCTATCTATTCCTTAACACCTAAATTTTCATTTGCCATTCCAGCCTAGTTTCTAGGCACGGCACTTATTAAACGCTCTAATATCTAAAGCAGCCTTTAAAATACCTAGCCTATAGGTATCTATAAGTATCTATCTAATAGGGTTAAGTACCTAGAGATACCTATTTTAAATACTTACCTATAGGTAGGTATTACGACCTAACACAATACACGTACATAAGATGGCGTACCCTACCTTTTAATCTAATAAATATTTAGTTACCCTATATAAGTTAAACGTATACTATTTAACTTATATATATAAATAATATAAATAAAGGATAAAGGAAGTTAAACTAATACTATTTAATATATATATTTCTCTAGTATATATATATTTATTTAGTAGTAAATAGAACTTAGCTTACTAGCTATTAATAATACTTTTTTACCTTAATAAGCTTTACCTATATTATTAATTATTAAGAAATATAACCTTAACTTAATATACTTAGTATAATGCCTTATATATTCTATAAATATAAACCTAATATAAACTAGTTTTCTATTTAAAACCCTAACTATTATATATTAATAGCTTTTATTTAAAATATACTATACTTACACTAAGTAATATTATACTATTAAAATATTTAGTAATACTAGTTTAATACCTTTTTATATTAAAGCTTTACTTAGTAATACTAAAATAATAATTAAAGTTTAGTAGCTTTATAATATAATTTAAACTTTATAAGGTTAAATAAATAACTAATAAAATACTATAATAACTAGTAATAGTAGTAATAAGTAATAAAAAAAAAACTTTAATAAAGCTTTAAAGCTACTTAAGCTAGAACCTTTTAAGGAATAAGTAACTAATATAATTCTATTCCTTACCTAAATAAAAAAAATACTTTTACTTATTTCTTAATAAACTAAATATTACTATAAAAAAACTCCTATTTATTATACCTTTAATTTAAGGAAGTACTAAGAAATAATTTAAACTTATTATAAGGAACTACCTTAAGAATAGAAAAATCCTTTAAAATTAAAATATTTAAAATATCTTTATAGACTAGGATAACTTTAAGTAAGTACTTAAGGATAATTTTAAAGTAATTAATAAAAAATAATAAGCTATAGCTAAACTACTTATACTTAAGTAATAGAAATTATATATAGTATACTTAGCTAAGTTTTAATAGCTAGTAGCTAAGACTTAGTAAAATAATAATACCTTTATAAAGATTTATTACTAAAGTCTTAAAAAAGAAGTTAAAAATAAACTATACTTTATAGATAGACTTAATAACCTAATTACTTATATTACTATAGTAATTAAGATTAATAAATAATAGTATAAATATAAATAAAAAAAAGCTAACTATAAATATAAAAATAACTTTAATTTATATTACTTTAATTAATAATATAATAATAATTAAAGTAACTTTTAAAATTAAAAATAATAATAAGGTAATTACTATAATAATACCTTATATAAAATATAATTAAGTATAACGGTTTAGGGTTTTAAACAGGGAAACTAGTCTATACTAGGTTTATATTTACAGATTATATAAGGCATTATACTAAGCACGTTAGTTTAAGTTACGTCTCTTAATAGTTAATAGTATAGGTAAGGCTTATTAAAGTAAAGAAACATTATTAATAGCTAATAAGCTAGGTTCTATTTAATACTAAATAAATATATATATACTTATTAGTCTTTAATAAAAATAATAAAATAAAGGGTTATTATTAGTTTTAAAATAATATAGTCCTAGAGTACTATTAGTTTAATATTAATTAGTCTAATATTAGTTAGTTTAATATTAAATCCTTTTAATATTAGTAACTATAAGCTATAGTATTATAATTAAATAAAATTTATAAAGTATAATTCTATATATAATATAATTACTAAAATTATAATATAATCTTTCCTTTTTAATAAACTTATCTTTAAGGCCTATTACTTTAACTAATATTATTTTTCTTTTAGTAAGATTTAACTTAATTTTTTTATTATTATACCTTATAATATCTAACTATATATTAAAATAGTTATTTTATAAGGATTATAAAATCTAAATACTTATACTTTTTATTAAGTTTACTAATAAAAGGGCTAATATATTTTATATTTATTACTTTTATTTAAAAAAAACTAATAAGTACTTTATATTTATAAATTCTTCCTAATATAGTAAGTATATTTAAGCTAAGAAATCTTATAATAGTACTTATATTATATCTTCTTATAAGTTTTATTATATTTATTTTTAGTTTTTATTACTAATATATATAGTAATAACTTTAATAAAGTAAAAGAAAAAATTAAAAAATAATAAAGATAAGGTAAGTAAAGATTTACTTAAGCTTTATAATAAAATAGTTACCTTATAGGCTTATCTAGCTACTACTACTAGTTATTTATTATATATTTAAAAAATTAAAAGCAAGGTAAAGGAAAAATATTTTAAGGCTATTTATTATAATTTATAAAAAGTAAAGTATTAAGATAACTTATTATTTATACTAAATACTTATAAAACTACTTTAATTAAGGACTTTTAGGTTAATTATATTTTTAATAATATTAACTAGTTTACTTTTAAATTAAGTAATAATTTTTTTAATACTTTACTTTTATTTAATTTTAATAAAACTTTTTTAGGAATTACTAAGCCTTAATAAGGTACTTTAATAATTTCTATATATTTTTACTTTTTATATAGTTTTTTTATTTTATTAAGTATTTCCTCTTACTATTAATATTATAGGTATTTTTAATTACCTTTACTTTATAAAGTTTTAGTTTATTACTAATTTTAATATATATTATATTAGCTACTAATTTAAGTAATATAATATAAAAAACTTTATAAAGTTTAATCTTTATTAATAGGTTTAATTTATAGTTATTCTTAAAAATCTTTTTAATAATTTTATAAAATCTAATATACTTAAAATTAAGCTTATAGCTTAGTTACTTTATAGTAATATTTTTAGTAAATAAGTATACTATATTTCCCTCTTTAAAGGTTAGTTCTTTTAACCTTTTAGAATTATAGTATCTTTATATTTATTTATTAATAAATTCCAGTTTTATTTAAAGTTTATTATATATATTTTTTAAATCCTTACTTTTAATTATTACTATAAGGTTTATAATTTTAGTTTATTATATATTATAATATACTTTTAAAGTATAGTTAAAGTTAGTATTTAATAGTATAAGCTTTATACTTTTATTATAGGCAGTATTATAGGCTAGCTAGGTATATAGTAATTTCTTAACCTAGTTATTTTACTTATAATTAATATAATACTATAAGTATTGCTTTACTACTTAGTTTATTTATTTTATTTAACTATTTACTTAGGGTTTAAATATTATTATAAGTTTATAATTAATTCCTATATAGGCTATTAGTATTTACTAAAATTTACTAGTAAATATTATACCTCTATTTATAAGGATTTCTTTAGGTAATTCTTATTTTTATACTATTTTATTATAAAAAATATAAGCTATTTTTTTAATATTTATATCTTTTTTATAAGGTATATAGATTAAAAACTTTATAAGTTTTTTAATAATAACTATAATACTATTATAGAAAATTCTAATTAAGGGTTTTTCTAATTATAGTAATTTAGTAATAAAGTCTATTATAATTAAGCTTTATAGTGCTTTTATAACTTTAAAAGGTTATAGTTCTTTATAAAGCTTATATTTTTATACTTTTATCCTAGTATAGATATTATATTATTTAATAACTTTTTTTACTATTAGTTATTTAACCTAGTATCTATACTATAAAAGTCTTTTTTAAGTCTTAATAACTTCTTAGTATCTATATACTAAGTATTTATAGAATTTTTATATAAATTTTTTAAATTTACCTAGGATTTTCTTAATAATTACTAGTTATATCTATCCTAGTATTTATATTTATTAAGTAAATTTATATTTCTTTTTTTTATTTTTTTTTAGTACTTATTTCTTTACTTTTATAGTACTAGTATTATAATTTAATTTATAATTAATTATATTTACTTTACTATTTTTAAATCTTTTATAGTAAATAATTATAAAGTTAAACTTATATAGGTATTCTATATAGTATAGCTATTATTAATTAAGTTTATAAATTATAGTAAAGTATAATATATTTTAGTAGTTAGTATAAACTTTAACTTAATACTTACTTTCTATAAGGTAATACTTAAACTCCTTAAAGTAATTAATAATTACTAAGAATTCCTTATTATAAATTAGGTAATTAAGCTTTACTTTATATAGTTTATATAAGTAAAATATAATAAGATATAGTCTTTTTATATTATCTTATTAACTAATTTATTTTCTTAAAGTAAAGTTTAATAAGTTTATTTTTAGTTTAATTTCTTTATTAAGGTTAAAGATAGTTAAGACTAGTCTGCTAATAATAGCTTCCTTAAGTTATTTAAAGGCTATCTAGGCCTTATTATTTTATTTAAAGGACTTATTTTTTTTAGTAAGTTTTATTAAGAGATTTATAATTTTATTAAAATCCTTAATAAATTATTAATAGTAATTAGTAAAGCTTAGAAAGGCTTATATTTTCTTAATATTATTAAGTACTTTTTATTTTAATACTATAAAGATTTTTTTTTTATACTAATCTTTTTAAGTATAATAGTATATCTTAAAAAGTTTACCTTTATAATATAAAAGTAACTTTTTTTTAATTTTACTAATAGCTTAGTATCTTATAATATTTTTAAAACTTTATATATGTATTTTTTATATTTTTTTTATTGTTTAAGAAAATTAAAATATTATTTAGGTAATAAACTATAAAGATATTAAGGTACTATTAAAGTATATTATTAATTATTTACTAAAATATTATAAATATATTAATAAAACTAAATAGTATTACTATATATTTAAAGAGTTTAAATTTAGTTTTAAAAGCTATTTTTTATTTATCTTTTTCCTTAATATAAATTAAATTATATATACTTTTAAGGTTTAGAGTAATAAAGATCTTTTTACTTTATAAATAATCCTTAAGTTTTATAATAAGTAAAAGTAAGGTTTAATTCTTAATAATATATATATTAACTAATTAGTAATTAATAATAGATTTATTTTTTTATTTTCTTTTAATATAAAGAATATTAATAATATTAATAATAAGCTAGATTCCTTAATATAGCCTTTACTTAATATTTTCTTAATATATTTTTTTTAAACTTATAGCTTTCTTTAATTTAATAAGTATAGTTTTTTAAAATAGTAAGTTATTATTTATTAAGTTAATTTTATAGTTTTATTTACTATATTTAAAGACTTTTATTTTTAAGTTTTCTATAAATAGTTTATTATATACTTAATATTTTTTTAGTATATTTACTAGTTTATTTTAGCTAGGTATTAGTTCTAGTTCTTTTTATAAGTCTTATTATTAAAGAATACTTAGAATTTATTTTTTACTTTATATACCTTTTTTATACTTATATTATATTTTTTTTAAAGGTAGTAATTACTTTATACTATATATACCTATACCTTTTTTAGTAATTAAGGTTTAAGATTTCTTATTATTTTTTATAATTATTTTCTTATTATTATTAAGGTTACTAAGGAAAGTAATTTAGCTATTTTTTAAATTAATAGATAGGTTTTTTTATTTAAACTATATTATACCTAGGAAGATATTTATATTCTGTTTTAAAGGTATAATATTAAAATTTACTTTTTATTTCTTTTTTTTAATAAAAATCTTAAGGTAATTAGTCTTTTAATTTATAATATTATTATTATAGTTAAAAAATTATCTTTTTATATTAACTAGTAAGTAAATTAATAATTTTCTTTTTTATAGTATTCTTAGCTTTATAACTATTTTTAAGTTAATAAAGTTTTATTATACTTTACTATTAACCTAAGTATTTAGCTATCTTTCCTTAATTTAAATAGGTAATACTAAGTAAATTAATATACTTATTATTTATATTACTTTTAGAGTATTTATATCTTATAATAGATTTTACTTTTTATATATTTATTACTTTATTATAAATAGTATTTTTTTTTTTTAAAGCATTATAGTAAATCGTTTTATAATTACTATTATAGTATCTTTTACTATTAGTATAATTATTAATAAATTCTTTATTAAATAATTATTATTAGTATTATTCTTTTAGTTTTTTATTAATATTTTTATTTAATATTACTTATTTAAATAGTATATTATTATTATCTAAATATAAACTATTTACCTTTTATTAATATTATAATTTATTAGTATTTTCTAAGCTAGTATTATTAACTAATACTATTCCCTTAATTATATACTTTCCTTAAGTTATTTTATTAAATTCTTTTTTTACTTTTTTAATTATTTACTATAATTACTTAATTCTATTTAGAAGATCCTTAACCTTATAGATCTATTTATAAAGTAATATATTAAATTATAATTCTATAACTTTAAGCTAGTTATATTATATATTAACTAAGTACTTCTTTATCTCTTTCCTTAAGTAGGGTTTATTATTAAGTATTTCTTTTATAGTAATTAGGAAATAATTATTATTTAGTTTTTTTTACTTATATTATTTATACTAGTAGTTTTTATATAATACTTATAAGATTTTATTATATTTAAGGTTTATTAGTATTATTTAGATATTATTTTATATATTAAAGTTAGGCTTTTTATATAGTAAGTTAAGTATATTACTAGTATAATAAGCCTTAATATAAACTATACTTTCTTTTTCTATATTAATATATTTTCTTATTCTTTATATATAAAGATTATTATATATTTAAAAATACTTAATTTCTTATTTATTATATATTTTTTAGTATTTTTAGGTTTATATTTTTATAATTTTTTTATTTTAACTTTAGAAATACTAGGCTATAGCTTATACTTTTTTTTTTTTATATTTTATACTTTAAGATTATTAGTAGTAAGATTATTAGATATTATTTTTATTTAAGGCTTTTTATTTTTATATTATTTCCATTTTTATAAGTTTAATATTAATAAAAATATTATTTATTACTTATAATAACTATAATAATTCTAAGTTAGGGGTAATTACTTTTTTTTATTTTATTATTTCTAATACTTATAGTTTTTATAGTCTTACTTTCTTTACTTTTTATTTTTATCTTATTTCTTTAGTAAGCTAATTTTTTTATACTTAATATTTAGTATTATTTTACTATTTTTTCTTTTTATTTTTATAGTATCTTTATTATTAATCCTAATATTCTTTACTTTCTTAATTACTAATATAGTTTCTTTTATTAAGTACTTTAGTTACTTCTTTAAGTATATAAAATAGGTCTTATAGCCTTATAACTAAGCTCTTTAAATATAGTTACTACTTAGGCATTTCTTTATTTCTTAGTAATATAGCTATTAATATATTATATAGACTTTATATTATACTTAAGGTTTAGGTTCTTTAAGCTATTTAAGGTTCTATTTACTAAGTTAGTCCTAAAGTTTACTTACTTTAATTAAAGTCTTATAGCTTATATAGTTCTAGGCATTATTATACTATTTTTTTTTAATTTTAATTATTATTATAATATACTTTATAATATTATTAAATTAGTTTACTTTATATAATTTATCTTTAACTTCTTCTTTAAGTCCTTTATAGTAAACTTTTATAAGTGCTTTATTATCTTACTAAGTCTTAGATATAAGCTATTTAAACTTAGTAAAGTAAGTAATATATAAATAAGTTTATTTAAGTATTATAATCTTAATAGTTACTTATTATTTTTTATTAATTACTTTAAAATTATCTTTAAGTATACTTTTAAAGTTACTCTAATTAATAAAGATATTAATAGTTTTTTAATTTTATATAATTTCTTTATTCTTAAAGTAATCCTTAAGGATAAGCTTAAACTAGTCCTTAGTATTTTCTTAAATTAAATGTATAATAAAAAGTATTTTTTTTATAGTAATATTTAGCTTAGTTAAAAATAGGTAAAAGTAGCCCTTTATTTAAGTTAAAAAAAGGACTATATTTATAGCTTATCCTTTAAAGGGTTTTAGTTTTAGTAGCTTTAAAGCTTTACTAATATCTTATTTTATTTAAAGATTACTATTATAACAGTTACACAAGCCGTTAAACTACAAGGCAAAAGATCAGGCCATAATTACTATATAAGCAATTATAAGTATACTATAGCTGCCTTATAGAGCCTTATAGCGCTATTATAGGTATAAATTGTAATAACTACATATATTTTTTATTAAAACTACTTTCTATTTATAGGTATATACCTTTATATTATAAATAGTATTATAAAGTTAATAGATTTTTATTATTATCTTAATAAGGCTAGGTAGTTTTTTAGTATAAAAAAGTATTAAGCTAGTATTACTAAATATCTTAATAGTATAATATTACTTAGTATAAATATAGTATATTTTAAATAAAAGCTATTAATATATAATAGTTTAGGGTTTTAAATAGAAAAACTAGTTTATATTAGGTTTATATTTATAGATTATATAAAGTATTATACTAAGTATATTAGTTTAAGTTATATCTCTTAATAGTTAATAGTATAAGTAAGGCTTATTAAGATAAAAAAGTATTATTAATAACTAGTAAGCTAGGTTCTATTTAATACTAAATAAATATATATATACTTATTAATTCTTAATAGAAATAATAAAATAAGGGGTTATTATTAGTCCTAGAATAATATAGTCTTAAAGTACTATTAGTTTAATATTAGTTAGTCTAATATTAGTTAGTTTAATATTAGATCTTTTTAATATTAGTAACTATAAGCTATAGTATTATAATTAGGTAAAATTTATAGGGTATGGTTCTATATATAATGTAACTACTAGGGTTGTAATATTAAGCCTTATAATATTAAAAACTACTTAACTAAATAATTATAAATATAAATTATAAGATATATTTAAATATAAGTATTATAATTATAATAACTTTAAATATATAATATAGTAATACCTAGAGCTATATAAGCTATAAGATCTAAATTAAAGTAAGTAAACTTTAGGACTAACTTATTAAATAAAACTTTAAATAGCCTAAAGAACTTAAATATTAAGAATAATATAAGGTATATATAATATAGTAAAAACTATTACTTTATATAAAAATAATATATTTAAAGATAAATAAAACCTAAATAAGGAAAGTTTTATTAAAAAACTATAAAACTAGTTTTTTATATATAAAGATATTAAGGTAAGAAATATACTTTAAATTTTTATATTATATAAGATTAAGTTAAATAAATACTATAAGGAAATAAAAAAGGACCTAGCTTATTAAAAAAAAGAATAAAAAGATTAGTAAAAATTTTATAAAAAAAAAGAAAATAAAAAAATAAAAATAAAAAAAAACTTATAAAACTATAAGTCTTAGGAATAATAAAATAGAAAAAGGTAATTACCCTTAACTTAAAACTATTATAATTATTATAAGTAATAGATAATATTTCTATTAAAATTAAACTTATTAAAAAAAAAGTAATATAAAAATAAAAAACTGTAAATTAAAATAATATTTAATAATTTTATTATTAATAGTCTTAAAGTATAAGATATAAAAAAAGAAAAGTATAGGTTATAGTATAATATTTTTAAAAATAAAATAAGGAAATTATAAAAATATAAACTTAAAAATATAAAAAAATATATAATAAATAAGGAATTAAATATTTCCTAAATATATAATAACTTTTATATATAAAAAGTAAAAGAATATATTAATATAAAAAAGAAAGTATAGTTTATATTAAAGCTTACTATATTAGTAATACACTTAACTTATTATATATAAAACCTAATATTAATATATAAAATAATATTTAAATAATACTAATAAATCCTAAATATAATAAAATTTTATAGATATTATATAAAAACTATTAATATAAATAATATAAGTAAGAAAAGCTAAATAATTATTATTTCCTAGTTACTATAAGAAAAATACTTAATAATAAACCTTACTTAAGGAAAGAAATAAAAAGGTATTTAGTTAATATATAGTATAACTAGCTTAGAGTTACTAAACTATAATTTAGTATATTACTTTATAAATAGATTTTTAAAGTTAGGATTTCCTAAATAAAATTAAGTAATTATAGTAAATAATTAAAGAAATAAAAAAAGAGTTTAATAAAATAACTTAAGAAAAGTATATAACTAAGAAAATAGTATTAATTAATAATACTAGCTTAAATAATACTAAAGAATTATAATATTAATAGAAAGTAAATAGCCTATACCTAAATAATAATAATATACTACTTAAATAAGTAACCTTAAATAATAATATTAGTAAAAAACTAAAAGAATAATATTAATAGTAGTTATTTAATAAAGAGTTTATTAATAACTATACTAATAGTAAAGAATACTATAATAGTAACTATAAAAAGGTTTATTATAATACCTTAAGAAGAGTTAAATATTATTTATAATAAAGCTATAAATAAGTAAAAAGTAATATTTATAATAAAATATAAGTACTTTAAAAGTAATATAAACTATAAGTTTACTAATTTACTTAGTATTACTAGTTTAAGTTAAGGAAAAATAGCTAGATACTTAAATTAATAGTAGAATATAATAAAACTTTATTAATTTAAAAATTATACTTTTAAAATAAAATATAAATATCTTTCTAGGTATAATATAGCTTAAATAAGAAAACCTATTTACTAATTAAAAAAATAGCTAGATTACTTTTTTTAGTAACTTTAATAATAATAAAAAAATAATTATAAAAAATAATAAAAAATCCTAAGTCCTAACTATTAGAAAAAGTATAAGTATATATAGTTTAAAATAATTACTACCTTTAAAAAAAGTATAATATAAGTATAAAAAAGGTATATAAAATAAAAAATAAATCCTAGGTATTTTTAGTAATAGGATTTATAAAAAAAACTAAAATAAATAATAAGCTAAAATAGACTAGTAAATATACTAAAAGAATACTAAGTATATAATAAACTATTTATAAAAAAATTAAAAATAAAAGTCTTTAAATATAGTTAATAAAACTATAAAATTAACTTTATAAATAATAACTTATTATTTTAAAAGTTATACTTATATAATAAAAAAAAGCTAAAAGTATAAAAAAGATATATTAATAAAATACTTAAAAGGAAATATATTAAAAAATTAAGCTTATTTTTAGTATTATTAATATTTTTTATATTAAAAGAAAAATAAAAAACCTAGATCTATTATTAACTATTAACTAGTTAATATAAAAACTATTAAGGATTAAATTTTACTTTTACTTATTATAAAACTTAAGGATTAATTATAAAGCAAAAA
This sequence comes from Fusarium circinatum, assembly GCA_024047395.1. NCBI lineage: Eukaryota > Fungi > Ascomycota > Sordariomycetes > Hypocreales > Nectriaceae > Fusarium > Fusarium circinatum. The sequence continues at coordinate 3,613,927 of CM043923.1, read as the reverse complement.
GATCTTTATTACTTTAAACTTTAAAGGTATATATAATTTAATTTATATTAAGGAAAGAAATAAATAAAAAATAGTATTTAAAATTAAATTTAAACTTTTTAAATATATAATAATACCTTTTAGTCTTACTAATATACTTATAATATTTTAGTAAATAATTAATAGTATACTTTAATAGAACATTAATATCTTTATAGTTTATTACCTAAATAATATTATAATCTTTTTAAATAATAAAAGAAAATATAAAAAATATATTTATAAAGTTTTAAAAAATATTATAAAATATTAAATTATTAGTTAAATTAAAAAAAAAGTTATTTTTATATTATAAAAATAGACTTTTTAAAATATATTATTATACTTAAAGAAATTAAAATAAAAATAAAAAGGTTTTTATAGTATTAAAATAAAAAGTACTTAATAATATTAAAAAAATATAAGCTTTTTTAGGCTTTACTAATTACTATTAATAATTTATTAAAAACTTTAGTAATATTATAAATCTTTTAATAAAACTTACTAAAAAAGATAAGACCTTTAAGTAAAATAATAAGGCTTAGATAGCCTTTAAATAACTTAAAGAAGCTATTATTAGTAAACTAGTTCTAGCTATTTTTAACCTAAATAAAGAAATTAAACTAAAAATAGACTTATTAAACTTTACTTTAAAAGAATAAATTAATTAATAAAATAATATAAGGAAATTATATTTTATTATATTTTACTTATATAAGCTATATAGAATAAAGCTTAACTATTTAATTTATAATAAGGAATTTCTAGTAATTATTAATTACTTTAAAGAATTTAAATATTACTTTATAAAAAGTAAATACTAAGTTAAGGTCTATATTAACTACTAAAATATTTCTTACTTTATTACTATATATAAACTTAATTAATAATAACTATACTATTATAACCTAAATAGAAAAAGCACTTACGCTATATATACTTTATATTTTTCTTTTAATTACTTATAGTTACTATATACTAAAAAGCCCTATAAATAACTATTAATACCCTAGTTACTAGTAACCTTAAATGTTTTACTAGTAATTCTAGATAAATACTAGTAATTCCTAGAAATTACTTTTTTATTTTTTATACTAGCTATAACTCTTTTAAATATATATATATTTATTTAATATTAGATAGAACTTAGCTTACTAGCTATTAATAATACTTTTTTACCTTAATAAGCTTTACCTATATTATTAACTATTAAAAGATATAACTTTAAATTAATATACTTAGTATAATGCTTTATATAATTTATAAATATAAAACTTAATATAAACTAGTTTTTCTATTTAAAACCCTAACTATTATATATTAATAGCTCTTATTTAAAATATACTATATTATACTAAGTAATATTATACTATTAAGATACTTAGTAATATTAGCCTAATACTTTTTTATATAGAAAAACTACCTAACTTTACTAAGATAATAGTAAAAATCTATTAATTTTTATAATACTATTTATAATATAAGAAATATACCTATAAATAAAATATAACTTTAATAAGAAATATATATAGTAATTTTTAAATAAAATAAGATATTAGTAAAGCCTTAAAGCTATTAAAACTAAAACCTTTTAAAAAATAAGCTATAATATAGTTCTTTTCTTAATCTAAATAAAAGACTATATTTACTTATTTTTAATAAAGCTAAATAATACTATAAAGAAGGTACTTTTTACTATACCTTAAATCTAAGGAAATACTAAAAACTAGTTTAAGCCTATTTTTAAAGATTATTTTAAAAATAAGAAAATTATATAAAATTAAAAAACTATTAATATCTTATTAATTAATATAACTTTAAAAGTATATTAAAAAATAACTTTAAAGTAATTAATAAAAAATAATAAATAGCTATTAAAATTATAATACTTAAATAAACCTATTTATATACTATATACTTTACTAAGTTTAAATAGCTTATATCTAAGACTTAGTAAGATAATAAAATACTTATAGAAGTTTACTATAAAGAACTTAAAGAAAAGGTTAAAAATAAGCTATATAAAGTAAATTAACTTAATAATATTATAAAGTATATTATAATAGTAATTAAGATTAATAAAAAATAGTATAAATATAAAAAGAAAAGGTCTATAAAAATAAAATAAGAAAATAACTTTAACTTATATTACCTTAACTAGTAATATAATAATAATTAGTAGGGTAACTCTTAAAACCTAGAATAATAATAAAGTAATTACTATAATAATACCTTATATAAAATATAGTTAGGCCTTATAATATTAAAAGCTACCTAATTAAATAACTATAAATATAAATTATAAAATATATGTAAATATAAGTATTATAACTATAACTAGTTTAAATATATATATATAATAATACCTAGAATTATATAAGCTATAAAACCTAAATTAAAGTAAGTAAACTTTAGGTCTAACCTAATAAATAGAACCTTAAATAGCCTAAAAACCTAAATACTAGAAATAATATAAGGTATATATAATATTAGTAAAAGCTACTGCCTTATATAAAGATAATATACCTAGAAATAGATAAAATCTAAATAAGGAAAGTTTTATTAAAAAACTATAAAATTAGTTCCCTATATATAAAAATACTAAGGTAAGAAATATACCTTAGATTTTTATATTATATAAAACTAAGTTTAATAAATACTATAAAAAAATAAAAAAAGACCTACCTTATTAAAAAGAAAATAAAAAAAGTAATAAGAAATTTATAAAAAAAGAAAAAAAAAGAAATAACTTATAAAACTATAAGACTTAAGAATAATAAAATTAAAAAAAATAATTACTTTTAATATAAAATAATTATAGTTATTATAAGTAATAAATAATATTCTTATTAAAACTAAACTTATTAAAAAAGAAGTAATATAAAAATAAGAAACTATAAATTAAAATAATATTTAATAATCTTACTACTAATAGTCTTAAAGTATAAGATATAAAGAAAGAAAAGTATAGATTATAGTATAATACCTTTAAAAGTAAAATAGAATAAAAAATATAAACCTAAGGATATAAAAAAACATATAATAAGCAAGAAATTAGATATTTAAGATATATAATAAACTCTATATATAAGAAGTAAAAAAATATACTAATAAAAAAAGAAAGTATAGTTTATATTAAGGCCTATTATATTAAAAATATACTTAGCTTACTATATAAAAAACCTAATTTTAATATATAAAATAATTTAAATAATACTAATAAACCCTAAAATAAGGAAATCTTATAGATCTTATATAGAAACTATTAGTATAAATAATATAAGGCAAAAAGAATAAATAATAACTATTTTCTAATTACTATAAAAAGTACTTCTAATAATAAACCCTATTTATAAAAAAAAATAAAAAGATATTTAGTTAAAGTATATTTTTAGGGTTAGGGTTAGTTTTATAAATAATAACTTACTATTTTAAAAGTTATATTTACTTAATAAAAAAGAGCTAAAAGTATAAAAAAATATATAATAAAATACTAGTAAAAAGCTATATTAGGAAATCTAGCTTATTTTTAGTAATAACTATATTCTTTATATTAAAAAAAATAAAAAAGATAAACCTATTATTAACTACTAATTAATTAATATATATATTATTAAGGATTAAACCTTACTTTTACTTATATTACTTAAGGATTAATTATAAAGTAAAAGATCTTTACTACTTTAAACTTTAAAGATATATATAATCTAATTTATATTAAAAAAAAGATAAATAGAAAATAGTATTTAAAACTAGATTTAAACTTTTTAAATATATAATAATACCTTTTAGTCTTACTAATATACTTATAATATTTTAGTAAATAATTAATAATATATTTTAATAATACCTTAATATTTTTATAATTTATTACCTAAATAATATCTTAATTTTCTTAAATAATAAAAAGAATATAAGGAATATATTTATAAGATCTTAAAAATATTATAAAGTATTAAGTACTAGTTAAACTAAAAAAAGAATTACTTTTATATTATAAAGGTAAACTTCTTAAAATATATTATTATACTTAAAAAGATTAGTATAAAAAAAAGAAAATCTTTATAGTAAAATAAAAAGTACTTAATAATATTAAGAAAATATAAGCTTTTTTAGGTTTTACTAATTACTATTAATAATTTATTAAGGATTTTAGTAAGGTTATAAATCCTTTAATAGAACTTATTAAGAATATAAGCTTTTTATATAGAATAATAAGGCTTAGATAGTTTTTAAGTAGCTTAAAAAAACTATTACTAGTAGGCTAGTTTTAGCTATTTTTAACTTAAATAAGGAAATTAAACTAAAGATAAACTTATTAAACTTTACTTTAAGAAAATAAATTAGCTAATAAAATAATATAAAAAGATTATACCTTATTACTTTCTATTTATATAAACTATATAAAGTAAAACTTAATTACTTAATTTATAATAAAAAGTTCTTAATAATTATTAACTACTTTAAGGAATTTAAATATACCTTATAAAAAGTAAGTACTAAATTAAAGTCTATATTAACTACTAAATATATTATACTTTACTATAACTTATAAACTTAACTAATAATAGCTATACTATATAAAATACTTATATAAGTTTAACTTTATAATTA